>OY757030.1:14444571-14955517 GCA_963582015.1 Xanthorhoe designata
ATTACTATAATACCTACTTATTATCGCAGAGAAGGCGCGCGTATTGGAATTCGCCGGAATTCCCGCGAAGCCGCGGGCATCTTCGCGACTCGTTCGAGTTTCTCATGCGATAATAAGTATTATAGTAATGAAAATAAAGTTGAAATTCGTATGACACTGAAACTGCGCTCCGCTTCGCTGCTCTTTGGTGTAAGTTGAGCCTAAGACACTGCAGTGGCCTTAAGAAAGAAAGAAAGAAAGAAAAATCATTTATTCTTGTAGGACCTCAAGGATCACTTAAGTATCGTTTTACATGCTAGGTGATTCTAATGCCTGTTCCAACGCGACTCCCTACACTTATTGCTAACAAATGGGAGTCTATGAACGTGTTCAGTGTTCATGACGCACACGTTCTGGGAGAAGGCTGTGCCGTGGCCTTCACAAAACATGAGGCGCTGTGAATGTGCACCGATTTCCAGATTCATGCCACATTTGCTGCTCTGCCCACTGCGCTTTGAGGAATCTGTGCGTCTATGCGGTACTGGAAATGCAATAGCTGCAAGTCGAATTACTTATCCACTTGGCCAACACGGCTGTTTCGATCGTCGTGGGTTCGAATCCGGCCGTGCATCAATGGATTTTTTGCGTCGAAAAATGTATATGCGCTTTAACACTAGCTTTAAACGGTGAAGGAAAACATCGTGAGGAAACACTACGTATGTTCGGATGAGCCAGTGGCGAAGTTATTAAGCGCCAGAACGTATTTCATTTCATTTATTTATTCCATTTAAAACAACCTAGAGTGGTTTAAAATATAAACATATTAAAGAGGTTTAACTGTTGTAGATGCAAGTGCAAGTCCTCAGGTCGTGGGTGAGTGACCTGGTGGGGCAGAACACCCTGCTGGCGCGAGCTGTCGAGGAGTTGGAGACGGAGGCCACCAATCAGCTGTTCCGGGAACGACGGAGACATAGCGAGGTAAGTGAGTAGCATGTTTTGCCATCTGGGGGGTTAACAGCAGTTTACCGTAGTATGGATACTATCCTCTATCTATACCGAGTTAAATGTTACAAATATATGAAAATCTAGTGCAGCGCCGTTCTCGGTAACTTGCATGAACTAATTAAAACTTACTTACTTACTAAATTCCATACATTTAGATTACCTTGACACGTGTGCGAGGATAGATTACCTAGGTACTATAAAAACCGCCGGTACCCTACTGCTGCTGATTTTATTGTATTAGTTACCTACGCCACAGAATAATTAATAGTAGGTGCAAGTGGTTAGATCCTGTTGGTTAATATGCATTCACCGAAAAGGCCTAACTTAGTTCGAACCTTACGTCGCAAGTTCGAGTGATCAGATTGGCTTGAAGTCTGTTTTTATGATGTAATTACCAACTGAAACCTTTTTAGTTTTGTTGAAACAAACAAATGCAATCATTTGTGTCATTTTGTGTAGTTACTGTTCGTACAGTGTTTAAAATGTGCAGAGTGATGTGATGTGATGCGGTGTGATTTCAATTAAAGTTAACACAGTTCAATCTGAAGAGTGCTACGATGTGCTACGATTTGACAAATTAACTTTGCGATGTGAACTGTGTAGTAAAGAGTGATGTGATTTAATGTGCAAAGTGATCATGAACGGTGCAATTCGATGTGAATAACGAAGTGAAAGGATACTATTCTGAAGTGTGATGTTTCATGGACACGAATAGAGAATAGAGAGTGAGTGGAAGAAGAAAACATGTTGTGCCGACCCCACCTAGCGTGGGATAGGGGCAGGAAAATGATGATGATGTTTCATGATGTGATGCGAGACAATTTGAAGAGTGACCAGAATGTAATAAGTACGACGTGTAGTCGGATAACCTAGCTCACCGTTTTCACAACTAGGTCAAACTCAAACTCAAAATGTATTTATTCAGTACGATCGTTTATAGACCACTTTGACATGTCAAAATAGTGTGATGTTCCTGAGATAAATAGCAAAATGTGTTCAAAACATGTATTTTTCAAAAATATATTACCGAGAAAATGTTTACCAATCGTGTTTTCAAAACAAGAAATCCAAGATAAAGGATCGAAGTATCATTTCCCCAAATATTAAGGTCGTAGCTTTCACACATTATGAGATAAATAAGGATTTCTAACCGGTAAATTGCAAAAGGCACCCTCTTAACACTAGGGGATTCTACTGCCTGTTCAACGCCTACACCAGATGGCGTGATGTGTATTCACTGTGATATCGAACATCAGATGGTGATGGAGCTGCGCGCTGAGCTGTGCGCACTGCGACGGCGACTTGCTCGCAAAGACTCGGATCTGCGCGGACTGTTGGAGGTGCTTCGCCGGCTGAGGGAGTTCGACAACTGCACCACTAACGGAATACACTTCTACGAGCTCTCGGAGACTGATATCTTTGGCGGGTTTCAGCTGTGAGTTCTTGACTTTATATTATGCTGTTACTTATTTCATAGGGATGGGATCGAGTAAAGCTAACTTGCTTAAGCTGATAGAACTCTATTAGAATTTGTGTACCATTGCCTTATACATAATAATGAGAGAGAGACATAAAAAAATGGTTTATTATTCTCTACAACTTGATGTAGGTATTATTAATTAATTACATACCTTTTATTCATATTTTATACATTTTATAAATACATACAAATGTCTTAATCGGTGATACCTACCTATCTGTCTAGAAACAGGTGTTATTTAGTTTATTTTAATACTTTTTAGGAAATAATAAGTGAGCGCCGGGCTTGACACGTCCCTAACAGTCAAGCTGAGGTCTCCCGAATGTCACGAGATCTGCCTCAAACTTCTTCTAAGTTGTATTACAGCCCCTTACTCCTTTTTTTGTAGGCAAAAGAAAAGGCTGGAACAAGGCGACATACACCCACTCACTTTGAAACAAGACACGACCAAATGCAATAGACATCGCCGTTTATGAAACTTTTTCTAGTGTTTTATTTTTGTAAACATTTTTTCATTTTGGATTACATTTTATTAATCTTTATTGTTTTCTTTTACTACGTAGGTACTTGCTGTACCTTTAATTTAAACTTTTTGAACTTTTTTAAGTGAAGTATTATACCTACCTAAGTACTTACTTGAAATTCTAACTAAGTATGTTTCCTTTATAGCGGGAAAGAAAACCCTCATGTGGAAATGTGAGCGAATTAAAAGTAATGAATGAAACTTTATACAAAGAAAATATTGCTAAGGACAGGTAAAAATTATCAAACTTATTTCAAAACATTATTTTAAAATCCAATGGGCTATCAAATATATTTCTTCAACAGAGAAATAAGAGAGCTGAACAAAGATTTACAACAATACGAACAGGTGATACTGAATTTACGTAAAGAGGTGTCCATCGCGAAGTATCACACACCGTAAGGACTAATTATAACATGATTTTATTAGCTTCACCTGTACTTACAGTAACTCAGTAAGCGCAATATAACGTGACGGGGGCGAACTTAGGCCCTCCTTTGTACAGATTGTACGCGCATTATGTACAGTCGTTACGAAAGAGCTAAACAGACGTATCGGCAGCTCGTGAAACAAATGATAAAAGATATTATCAGGTATTTATCGCTATTTCAATTGTATTTTTCGTAAATATATGTTTTATTATGTGTTCTAAATCGCGAAAGTTTACAAAAGACGTGAAACAAAGATATATCCGACAACTGCGAAGTACCTCGCAATCACGCCGGTCATCTTACATTGCGCTGACTGTTTATGTTACCTATTCACTTTTTATATTTAGGAAAATCTTGAATTTACTAATCATTAAAATATTTTAGGGATGCTTCAAAAAAAGATGCAGAGGTTATGGCAGAAATGTGCTGCACGGGCGCAGAGGTAACTTAGGCTGATATCTTTGGTCCAAACACAATTTTATTTAATAAAAAATATCTCATACTTACAGTAAGCATTTACCATTTATTTATTTACTTATGTGATTTTTTTATTACGCGCCGCTATTCTCTTCGCTCTTTGAAAGTCCTAGAAAAAAAGATTACGATTTCATTCTTTTAGAATTGTTGTAGGTAGGTCTACTATTAGAAATTTGCTAATTTTTATATTCGTTCGTTGATTTTCTTACTGTATGGGTGGGCGCGGTGAGAATGGTGTGTGCTTTTGTGTTTATTGCAGTGCGGAGATTGGGAGCCGGTGAAGGACTTCAACGCCTTGCTGCGAGAGGAGATGGTCAGCTACCAGGAGCGCATACACAAGATGGAGGCCAACCTCAAGGTAAAACTCGTAGTAGGAATCTTAAAGTAAAGTTTCAGTAGTGCTTAGAGCTCACGAAAATAAGATTAGATTTTCGGCGACCTACAAATACTTGGCCTTATTACCTTGGGATTATGTCATGGTATTCGTGTCGCGTTGGAACAGGCAGTAAAATCACTTGGCTTGTAAGAAGTTTCTCTGTGATTCTTGTGGTCCTACTAAATAAAATATTTTTGAGTTTTTGATATTAAATACCTTCATCATAGGCAATAGTTATTGATCAGTTGTGTGAGAGAGTGAAAATTCCTTTTATATTTTTTTACGTCTGCAAATTGTAGCGTAAATATTTTTGAATGATAATTGTTACTTTCTTTAGCTGTTCTACACATTGTGCTACGTCGTAGCTGCGTAGCAAAGGGTCGTAAACAAAGTGCTACAACTACTACGCCGTAGCATGAAGCTACTATAACTAGTATTTGAAACCATAATCATAAGCTGAAATAATCTTCATTATGATGTGTTCATATTTTAATAGGTTTAAACAATATTGGTCTTTTTATAAAGATTTGTCAATTTAATATAGATTTAAAGAATGTTTTTTTTTTGTTACTCCTATGTCAATGAAAAGACATAGCAACAGATTTAATATCCGTTTTAGCTAAAGTAGGTTTACTAAACTAATATGCATAAGGGGGTATGTTTACAAATTCTCTAACGCTCCGCACATGCCGTACTCAAGCAGGCTGACCCTCGGTGTTCTTTAGAAAGCTCCGCTTGGAACCTGTTAGGTATACGAGTATAGATCGCGCCACGTAAAAAGAGCGTTGACTATCAACCTGAGCAGTGGTCGAAGATTGGTGAAGAGGTAATGCGGCGCACTTCATACCATTGATTTAGCGAGTGCTATTGGTTCGTCAGCGAGTGAACACAGGCGCAAACATACCCCCGCTACTTCCCCGAGCGCGCTCTTTTACGTGGCGTGAGCTATATCTTTCGCATATTTTGTCCTTGTCGCTCAATTCTCATATCAGCTCAACTCAAGGTCATATCTCAGTTCGTTCTGCGCAGTCGAGCGGTAACGACGTCCGCGCATTGCGCTCCGCCAATGTGACGCTTCGGGAGGAACTCCACGGCCTGCGGGGCATCTGCGCGGCGCTCGCACAGAAGTGCCGGAGCTATGACATGAGAGATCAGTTCAAGGATGATATTATACGGGAGATGAGGCGCCAACTGAAGCAGGCCAAGGCACAGGTGAGTTAGGACAGCTGGTATAGGTAAGTAAAAACTGTTCTAAAAAACGATATTTGTCAGTTAGTGAATAGCACCACTAAAGTTTTGAAAAGGAAGCATTGCTATCATCTTTTTCAGTCGAAGGAGGTGGCGGAGGTGATGGGCCGCAGCCGCAGTGTGACGTCACAGGAGGCTGCCTCCCCGCGCTGCGTGCGCTCGCAGCCGCGGAGACATCCCGCACACTCGCTCTCCGACGACTGCCGGAGCCCCAGGCTTGTCCTCTCTAGGGACGACTTACTTTCTGTTATGCCTGACTGATGTACCTACCTATACATCATGATAGTCCAAGATTGGAAGAGTAAATTGGTATTATAGTGTAGAGATGCTTTTTGAATGTGTGTTCTAAATCTTTAAATTGGCTAAGAGGGGTTGCACCGTGACATCACCTACATCACTAGGCTCTGTGATGTATGGTCTGCTAGCCACAAAAACTCGCTGCACACTTTCTCTTCGACGACTGCTGGAGCCAGGCTTGTTCTGTCGGGGGACGGACGATCTATTCTCTCTCGAGTCTCTCTTCCTTTACATTTAGTCAGGCAGAGAGACTCTTATGATTGAAATTAAAGTTAAAATCTGCATGTGTACAATGTAACACTATATTATCACTATATTACGAATCTGTTTACATCTTAAACACATTTGGCAATAGCTTCTGCAGATTATAATATTATTACTGTATGAGTATCTTGAATATTTAACTTTTAATTCATTATTTAGTACAGAAGGTGTGGTAGGAATCCTCGAAAGACAGACGGAAGATATTAGGACCTGCGACTTAAAAACCATTAATACATTATTTAGGTCGCATCGCGAAGTAAAACCAAGTTTGTGATTGAATTTTGTTTGTAAGTATCCTTTTTTGTTTTATTTTGTGTTTGGACCATATTAAATTAGCGATGTGAAACCTTTCTTATCAGTGCAATGTCTGTTCAGAAACCCACGACATCGACGCCGAACACCAGCAGACTAGAAATGAGAGATACGGCACAGAGCCTTGATGTGTCAGTTATAATGGTGGATCGAGTGAGTATCTTGTAAGATTATTGAATGAAAAACTTTCGTCTTGATTCTTGTGCATTACCATGGTAATGCACAAGAATCAAGACGGTCTAATGTGTAATGAAGATGGTCTAATCTAACACTACTGTCTTTAGATATTGAAAAAAGATGATTGATGAAGATAGATTTCCGCAAAGTCACGCTACCGTTGTCTTTTATTTTTCCATTTCAGACTCATTCCTTTCATACTCATGTCATCCTTCACACAGTCCATCCATCTTTCTATGACCTGCCTCTACACCTTATCCATCCACATTCATTACTAATAGGTACTCTCCTAGTAACGTGACATTCTTCCCTCCTCATAACATGACCATACCAAGCTAACCTAACCGAATACTGAAAATCTTTTAGCCCACTTCACCACCAATCCTCATACCAGACGACTCTATATCAAAGCTAGAAGACCAGCTGCTCCAGCAATGTGACTGCGCCCCCGGCTTCCACTCCTCGATCGCACTCCACGAGGAGAAGTTCTTGAAGCAGCACTCTCGTGACCACGGCAAGAGTGTGAGGATCCTAGCTGATCAGGAGTTTCAAGAGGAGAGTGCTGATGATGATGGGTGAATGTTTGTTTTACACCAATATCACATACTTATAACTTGAATTCAGTTCTATTGTGTTTCAAAGGATATACCTAACACACAATTTATTAATTTATTTACACACACATAGAACTTCAGCGAAGTTATTTTAACAAGACTTCCTTAGTAGACACAACAAAAATGATGTCAGCCACAACACTACTGTAATTCCGTAGAAATTAACTAAAATTTCATAACTCAATCAACATTTCTCTGAGCTCTCCACAAATTCAGATTTCAACACTTCTTTTTTTAAACTTTTTGACGACAAACTGACACAGTTTGATACAAACTGCTGTTTACTCTGTGGTCGGGTCAGCGACCTCGTTAAAGTTTATGACTTGTTTTTGTCCTCATTTGATACATTTTGGTTTACCGAAAGCGGCCAATCTCAATAACATGTTGACATTTAACTATCAGTTAAAATCTCTACTTTTAGCCGCTGTCAATGCATTTTTGCGTTTCAATAAACTAATTTAGATAGGAATTCAAATGCGCGACTATTGGTCTACCTTTCGGAGGGCAAATCTCCTATCAGAGATAGTAGATGTATGGGAAAATAAATAAAGCGTTTCAATAACATTTTATTGTTGAACTTCAGTTGCAAATTGTGACAGTTTGCTCATCTCTCGAAATCGGGCGATATTCAAATGATATCAAGAGATTTCAAGCAAATATTTTGATAAATAATGGCTAGAGTTTGACGAGAGTGCTAATAGGATGTATGAAATAAGTGTAGGTACCTACTTATGTAGTAGAATCTGATAATATTATACCACACTACTTACTAGGTACTTATTTATGGGTACTTACCTACCTATTATGGAAGTGAATTTTCAGATGCTGACTTTACATTCAAAGCATAGATTCAAATTAAACCTAGGTACTTATAAACATACCTACTTGATAACACAAACCAATGCATATTGTTTTACATTATTTTGATTTAATTTTAGTTCTACCTATGTATAGATGGGCTATTTGAGAAATAGATGTCTCATTCATGACACTGCACAGCCTTGTCCTACCTAAAAGGATTTTATCAGTGTGGTGGCGATAGGTTTTAACAGAAAAACAGACTACAGTAGGTACATAATTTCATTTAATTTTCCACGGAAACAAGAAAAAATTGTAGGTACCTACCTATATACTACTACACTTCATTATTCAAACTCAAACATCGTTTATTCTGTGTTTTGGTCCTCTGAGATCTCATTGAATCGTCAATGAGCTATGTAATTTTACTCCTGTTTTTCGACCATTACTTTATAAGACCATGAAGAATCAGGGCCGGCAAGAAACACGGTTTCTGGCCTAGCTTTACTTGGTGATTCTTTCTAATGCTCTCCAGAGTCCTCCGACTTTTACAAAAGCTTGGGCATTATCTGAAAACAAATACAATTTTAGCAAAAAATTTAGTAGGTACTAATTGAAGTTTTGACTACGCTTAAATTTTCACACGGTATATTGTAACTAATATAAGAAATGCAATGATCACTAGTTGTTGTTACTTACGTGGTGTTACACAATGTTTTTATCGCATTTTCATTAAAAAAAATGAAAAATACATCTTGAAAACTCGAACCTATTACAAAGAGCATGTAATAGCGTAGGTATTAGATGTTTTTGACAACTGTCAATTTAGGTACATAATGTCATAATAATTTGTCAATGGTGGTGCGTTTTGTTGCTTTGAACTCGAAAAAGCTTTTGATACTTTTTATGAAGTAAATCAGCTTTTTAAGCCCGTTTCAAGAAAAAACATATTAATTTAATAACAATATAGATGCTACAAAAAGAAATATTGTTGCTAGAGTTAAAACAACTAATTTATTTTAATACTTATTGTATGATTACAATAGGATCAAAATAGGATCAATATAAAAACAAAACGTTTCGGAGGGACGAGCCAAAGAGAATAAAAACACTACGTTGGACGAGCAAAACGAAAGTTAGGAGTATAACTAGACATTTACTGCCGTAAAATTTGTTATTGAGACGGCAGTAATGGTTAGTTCAAACTTTTCGTTGACTCGCCAGTAGCAGTCGAAGATTAACAATTAGTGCGTTATTGAGATCGGCTGTAAAACATCGTAACTGGACAGTTTAACTAATGGACAAGAAAATATACAAAGATCACATCCGTTCCAAGACATTTACATACCTACCTACATTCTCTTAAATCTTTAAGTAGGTATTTAATGCTGAAGATCCTCTGAAGGGGTAGTCGGACACATATACACATATTTGAACATGTTCACATTTTGCGCAAGTTTATGATAGGTAGGTATTATCTTTTCTAACCAAGCCAGAGGCTGAAATTTTTTATTGATCATGCATGACGCTTTTCGACCGCATTTGTAAATCGACTTTGAAGTTTGAGCGTTTCCACTTTCCTCGATCTCATAAACAATCTACTAGGAAATCAAAAATAGCGTGGTTAAGTAATCTTGGTGTCCATCGACTATAGTCCTTATAACGTCCTATTTGCAGACGCGGCGTCGGCCCGGCTCGCGTTTGCAAGGTAATTACTTTTATCTACTGAAAGATATATCTACAGTGCACTTCAAAGCGCTGCATCAATAGGTAAGTTTAATTTCGTCTCTTCACGGAAAGAGGTCAGTGGAATGATATAAGACCAAGTGCTGCTCCTTGATGTGTTACATCAGTTGTTAAGGTACGTTTTCATTCATTTTTAAGTACCTACTACTTACCTAAATCTTATGGCCTTGGTAGAGTAAATATTTAATACTATGGTTAAATCTTCTTGAAAAACTATGGACTTATAGATTTGTTGTATTAAGGAAACTTACTGAATTATGATACTAAAGAAGACTGAATTATCTTACTTTCTTTTTCAGTTACTAACTTCAGCACAATCAGCTTCCACGCTACAAGACAAAAGTTCTAAGTAAGTTTTGAAGCATTGAACTCTCCTTGATAACTTTGAGGACTTTTTTCTTTATCAATTAAAAATCTTACTAAAACTATCGATTCCCGTGGGATCGAAAGTTTTAGTACCTACGTTTTTTCATTTAAGTATATTAAAATACCTACCTAAGTGTGGTTTAACACAATAACACTACAAAAAAATTTTTTCTCTCTAGATATTATTGATTAAAATAATTATGTAGCAACACTTATTTTGAAAAATCAATAGTTTACTTTATTTAGAAAGACGGTCGCGTCGTGCGAAATAAAGAATTAGAAAAAAATTGTTTCAGCAAAATCGACTCAGAACATAAACAAACGAAAGAACAGGTGAGTCACTAGCGTTTCCTTAATTAGCTATCCTAGACCACAGATAATATAATACTATACTAGTATTAGAAAGTAGAGCATTAACTAGGTGGAGCAACATTACTCATAGTCCACTATTAGATCAAACGTCTTCTGACTGGTTTCTCGTGGAGTAATTTATCATTATAATACTTGGAAGAGGGTTTATCTACACTACAAAATGGTTTTAAATCTTAGAAAAAGGTTATATCATATGTATTTGGACATACCTCTGACCCCCTTAGACATCTTCAAAAGGATCTAAAAATGCCTGAAAGATCTAAAAGAAATGTCTACCGCTCTCTGAGATACAGTCATGTATTTTGCAGGCTAAAGATGAAAGTGTGAGGGTGTGTGTGTGTGTATATAAAAGACTAAATAGATTAATATCTTTGGAAATCCTCACACACAAAGTCATCTTGTCCCAAACAACTTAACGCTTTTGCTATGGTAACCTATGGGTAACCTGGAGTCTGATTTTTTTAACCTCCTTTGCTGATGGGCAAGTCTCCCCCAATTTCCTCCAAACATCCTTGCTGATGTCTGATATAATTTTTTTATTTTTTGTAAACATTCTATATTACCTACCTATTTATCGCTATTACCCTGTTTTACCATCACCAAGTTAGCACTATTTCGTATACCACTACAAAGATATTACGTTGTGTTATGAGTTGTAAATCTGTGCTTATGGCGTTAGTTATGGGACGTGTCGAAACCGCCGGATGTCGCGTCGGAACGGAAACCACTGTCTTTTTACTAATGAATATTATACAGGATGTTAGATTTCTTCCTATCCTGTCTTAAGTTTTTTGAGATGGCTGGTGAAAGATAATCAAAAAGTTTTTCGTGTAGGTTCGTGAAGGTTTTTTGACTTTCGGGCTATTGATCTAATGTTTTTCTAAGCTTGGTTAATCATTATTTTAAATTTAATTAAATTTGAATTAACAGCTTCTATTTTAAGAATCAAAATCTTGAAACTTTTTTAATAAAGCTTTTGATCAGCAGAAAAATCTTTCATGTTTTATTATAGGTTTGGTACAGACTATAACAAACTCTGTTAAACCAATAACTATTGTTTCATTCGAAATGTGATAAAATATTATAAATAACCATTAATCTGTTTGCTTTCATATCAATAAAAACAAGCAGAAACTCTGATCGTTATAGCTCATCGAACGCTCCATTCATTAGTAGTAACGAAAATAAACACCATGCATCTAACACTGCATTTTGGAAGAATGCCGGTTTACTCACTTTTTCTAGGATCATAGTTCAAAATAGTGGCAATTAGAGAAAAGCTAAACTAAGCTAACTAAAATTGTTGCCGTCCCTTTCATAGCGATGGGAATAAAAAGGATGGCAATAATTTTAGTTAGTTTAGTTTAGCTTTTGCGACACTCCGAATTGCCCCCAAATATCACAGAAAAATATTGTTTAGAAAGACTCCTAATGTTTTATTTAATTTTTACTGTAGTTTTTGTAGAATAAACTAGAGAGATTATAGAGTCCCATATCTTAGTCGCCTGTGACACTTCACAACCGCTATATTATCTGTAATAATGTGTGAGATGAAGTTGGATTACGATCCCCCTTTGTCCTGTAAGTTTAAACTTAATTCAGTTTCATAGAGTCGATTAGGGTTTGACAAAAAAAACTAACCTAACAGCACAACCCTTCTTGCGTTTACAAAAAACTATTCTAAAAACACAACCCTTCGGTCGTTTGTGCACTACACAGAATTTTACTTTTTTCCGGTCCGGAAAATGTTTTTGTCCCCTCCTAACTTATCGGAAATAAGAAGACAAGACATTTGAAACTGACATTCAGGACCGGAAAACAGTAAAATTCCGTGTAATGCACAAACACCCTTCGTCAATATACCTAGAGCTTTATATTTTTCCCGAAAGTTTATTAGAAAATGAAATGAGATGAAATTTTGAAAGCAAATGTTTATTGTTAGGTACCCAATTTTAAATTCATAAATCCTGACCAGCTTTTAAAGTAAATGCGTCCACAGAGACGCCATAGCAAGTAGGACACCTTCCTCCAGCGTATTTCCAAACGTCTAAATATAACCAATGCACCACTTCCAAAGCACACCTCTCGCACATTGACGCGACCACGTTTACACTACAGTTGTAAAACTCGGGACGCTTGTGTATCGTAGTTTTATAAACAGAAAATTAATATGATGTTCAACGGACTTGTGATGTGTACGGATTCGGACAGTGATTTTACAAAGGTGAGTTTGTTTGTATATGGCTTGTGTACTTACGATGTATATTTTCGTTATGTGTTTTGTGTTTTGCCAGCGACTTTGAATAAAACAATCGAAACATCGGCATCGGGAATATTGAGTTTTGTTACAAAGTTTTTTTATAGCTAGTATGAATGAATGAATGAATGAATTAACACTTTATTGTACACAGAAAAAAACATAAAATACAACTTAAAAATAAATATACCTAGCTAGTATTTGTAGCTCAAAGTATAAAAAATATTATACTGGTTAGTTAGAAAAAGATCATCTAGAACAAGCGCCTATTCTGCACTTAGAAGGTTTAAATATATTTGAAAAATTCCTACGTAAATATTTAATTTTTAGTTTTGTACATAAATGACTTTTGCCAGCAGCTTCGCTCTCGTTAAGGAATATTTGCTATTTTTCTGGTAGCAAGGTACCTATTTCATGTCACTTTCTGTACCCCTAACAACTTGTTACAATATTATAATGATCAGTCGAGTCAAAATCAAAATCAACGAAAAATAATAATAAAATATCACGAGAATTATTTTCAGGGACAGTAGGTAGGTACCTATGTTTTGCAGCACGTAACTAATGCAAGGACTCCAAGCTTAAGATTTTTTATGACCTTATATTTCACAATACTCCCGTATAGTTAGGTCCTATGTAATTTCCAAACGTAGGTATTTCCTTACCACTTAACAAGGAAGAATGGCAATGAGCATTTAAGCTTTCAAAATATTGATATCGGTACCTCTCTCTCTCTGTTAGTATAATTGAGTTAATGTTAAACAAACAGACACTAATATCACACCGAACTAAGTGTGTATACTTTGTGAGCGGTTCCAGATGGCTAAGAGCGTGTTTCAGGAAAGCATCGGAAGGTCGAGCGAGGTGGACAGCCCGAGCAGCTCCTGTGCGTCTGCGCGTGCGCAGTATTATCATAATAAACTGCTCGCCACTTTACAGATTGTGAGTATTTTACACTTAGGTAGGTAGGTACATTGATTTAATTAGATTTTGACGGGTAAGTACATCAATAATTTGATATAATTGGAAAATAACAAGTTGCAAATTCCCCCGTAGATCGAATAAATAGATGAAAACTCCCTCGTAACTGGCAGTTTTCGCTTAATTTTTTACCATTTAAAATTAAAGTTTAACGGAAATTTTTACACTGAATTTAAACACTGAAAATTCAACCACATATTTCTGTAGCTACAAAACAAGGAGGAGACAGTTCGCGTGCAAACAGAGAGCCTGGCGGTGGCCGAGGGGAGGATAGCGTCGCTGACGTCACGCAGTATCGAGCTCAAGAGGGAAATCGAACGGAAAGGTCGAGAGGTAAGTACGCATTATTGGAACTTTGTTGAAGCTTTTGATTGTAACACCCTGTTGAAAGTTCCACACTAACTATTTTATAGATTAGAGATATAATGATTTATTTTCAATTAGAAATTCAATTTCATAATTTTATCTAGGCTATATCTTGGGTATCTGGCGATCAGTACAAAAACGAATAGGTACACATTTTTTAGATGGTGTCACTTAGGGATCAAACTTAGGTCTGCAATTATTTATTTTGTTCCCTGGTAAAGTTGTAGTAATCGTGTAAAGTAATAAAATGGTTGATGTGGCAAAAAATAATGGCGGACCATTATTTTTGCAGCTTAAAACACTACGGGAAACATTACAAGCTAGCAGAAAGGAGAAGACCGATGTCTCTATCACCGCACAAATTAAAGTAAGTATATTTATAGAATAGAATAATCTTTATTTTGTCTGCACAAATAAAAAAAACACACGTTAAAAGAAAACAAATGAAATGACAAAAATGGTCGCTACTTTTCTTTGTTATTTCGACAAACGTTGCGATTGCAATTAAATCGACCACTCGTTTTAGGAAGTTGACAATCAGAAAAATATAGTGACGACTCTGCAAAACAACTTAGGTGTTATAGAAGATCTCTACCGGGAGTGCTTCTATGAGGTAAGAGTTTGTCAAGCATCGAATAATTGTTCTGATATCTTTTCTAACTTTCATGCGGGCACCACACATTTATGCAGGGTTCCTATATCCAACTAACGGATGTCCGTAGGTCGGTCGTCATAGCAACGTTGTTATCTGTCAAAAAGTGTCATACATTTTGTGTTGAATAAACAACGTTGCTATGACGACCGACCTACGGAAATCCGTACGTTGGATATAGGAACCGGGGGTAAAGGGTTGAACGTGTTGGTTCTAACACTCCGTGTGTGGATCGATCTTGGACGGTTATTGGACACAAACGGAGCATTGCCATTGGTCATTCTATTCGTAGCCAATGTTGCAACCAAGTTGAAGCCAATGTGTGGTGTCCGCATCAAAGTTTAACAAATGCCTAACTTAATGTAAATTTACTTACGTGAGCATAATTTTCAATATGTTTTAGACAGCAAAACAGGAGGGACTGATTGAGATGCTTCGTAAATCGTACTTGGATGTGCGGTTGATGGATAAGGAGAAGTCAGATCAGATCACCAGGTTGCATAATGTTATCAACACGCAGAAATGGTCTTTGGATAAATGTCAGGTAATACGAGAAGCATGTAGTTATTATCTGTTGAAATGGAATAAGTAAGTAGAGAAAAATCCAGTTATCTCTATCGGTAGATATAAGTTGAAAAAATCTATCCCTAGGTACTAGTAGGGATAGATCAGTATAAATATATATACCTACCTAGTTATAAATGGAATTGCTAGAATAATTCAAGTGGTTAAGGTAAAGAGGTGGAATCTTGATGATTTGAAATAGTCGACGAGACTATCTGATTTGTGAATAGGTATTACGGTCAAGGGATTACTTTTTGTCTAATAATCCCCTGCCTCAGCTAAATCCGATTGTAAGGGGATTTGTAGACAAAAAGTCTAATAATCCCCTTCACAGGGGAATCTTTAAGGGAAAAAAGACCAAGCCGTTTAAACAACTTTCTCAAAAACTATCTGTTCCAGGACATAGCATCAGACGTGGACAACTTGAAAGTGGAGATATCAAACTTCCTAAACAGCTCCAACAACGATTCGGTACAAATGATAAATTAAACATGTTAACGTTAAGAAATAAAGAGATTGCTTGAGATTATTGTTTAATTCTCAGGGTGTTTGGGAGGAGTCATTAGCCGGGGATCTGACTGAGGACTTGCAGGATATATCGGGACAGCTGCTCAGGCTGAGGGAGTTGCTTACAGTATGTACTTATGTGTGGTGCATGGTTTTTAGATAGCTTGTTGGTTAAAGTCTTGGTAAGAATAATTGCTTGCGTCTTATGTAGGCAATGTAGATTGAAGTTTGTGTGTGAGTTGTTATAAACATTAACCCGGCCCCTTATGCATATTGGTTTAGTAAACCTACTTTACCTAAAACGAATATTAAATTTGTTGCCATCTCTTTTCATTGACATAGGAGTAACAAGAAAAAAGCATTCTTTAAATCTACCTACATTAAATTGACAAATCCTTATAAATAAGACGGTTTTTTTACGGGTAACCCTTTGTGTGCAGGAGAATTGGTTCCTTTTAGTTTTCTGTGACATAAGTTCGATGTTTTGAATCGCATTTTAAAAGAATTAATTGGTTGAGGAGATATTGAGATACTCAAATATTTTCAGGGTGAATGCACATGTGGATTGGAAGAAGAAAACAGGAGTTTACGACAAAATAATGAAGCTATGAAGGTGACACTAACCGTTTCTAAGACTTAAAGTAAAGAGACCAAGAAACAACCACTGACAAGCTGATTTTTTTACAGAATGAAATAGATGATTTACGGCGAAAGATAGCAGATTTAGAAAACATTTTGCAGAACAAAGACACATTGGACAGACAATATCTTGATCAAATCAGGTCGAAGGAAAGTGAGGTACCTAATTTCAAATATTTTTTAAAAATTATCTTTACGTTTACCTTTTTATTTTATGTATTTTTATAGAGGCATTATGTTCACTACTTATTATATAGGTCGCGCCACGTAAAAACAGCGCTGAGGTGAAGTATGAAGCGGGGTATGTTTGCGCCTGTGTTCACTCGCTGACGAACCAATAGCACTGGCTAAATCAATGGTATGAAGTGCGACGCAACACCTCTCCACCAATCATCGACCACTGCGCAGTTTGACAGCCAGCGCTCTTTTTATGTGGCGCTATACAGGGTGTTACCAGACCACTACCGAAAACTTAAGGGGATGAAAGTACCCATCAATATGAACAACTTTTTCTAAGAAACCAACACTGTGAACGCGAAAAAAAAAACAGCTGTTCCATACATAAGTTCAATACCTACTTGGCTAAAGTGTATGAAACAGCTGTTTTTTTTTTCGCGTTCACAGTGTTGGTTTCTTAGAAAAAGTTGTTCATATTGATGGGTACTTTCACCCCCTAAAGTTTTCGGTAGTGGTCTGGTAACACCCTGTATATATATACATTAAATTAAATGATTGATTTTTAGCTGCATTTCGCACCTTTAGAATAGAAGTGACTTAATTCAAAAAACTTGAAAAATGAGTTTGGGACAGAAAATGGCTCTACACAACATTATCTACAGTTCTGTAGTTTTAAAAGCGCCACTTTTGGGCAGGAACAGGTCTAAAATATATATCGGTCTCTTACTTACTCAAACAAAACAATCGTCTGCGTCGGGACAACAATGCCACTTACAGGATTGTGCTGTTTTACTGTGCGAATAGAAGAAGAAGAACGTTGTGCAAGTAATAAGACAGTGACCGAATTTTAATTAAGCCATCTTTCTTATAAATTTTTAGGTAAGTTCACTGAATGTTGTTTTAGTATTAAACTGACCGATTTATCTTTGGTACTGTTTTAACTCCGATACTACCGAACATTATTGTGACTTAATTGTGTTTATGTCGTTTTATGGTTAATAAAACTTTTGTTATCTTTACTCAATCAGAATTGAGGCATTATTTTATTTTACAAAACCAAAATTTTAAAATTAAATTAGGTTAAATAGTGACTCTTTAGAATTAAAAATATTTTTAATATAGATAAACATGTTATTTCTAATTATTTATTACACCAACTAATTGCTAAATGTTTAAGCTCACTAAATCGGCTTAGTTTTTTAAAGATTGTTGAGCTATTTAGCAGCAATTAAAAAAATAAGAGGATAGGGTCACACATTATTTCACTCTTTTGTCGATTCCCAAAATTTAGTTTTTTTGGATTATGTCACTTCTATTCTAAAGGTGCGATTTGATCCGGCAGCAACTAGCAGCCGTGGAGAGTGATACGCTGCTGAGGGGACAGACCTGTGAATCCATCCAGACACAGTTGAAGCAAACTCAGGGTATGCTCAACCAACACTACAGTTTCTGTTATAGTAATTTTCTTAAATAGTAAACAAACTTGCATCTAAATGTATTTAAAGATGATTTTGGACTTTTTTCTGTATTAAATTGGTATATTTCGTGTCACAGAGGTTAGATTTGGAGACCGTATAGGAATCCTCTTGGTCCATCGTGAATATCCTTTGGGGTTACAACAGGGTCGATATGAACTAGTGACTAACTCTGACTGCTCAGTTTTTGGGCCATTTACAGCCAATCTCAATAACCTATCTATCTTCGGTTTCGCTTACTATCAGTAGCTATTTGACGTTTTTTGTATGGAAGAAATGTCAAATATCTACCCGCAGTAAGCAAAACCAAAGATAAATATGTTATTGAGATTAGCCGTTAATGGCCTATAACGATTAAAAATCCCAATTGCCCTGTGCCCTCCGAAGCACAGAAGCCCTCAGTTGTTAACGCCACTAGCCATTCAACTATATATCATAACATCGACTAACTTCAACGTTCAATGACGTCTAAGCAAGCTACGCAATGAGCAGTTTTCAATTGAATTATTCTTTTGTTTGTAGTGTTGCTGAACGAGAAGACAGCAGAACTGGCGCGAGTCCGAGAGCAATGCCAGAAGCACGAAGAGACTGTGCATCGGCTGGAAGATGAACTGGACCAGAGTAAAGAGATCGGCAAAGAGGTACAGTCGGACAAAAATGTAGTCTACCACTCTACGGTTGAGTTTCATTTGAACGTCACGAAACAACAAGGTCGATTTCCACTTGTGCAATAAACTGATGAACTGACAATTGCTCTCTTCAGTTTACGTCTTGCCATGTGTCAAGTTCATATTTTCACAAGTAAAAGTCAACCTTATTGATCATTTAGATCTCAAAGAAACTTTTGTCAAAACTGTAGACGACTTGGCAGAACGTACGTTCTAGTATTCCTCCCCTCCACTAATGCCCGGTTCCTTTATCGAACGTACGGATGACTGGTAGGTCGGTCGTCATAGCAACGTTGTTACCTATCTGTCAAAAAGTGTCATACATGTTGTATTGTATAAACAACGTTGCTATGACGACCTACGGACATCCGTATGTTGGATATAGGAACCGGGGGTAAATATTTAACATTATCTGGGAGTAAGTTAAAACCGAGAAAATTACAAAGAGTGACAGTTTTAGTGGTCACCTGAGGGTTTTTTCATCGTGAACTGTTCACAACGTCGCCTAACTTCAGCAATCTTAAAACCTACGTCACACGTCAAATGCACACGTCGTATTTTTGTGGCAAGTTTGTATACGAAACAAACGCAAATGAAACGCGCTGCAACAGTGCGTCTGTATCGATACAAACGCGCAGTGACATCTCGTTCCAATCATTAGCAACGTAAATAAAAGTTTTTCTATTCTATTCTTACCTTGTTAAACTTTTTCCACGATCTGTATGATTTGAAATGTTCTTGTATGTCTTATTGCGCGCTTCGTGGATCAACATGCGCGGCGCAGCGACGCGTGCGCGCCGAGCTGGCGAGGGCCTGGCAGCAATGCGAACACATGGACGCGGAGCATCGGTGAGTGCCTGCTTCTGTCTGAACATAGGCTTCAATGTATACCGTCATACTGTACCCCCCGCGAGTGGCTCGCGAGGGCCTGGCAGCGATGCGAACACATGGACGCGGAGCATCGGTGAGTGCCTGCTTCTGTGTGAACATAGGCTTCAATGTATACCGTCATACTGTACCCCCCGCGAGTGGCTCGCGAGGGCCTGGCAGCAATGCGAACGTTTTAGGCCTATAGTATATTCTGACGTCAGTTGTTTTCTCCAGTTCATTGTGCAACTCCCATATCACAGATCCGAAGTGCAAGCCCTGGAGGCCGCGCTCTGCGAGGCGCAGTCCCGCGGCGCCGTGCTCTGTGAAGTGTCACGTCGGGCCACACGGAGTGTCAGAGCCTGGAAACGACACAGGAATCACTTGCAAAGGTTAGTGTTACTTGAAACAAGCCTTGTTCAGGCCGTTGGCCCTAGGTTCAAAGTACAAGATCTAGAAGCAGCGAGGCGCTGTCCCGCAGTGGACGAGCTTGTACGCGGAAAACAGCCTCACCTGCAATAGGAGGCGAGGTCATCTTAACAATTTAGCTGTGTTCAAGATGGACCACCGAATTTAAGCTAGCTACCCCAAACCGTGTTCGTTGCCCTGCCCCCTGATTGTGTAACTTATCTCGATTGTATCAAAGTTGACAGTTGTTTTCGCGATTTACTGTGAATTTTGCTTTGATCGAGACAAAGTTACACAATCCAGGGGCTGGTTTTCACGGCATTGGTCGCGATAGAAAAGGAGTAGAATCACCTAGTTTTTAAGGTTTTTTTATGTAAACCCAGTAGTCCTACTGAATAACTCTACGAGGATCAAAATTAACTTTCATTTTACAGAGAACAAGAATTACAAATCAAACAGAAGGACTCACAGATCAGAATGCTAGAACTCCGGCTTGAACAGAGACCGAACGATACAACCCTCACTAGAGAGAGCGAGCAAACATGCCCACAATACGTTTCTGCGCGATCTTCAGACTCCCAATCCTTTGGCCGAAGTCAATCCTTCGAAAGAATGAGAACAACAGAAGGACCATCCTGCTCAAAATGTCCGCAAATTGAGGGTAGTTGCACGTCTAGTTCGAGAGTGCGACAAAGACAAGATTATACGTTTGAGACGAGTGCGAGCGAGATGGGTAGCTCGCCGCCGGTGCCGCCGCAACGGCCTTCTCGAATGAGAAGGTTCTTTTGTGAAAATAGGGTAAGTTCTGTGAAAATATTTGGTCAGTGAGCTAATTATACTGCCTTAGATCTTACTGAATTTGTGCGATAAATAGTGAAGTAGTGTTTCGAGGGGATTTTTCTGTTTTTGTGCTCACTGAGAAGGCCAAGTATATTTCTATCTAAATGCTGTTTTTTACCGATTTTTTCAAAACTTAGAGTAAGTTAGAGAAAATGAGGGTAATCTATCTCAATGCAATTTTTTTACCGATTTTTTTTCAAATTTAGATAATGTTAGAGTAACAAATTGAAACTTAGATACTGACCAACGATCAACCACTTGGTTTTAATGCCGCTCGTGGCCACCCTTTACTTCTTCTTCAACCAACGTCCCTTTACGTCAGTAAGGGAAGGTTCATATCTGACGGAACATGCGTCGCGTATTATCGGTCGCGTAACGCCAGAACAGACAAATGTATAAAAAAACACTTGACCGTTCACACTCAACCGATGATGCGTTAGTTATGATGATACGCTCGGCGTATTTTACGTCAGATAATGAACCTTCCCATAAGGGACCATAGGGTATGAAGGTCACCTCACCACATTCTTTTATGTATAATCTTTTGTCCAGTTATTCTCCCCGACGCGCGACGCGAGCGTGCAAAGGCCCGAGCGGCAGGACGCGGCCGGGAACACAGAAGCTCCGAGCGAAGCGTTCTCTGTGTGCCGCCGCGGCCGAGTGGGACACGCGACGATACACACTATACCGGTAAGAAAACAATAACGCAATCATTGACATGCCAGACTCAATAGCGATACCCGTAAATATATGTTTTATCGCCTTTGTGTCAGAAGTACCATTGATTGTACAAGTGACACAACTTTGTATCCTTAGTACCAGCAAAGACGATTAATATCTAGAAGACAGACAAAGGCCATACACAAAATCGTAACCCGATCCCGCAGTACCAGATAGCCTTAAAACTTTAAAACATCAATTTTATCCAAGAAATTTCAATACTTAGTAGTAGGTAGCAACAATATTCAATATTTAAACATTTTTAACTAGAAAGTAATTGAAATTTCTTGGATAAAATTGATGTTTTAGAGCTTTCAGGCTATTTTTTAGGGTTACGATTTTGTGTATGGCCTTTGTCTGTCTTCTAGATATTAATCGTCTTTGGTACCAGTAAAGAAAAACAAGGATATTCCCCCGTAATGTTAACCGATAACTATGGAACTAGTAGATGGATAGATAGATAGATAAACATTTATTCAGCACACACACATACGAAAGAAAAAACAATAACAGAGACACAAGACAGGTATTAAAGGTAGGTAGGTATGTACAGATAGAAAAACAAGTACCTAAACCAACATTTTTAGAGGACGGTAGGTAGGTACCTTCCTACACTAAAAATAAAATAAAAACAGAAATTAGCCCCTCCCGTGAAGTGCAGTGTGGCTGAAAAGGTCCAATCTCAGCGTAATCCTACTTCCAAACACAAATAGTAAGGAAGTAGCGCTGGTTTTCAGATTGGACCCAGTTCAGTAGGTAGGACATTTGGAGCGTTAGTACGTATAAAAAGATAGTTGCACATTAACCTATTCCCATAAAACAATATGAAAGTATATGTTCTGAATCTGATCGCGAAAGTTTAAAAAAGATAAATGTTTGTTTCTCAGAGAGAGTTGCCGGGTTCGGTAGACGATGTCCTGACTCGCGTGGAGAGCGCGGCACAAGCCTTGGCCGACTCACAGCGGCGGTGGAACAAACATGGCGGCCTGCATCGCACCTAACATACACTCTTACCTTGATTCACTATCGCTGAGCAAGGTCTCAAATGTCAGTTAGAGAAATATTCTCGCGCCACGTAAAAAGAGCGCTGGCTGTCAAACTGCTCCGTGGTCGTTGATTGGTGGAGAGGTGTTGCGGCGCACTTCATACCATTGATTTAGCGAGTGCTATTGGTTCGTCAGCGAGTGAACACAGGCGCGAACATACCCCCGCTACTTCCCCGACCGCGCTCTTTTTACGTGGCGGGATCTATACTTGTAGGTCTGGAAGGTTGGAACGTGTTGGTTCCAACACTCCAATGAAAGGATCGATTTCAACGAAGGAAATTGGACCATCATTGGACATAAACGGAGCATCGCCATTGGCCATTCTATTCGTAGCCAATGTTGGAACTAAGTTGAAGCCAATGTGTGGTGCCCGCATGATAGTCACGTAAACAAACGATGTGATTAAACGTTTAATTTTAAATGACATTTTTAAACCCAATTTTGCATTTTATATTAATTTGTGTTTTATACAGTATTGTTTACTAGTTGTATTAGTCTAATTTATTTATTGAATAAAATATTGTTATATTTTTTTTATCTTATTTATTTAATCAATCTACATCATTCCCACTTTATATATTTTCTATAATTGAAAAACATTTCGTATAAAAATAATGTTTATTTCAGAACTGAATATAAAAAGAACTATTTATTTATTGACTGAATAATAATTGAATACCCATATCCGTGTAATACTTTAGTGTTCCTTAAACTACTGTTTTTGTACATTTTAATAATATTCGGGATTTAAAAATCGGAATCGGATGAGTAAATTCGGAAATGATCCCAAACATACAAACAAAGAAACCAACTTTACATCTTTATAATATTAGTATAGACATGTACAGGGCTTTCTTTTAATTCTAGACATTTTAGTAAAATAAAAAAAAAATAAAAACAGAAAGCTACTGGAATGAATGGTGGACTACAACTAGGTTCTACAGACAATAATATATCTAACTTAAGTCGGTTTTCATTCAAAAAATTGTTTTTCATATTCTATCTAAAAATTATTAAAAAAATTTATTTATTATTTTACAGTGTTAAACCACACTTAGGTATTGGAAATTTCATTATAGGTGATATTCTAATATCCCTGTAGATGGCGCTCATCGGTGCTTTAACCGATACAAAATCATCTTACTGATAGTTTCAGGCCTCGGCTTAGAGGGTCCGTAGCCTAGTGGTCAGGCAGCTCGGCTTAAGAGCGATCGCTTGTATCTACGCAGGTTCGAATCCTGCCGGAGCCTTTAACTTTTAGTAAGATTTTTCATTTATAATGAAATTATTAAAAAAATTTATGTAACATGATTGTATCATACGCTGTACTTTGAATAATTTTGCAGTTTTAATAGCTTAGACAAAATATGTTTTTGAACTATTGTACTCTAATTATTCCATCTCAACAATGTCCCAGGCACTAATGTCCTAGGCCCTCTCGGCACGGCTCGTTCGTCCAGGGTCTTGCAAGTTCGGCTACTCATCTTTGCAATAATTGGGCAGAGGGGGGGAGGGGATAACTATACAAAGACTAGAAAAGTATCACTTGGTCCATCCGCGCCACATGGATGCGAGCGAGGCGGCGGCTGACGTCACCAGCGACGCGGCGGGGGGCGGGGGGGCGGGCGCGGGGGGCGGGGGGGAGGGCAGAGGGGGGGTCGACCCTAACTCCATTGCCAGCTGGAATACATACAAATATGGTGTAAAGTATACTATACTAGCTGCGCTCCGCGGTGAATAGTTCCCGTTCCCGTGGGAATACCGGGGTCAAAAGTAGCCTATTTCTTAATCCAGGGTATAAGCAATCCTGGTACCGAATTTCATTCGAATCCGTCCAGCCGTTTGAGCGTGAAAGCGTAACAAACACACTTACACACAAACTTTCTAGGAACATGTATTATGAATGAAAACTATCGATAGTTTTTAGCAACACTAGTCACTAGACGAGCTGTTCCTCGTGGCCAAACTATTTCGCCTAACTGATTTGGCCATTTGGCTACGAGGACTAACATATCCTCATGGCCGAACTCGTGTCAAAATAGGCAAAGCAAGTACAGTTAACTACAAACAAAAGTCAAATTTAGACCCTGTGACATTAGTGGCAATTCTGAGTGTCGCAAAAGCTAAACTAAGCTAACTAAAATTGTTGCCGTCCCTTTCATAGCGATGGAAATAAAAAGGATGGCAATAATTTTAGTTAGCTTAGTTTAGCTTTTGCGACACTCAGAATTGCCCCCAATATAAGATGGTGTGTTTGTGTTTAGTGTGTGTGTAGGGGGGTACTGACCTCCATGGTGTCGGGCCAGTGCAGATGCTCGGGCTCCGTGTCCTCGTGGTCGGAGGGCGGCGCCTCCCACCGCGCGCACCACTCCGCCGCAGCGGGCGACACGTACCATTCCACTCTACTAACATGTACAGTCAGCGTCAAATTGATATTTTATCTTATTTTATTTTCACAGTCTTAGGGAAACTAACACAGGGTACCTGGTACAGGCATTAGAATCACCTAGCATGTAAAACGAAACTTAAGTGATCCTTGAGGTCCTACAAGAATAAATGATTTTTCTTTCTTTCTTTCTTTCTTTCTTTCAACAGCTAGGTTATAAAATTTATAACACAATATGTAATATGTAGCCAGGACTACATATAACGCGAAAGCCAATTACTAGTTCCCACATGTAGTATAACAACAGATGCAACAGACAGTAGACGACAAAAAAAACAAGTTAAAAGTAAAACAGAGTAGGCGATATGTTTAAGTACATGATAAAAAGAATTGTATGAAAGATTTTACACACATACATTAAAAAAATAAAATAAAAAACAAAAAGAAAAGGTTAACCTAAATATTAGCCCTCACTCGCTACTATGTGTGCGTCTAGAGTAGGTAGTCAAAATGATCTGAAACACAGAAGCATTTTGATATACGCAGTTGGAATCATCATATTGTTGCAAGCACCTTTACCTGAGCAGCTTGCAACAATATGATGATTCGAACTGCGTATATCAAATTGCTTTTATGTGTTTCAGATCATCGAAGATCGATGATCTTCGAGATCGAGAAGAAATCGCTTATTCGAAACTGCTTAGAAGTTGTGATTATGATTCGAGTAAGATACAACATGAATTATTAAAAACAAGTCTTTATTTTTATAATTTTTTACTTATTTTATGTTATGAACACAAAAATTCAGATAGTGAAAATGAAAGTTTTCAAAAATTGCTATTCCAAAATCACTCCTAAACAGAGTAATGATTACCTACGAGTGATCACTCCTACTTGACTAAATTAAGAGTAATTTTGAAAATAGCTTCTTAAAAACCAAAGCGGTTGTGCGAGCTGAATTGCACTTTGTTAGTCTATGTTGTTCTTCGATTGAATACTGTGCCAACTAACTTGTATTAGGCCGTATACAGAAAGAAAGCTGGAAACTTATAAGCGCTTACCGGCGCTTGACAACACTGGTCCGTTCTACACAAAGGAAGCATGTTGAAGCAGTTGTATATTAATTTAAATGGCAGCGACCAGCGCTGACCAGCGCGTGTTGAAGCTTGTGGGAACTTGTCGGCACCGTTCAGTGCTTATCGGCGCGCGTTCATATATTTTCCTGCGCGCTTATAGGTCGCGCCACGTAAAAAGAGCGCTGGCTGTCAAACTGCTCCGTGGTCGATGATCGGTGGAGAGGTGTTGCGGCGCACTTCATACAATTGATTTAGCGAGTGCTATTGGTTCGTCAGCGAGTGAACACAGGCGCAAACATGCCCCCTCTGCTTTCCCTCAGCGCTCTTTTTACGTGGCGCGACCTATACCAGCGCTGTCAAAAGCTGGTAAGCGCCTATAAGTTTCCAGCTTTCTTTCTGTATACGGCCTCACTCGGGGATGAGGAACGACGCTTACCTGCCCAGCGCCGGGTCGTCTGTCGCCGCGGCGATGGTCAGCGAGTGCAGCGCTTCAAGCGGATGCGGGCCCTTGTCCCCATCGGTGTGCGTGTGTGTGAGGGTGTGCGCATGTGTGTGTGTAGCGAGCGCTGCAGCGGCTGCGCAGACGCGGCGCGCGCGCCCGCCCGCGGCTCCGGACCGCCAGTTGCAGTACTCACTGGAATACGAGTTGCCACTTATTTATAATGCTCAACGCAAAAATACTGTATTCTCGACATTGTTGAGGTAGGTTTCTTGTTCACCACTTTCTTGGCCGACCGTACCTAAAACACCCCTGTTAGATATTCAGGTAAAAAAATGGTCAAATGGAAAATGTACCGTGTAGGGACTAACGACAGTTTTCACGATGTTTTCCTTCCACGTTTTGATGCGTAAAATATTTCAAAAGATGCACCGCCCCGGGAACACACGACTTTCGAAGTCGATGTATCATCCCACTCGGTCATCAGTTCTGAAACTTTAAAAGCGCTATATATTCTCATCAAATATCCAAAACCACAATACTAAACTACACTAACTTGAGAGCCAGGGCATGAGGCAGCCTCGTGTCCAGCACCCAGGCCAGCAGACCCAGCAGTTGCGCGGCCAGCGCCAGCCCCGCGCCCAGCCGTCTCCTCACCGCCCCCCCCGCCTCCCCCACCCCGCCCTCCTTGCAGCCCAGCTGGGAGAAGTCACAGTCCGTGTTGATCCAGGGCGTCACTATGTGGAGTTGGGGACGCCTTGGCGGTTCTTCCTCTACGTCCGAGCCTATAAATTCCATGTCTTCTATGCTGTCGCTGGGAAAAGTTGATGGGTTCAGGAAGTTTGTTCGTTCGTATGAGCAAGTGGCCAACTCCTGGTGATGGCCGCCTAAAGCCCTCCGTCATGGCTTAACGACTTTAAAAGGCGGGACCGACTTTAACGTGCCAAAACGTATTTCCAAGCTTGCTTATTTCCACTTGTGATTACGGATATTATAAAAATATAAACTTTCCTGCTACTACAATCAGTAGTGGACCAGGAAAGTTTTGCAAGCAAACAGTTTTGATAAGGATAACAAACTGCTAAGACCTGAATTAATGAAACTGGGTTTGTAGCACCACATCCTTGGTACATTACATTACATTACATTACATTACATTCCTAATTTACCTATTAAGATAATTTTTATATTGTTACAATGTTTTAGTGTGAAACTTTTTTCAACTATCAATAATTGAGTATTTTATATTATGATGAAGGAAGGACTATCTGCGCCCCACGGTATTACCCGCAGTAGTTCCCGTTACCGTGGGAATGCCGGATAAAAAGTAGCCTATGTGTTATTCCCAGTCATAAATTATATATATTCCAAGTTTTAGCCAAACATGGTAGCCAAACATGGGCTTTAACAAAAAACATGACTAACAAACTCGCAGCCTGCCAGCACGCAATGGAAAGGAGTATGCTTAACATCAAAAAATCAGACAGATTGAAGAACCGGGTCATAAGAGACAAAACAAAAGTCATAGACATTACCTCCAAAATAAGAAGACTTAAATGGCGATGGGCTGGACACATGATAAGAGGAAAAGACAAATGGAGTAAGATTGTGACAAGGTGGTACCCTAGGGAAGGCAAAAGGAGTAGAGGTAGACCACAAAAAAGATGGGAAGACGACATCAGACAAGTGGCAGGAGTGATGTGGAATAGAGTGGCACAAGAAAGACAGGAATGGAAAAGGTTGGAGGAGGCCTTTGCCGACTGGCAAACAGATTTGCAAAAATCAAGCAAGATGCAAATATTAGAATAGTTCTTTTTTACAACCTCTAATACATTTAATACTTGCAATGAACTATGTTTATGTGTGTACCTAAGTTGATCTGAATAAAAGGCTATATTATTATTATTATGTATGTCAAGGTTTACCATCACGGGACTATGGAGTCCCGGACCTTTGGTAGGCATGCATGGGGCCAAAGCCAACACACAGAGGCCCTTTTGACAGTTTTGATGTTTTTGTTTATTATTATTATTATTATAAGTTTTAGCCAAATCCATTCAGTAGTTTTCGCGTGAAAGAGTAACAAACATCCATCTATCCATCCATCCATACTTACAAACTTTTGCGTTTATAATATTAGTAGGAAGTAGGACAATTACACTAATTATTATAGTACCTGGTATCATAAGTCATGTACACCGGAAAGATGTACTTTGTAAGATGCCTTATCCGTGACCGTCGTAATGCCGCCAAAGCCTCCGTCTGCTCATTGTACGAACTCACTTGATTCTGCAATTCAATAGCTTGGTTCTGGACATGTTTGCTCAAAGTTGACACCCTTTTCTGATACCTTGGCAGCTTCTGCTTTAGGTCATTGTTGTGGTTTTTTAAGTCGGTGAGTTCTCTTCTTTTCTCTTCAATGTTGCTGCGTCGCTGTTCTATGGCTAGTCGGAGCAGGTCTAGTCTGTCCCTGGATTGTTTGGCTTCAGTTATAAGTGTGTCTTTCTTCAGTTTGGGCAGCAGTAGCTTCTCACATCCGTCTAGTATGTACTTTCTGTTTGCTTTAAGTCTTAGTAATTTTGCCTGCTTTTCTGAGAATCTGTAAATGGGAAAGGCTTTTTAATAGAGATTATTCTAAAGTGCCTTTCACTTTGCTATTAGCTAATATCCCAATCAAGGTTGAATAGGCTTGTAAACAGTAAACTAACATTATCTTTTGTTAGGTGTTTACACAAATATGATTGGCAATAAAATGGTGATATTATTTTGATAGATCATTTCAACGGAAACTCAAAAATACTGCGACTCTCTGATTTGTATTTGTATAGCTACCTAGCTGTTAACAAATTAAAAATAAATGACAGATTTCTTGGACATACCAACGTAAGGTAGGTAGGTAGTACTTTGAATCATCATCACAAATGGACGGTACAAGAGTTATTAGTCTTACGTATGCTACATTTAGCTAAATTATTTATAAATATCTCACCTGTCCGAGTAGAGCATAGAAGACTGCACGAAGTTTCCCGTTCGAATACACTCGGAGCAGTAAAAGTTCCTTTTCACTGTGTAACACAAAAGGCACTTCGTGTAATGGCCATCGCTCTCTGTGGATGAAACGCGGAAGTCCCGCGGCGCCTCACTCTCAGTAAAATAACTTGAAGCCATACTTTTCTTTCAAGTTTCACACAAGTTTTGCGTTGTTTGGTTGTTTGCGAAATGAGAAATTGAATTGGAATATTTAGAACACAAAAGCCTGTCACTGCCATTCTGTCAGTTCTGTCTGACAAGACAACGTCATTGCATCAGCTGTTTTCCACAGATTAAATTGAAACACGTTCCGTTCCACTCTGAATTATACCAGTTATTTAGATTTGCTAAAACTACCCATAAAATTGTAACACGTCGATGTCTGTACATTTGAGATAAGAATGAAAAACTAGTTCATAAGGGGGACAGAAACTTTTTGTCTGTCTTTATGTTTGTTCCCTCTCCAGATACTATCTTATCTTACCTACTCGCCACGGCTTCACTCGCGTGGTACATACCTTGATAAGATGTAGCCTATGTAGGCAGGTAGGTCAGTGTTATTCCTGAAGGTACCTATAGGTACCTATAGGTAGGGTCAAGGAGGCTACAGTGGCTCGGATTTTTTCAAGAGGCAAAAAAACATGAAAATTATCATTGTATTTATCTGAAACGTGAATACATTGTTAGTAAAGTATTTAAGTTTAATTCTGCATTATTGAAATGACAATAAACATAACTAAAATAAGATGAGAGGGCAAAAACTAAACATTGGGAATTGAGCCACTGTGTACCCCTGGGTGTACACAATGACTCACCACCGGTGGTACACAGTGACTCAAAGGAAAACAATATTTCTTTCAAATTTTTTTTTTTCAAAATAAAAAAACTCACGTGAAAATAAAAAAGAAGCACCAAAGTTATTTTTTCACCTACTATATACACAATTTAATCATTTAAATTACACTATTTAAGCTGAGTCACTGTGTACCTACACCTATGTCATTTTTAAAAATTTTGATCACAGCATTCGAGTCAAACGATAATTACCTTCAAAAACTACCTAAATGAAAACACTACAGTACCAACTAATTGGCAAATATAATCAGCAGTACAAATTGTCACAACCTGATGTATGAAAACGAAAGAAAATGACATCAAAAAGTAATTTTGGGGGCTCGAAAACAAAAAAACGCGATAATTCTCTGGGCGGTGTTTGATCTGCCTTCCGATTGCTTAGAACGTGTTTGGGGTTTGTGCGCTTCTATTGTGTAACAAAAAGAGCAATATCAAGAGCTTCCTTCAGGTATTAACTTGAATGAGTCACTGTATACGACTGAGCCACTGTTGCCTACTTGACCCTACCTATAGGTACCTTCTTACCAACTTTCAGCCAAATAGGTAAGTACCTACCTACTACGTTCAGTAGTTTTCGCGTGATAGTCTAGCATCCAGAAATCCATACAATCTAATAACTATTATTACTTACCTAGCTAGCTATTAGAAATGTAGATTAAAAAAAAACAGACGGTAAAATAACTTCTGTAAAATAACACAGGCACAGATCAACACCTAGAATGCCATAGGTACCTATGTAGGTACCTACTGTACCTATACCTACTTACATGCCTAGGTAACACGCTACTTAGTTAGATAGACCTTGCAATCCAATACTGCATCGTTTCGAAACGGCCATTGTCTCAAATAGCCCCTTGCAGTAATTACTCCGTCTCCAAGACGAGACGCTCCCTAGCGGCATCTGATAAATGGCGGGCGACCACACGCTAGGGGCTTCGGGCAATACAACAACATTTACTATTGTGCTCCTGCCTGTGACACTGTATGCAAATTGAGCTAGCTCAGGCTTTGTGGGGCTTACGTTTCAAACTTGCCTTGATATCTTAACTCGATGCAATTTGTTGAAATTGGAACGTAACGTAACGCAGTACCTACCTTTATAGGTGGTTAAATAAAAATGACTCAAAACTTTTGAGTCATTTCATATAAATGACTCAAAAGTTTTCAACGTAGGGGAATAGGTACCTACCCTAATTCGTACGACATTCACATTTGGCAAGCAAGAACCGCTTTCCCCGGGGATATCAGCTATCGTCCGGGCCGCCCCGCGTGTAATTACCTACACTGACCGCACGAACAGGCGGAATGACAATTTTTCCTTTGCCATTTTTTTTCGAATCCTTGGTCTTTCCAATTAAATAGGTAGGTAGGTACTTTAATTTGGTACAAAACAAATTTAACTGTAGGAATTTGATTAGTAGGATTAGTAGGAATCTACCTTACATTCAGTGTAGCAAACTAGCAAACGACGAATGACTATGTAAGTAGGTAGGTTAACCTACCCAGTTCTTATTTTTTTCTTTATATACCTATATGGATCTGAAAGAATAATTATTAATGTCTGCCGTCTCTTGGGAATACAGTCGTAGGTAGTCATACTTATTTCATTTATTTTTTTCATTTCAATAGTTACTAGGTTCTATTACCTAAGTAGGTAGGTATATCCTTTATTTTTATGCCTCGGTTTTTATAATTGAGTAAAAACTGAGAAGTCACAGGTACCTAGCCTCCGTCAGTTCACAGTTCGCAGATATACATACCTACATTAGATACCTACGCTACACATGGAAATCTATGGAAATCACCCCACATTTCGTGCAATTTAGCGCTCGGTTAAAAATAAACTGTGTTTTTACCAATTAAAAATATGAAAACCGGAGCATAGGTAAAACCGTGTGTAACTTAATGTAATTTTTCACCCTGATTCGAGATCACTCTAGAGTTCTAGACCTTCCATTTACCTACTGAAAAACCCCTTAGGTACCTATATGTAAGTTACCTACATATAGCCGGCACGCGCGGTCCGGGCTGTTCAGGATCTCGTAGTAGAATACCTGGGGACATCACTATGTTACTCACAAGAAACTTGCCGAGACGTTCTTTGTTGGATCTAAGAAGTTAAGAAGTTAAGTTCTGTCTAAGAAGTTAAGTTCTGAGGGGTCACTATAGCTCGCGCCACGTAAAAAGAGCGTTGTTGGATCTAAGAAGTTAAGCGATGTTCTGAGGGGTCACTATAGCTCGCGCCACGTAAAAAGAGCGCTGGCTGTCAAAATGCGCAGTGGTCGATGATTGGCGGAGAGGTGTTGCGGCGCACTTCATACCGTTGATTTAGCGAGTGCTATTGGTTCGTCGACGGAGTTTTTAGGCGGCCTAAAAACTCCGTCTCCGTCCGTTTTCCAACAGACTTGTATTTAGATAAAACCTCACTACAAATACTTATACCAAAATACCTAATTTACATTTCAAGAATTTTCTCCGAAGCATCATTAGAAAACTTAGATAAGTACTTGGACTCTAAGGTACCTCTAAGTCTTAGAGGTACCTACAACCTACAATTAGAGTAGGTAGGTAGGTAGGTACTTACATAAAACTAAAAAATCTAAACCTACTTCGAAAGATGAAAGTCAGTTGAATTTTTATAGCACCGGATTTTACCATTCTTATTATTTTATCGACGATTAATGATTCTTGATCATTATTATCTGCTCTCTTTTATCTAGTTCTGAGTAGGTAGGTAGTTCAGTTTTATGTTTTCAATCTTCATCTAGCTATCTACCACTAACTATAATATGTGGCTAGTTAGGTAGTGGTCATTCAACAAATAAGCCGTATCAAGTGGTCCTGGATCATTGGACAGCCGGTTCGTTAGCAGTCCGTGATTGCGGAGAGCCATGTAGGTACCTAGGTGATGAAATTATGATTTTTAAGCGCTTCCACTAAATGCGCGTCCTTAAATGAAAACCTTGATAAAAACCAAAAACTCACAAAACATTTTACAAACACCTTTTTATTGCAGGAGGTGACTGCCGTGCCGATACAGATGGGTACGTTACCTACCGGACACGAAAGGGTTTTAGTTATTAGCAGATACAATTATGTAAAATAAGATCCAGGTATTCCAGGTAGCGAATAGTTAGGTACATTTTCTAAGCTTTTCACAGCTTTCATCTGATCTAAGTATGTCTGTAGATGTCTAACTAAACAAAACTTACGAGTTTATTTTGAGTTGAAATTTTGCATGCGTATACCTAAATCGGATAACAATGATAAAAATGATGTCACAAAGCTGGATGGTTGCCGAACTTTGTAACGAAACGACGTAAAAATCAAGTTTGGACTCTTATAAATGATTTGAAGAATAGTTCTATAAAATCTAGTTTTGAAAACATATTTAGGCTAGGTTTCGAGTCTGAACTCAACAACGGTCGTTGCGTAACAAGTATGTGCCCATATTTTTTCATTTCCCGAAACGTGAGTGGTGTTGGAATCCGACTTATGATTCCGTGCGTACCAGGCGCGCAGAGTGTCCGAGGAGTTCGACTCGATCAAACGTCTGAGTCCTTCGGGAAATCTCGGCGGACGCTCGCACGGAATAAATTATAAAGCTCTTAGTAATATCTTGTTGGTCTGGAATTTGGAGATTGAGAATTGGCCATGACATATCTGTAGTCCTATGATAGGATCCTATCTATTATAGTATATCTTATCTATTATTGTGACATAATATCTGTTGAATAGTAAGAATTTACAATATTTTTTAGTAAGTACGATATATCACAACTTTCAATTATGCACTCGAATCAACAGTTATGCGCTTCCGTGCTAGGGTATGATAAATTCGCAGTTTCGGCTTTAGGCGGCTTAATATTCCGTCACTAGAGTCAGCTACTTGTTCACACGAACTTACTACATCATACCCTAAATTTCTTCTTTTTTCTCATTATTAGGTACCTAGGTACTTACTTAACCCATATCATCCCAGTGTTCCATTTTTAAAGCGGTTACTCTTTTATTTTTTTATTCAAATTTTTTAAGGCATCTTTAAAACTGATGTTTTATATTGGTATCACTAACATTTCTAGCTGTCAGTTGAATAAATGTAATTTCACTTTGCGCGGGTTTTTATACACAATAAAACATATTTTATTTGGAAGTTTTTACTGAAAATTATGGCGAACAGAAAAATGTAAGTAATTATGCTGTTTTATATTATACTATTGAAAATGTATGGTGTATACACGTGTAATATTATTGTTTTATCATGTCTTATTACGTTTTAGATAAAAAATAGCTAATTTGTGGGTAAGTGTAAGTTTTATGTACCGTTCCATTATTTGAGCAGTAGGAACATACACACATGTAATTTTTATACATTAGGGTATATACTTATCAGTATTGCTTCGTAATTATGATTATTATTTTATTGCAGATTGAATGTAAATCAGCTATTTTTACAGTTGGAACAATATGCCGACGCGTTCGTGGCTGACATTTTCATTACAACTCCAAATAATTGGCAAAATAGCGACGAAACCAGTGGTGACGAAGAGTTTGCAAGTATGGGTAAATAATTTGTCAAGACATCAGTTAGGTACCTGCAAAAGCTAAACTATGGGTCTCCAGATCGTCTCAAGCTGAGTCCTAGGACATTGAATGAGCTTGTTGGAGTTGAAGATGAAGTGGACCGAATACCACATCGTCAGTGACGCAGCCTTCAGAGCTCAGCTACAGCTCATCGCTGGTGACACAGCCACCGCCAAAAAGAAAACGTGTCGAAAGTAAAGGTTTATAGAAATTTGAGAAAAGGCTATGAAGAAGTACCAACTACTGTTTACCAGGTCTTCAGGAAAACCTGGAAAACCCTGTTTATTTTGTGTCCCTGTGAACAATTTTTTGATGAAGAGAAAGCCTAGATCTTCACTAGCAGTAATAAAACGTGTGCCTGATGCTATTAGATTGGATGATAGACACATTAGATAGGACATTTAATTTACAAACAAAATAAACAAACTCAATGTCACAAAAATACAGCTATGAAGTGTGTATCAAAAAATGTAATTTTGCCTTACATAGTAAATGTTCTATTATTTTTCATACTGAATAACTTAGGTACCTATACCTACCGTATAACATTTTTTTACATAATAACTATAAGATGTAAAGAATATGTTGGTTTATATAAGTTTTTACTATGTAAAATAAATAAAAAATTGAATATAATAGTTTTATTTCCAAACGAAATCCATAGTCACCAACAGTATCTATGTATCAAAAAGTATGGTATGTATAATCCTAGTGTTCCATTATTGGAACTGTTACATATCTAAAAAACTATATAATTTTTTTATTTTTTTTATACCTAGATTTCATTAGACATGTATAAACGTGCTCTGTTCCGATTTTCATAAAAAATGGACTAGTTTTATTATGATTGGGATGATACGGGTTAACTGTAAAAAAAAAAAGTTTTTTTCCAATAAATGTTGAAAAAATGGGTAATTCGTCTTGTAAAGATAATTAGATGCGGATACCTTTATTTATTTACCTGAAACCTGTTTCGAAACGACGACTCACTAGTTTTCGGAAAAATAACATCAGAATATAATTCATAGGAGTTTGGAAAGTGCTCAATCTCGTTTATTGATTAGCGTTCGCTTCCGGATAACTCGTTGCGGTAATTTTAATTTAGCGGAGTTTGTTCGCAACTTCCGATGTGGGGTCTAGTGATGGCTACACACTCGTGAATATAACGTGATATATGAGTTTTGTGTTTAGATGTGGTATTTGACTACGTAGAGTTTTGCTACGAAGTTAGAATGAGTTTCAAAAATGGTAAAACCCAGAATTGTAACTGTATTTTTAAGGTTTACAGAAATTAATACCATTTCTTGATATAGGTAGCATAATAATAAAGCCCGTTTATTTCCAATCCCATAAACATGTACATAATTTTTATCTTATTAACTACTACAGTTCGCACAATTTAGTTAAACGAACAAAAAGAAAAAGTTTTGTTATTAGGTCTTCCATTTTCTTGGATAGGAACCCCCCTTTGGTTATAGGCCTCCTTAACTTAAACTAAAATTAAAAAACACCAAATATGCGGGTTGAATGAACATTACGTAGGTAATTGTTCTCTTTGATCCTATGAAAGATTCATTAGGGCCAAGTCCAAAAACAGTGATACATGCTCATATTTACAGTAGTTGTATCTACTATCTACATCACTGGTTACAATAACTGCACTAACTAACTATACTTTTCATGTAAAATGTACCTCTTTTTTCACACCTTTTTTTGTGCTACGGTGTAGCTACGCGCTACGCGTAAAGCTACGCGCCTCTACGCGCACGCTACGCAATAACCGGGAATCCCCGAGATCAAAAAAGCTCATCTCACGCGCTGTTCAGAATTATGCCACAATCAGTGAGTCACCGTTCCCGCGCAAATCATCGCGGCGAGTGCGATACATGCCCTGTGTTTATAGAGAGCCGTTTTAAAGATGGCGACTTAAAATTGTAGCAGTAAGGGTCACGTAGAGGCAACTTTTATTTGTAAGTTTTATTTCTTAAGGAGTTATTGGAGATAGGGGCAAGAAGAAGATTGATTAAGTTGATTAAAAATATTATGGACACGATTAAAACCAAAAACACGAATATGAACATCAAAGTAGATGCTTCTAAGTATATAATTTAACTTGTACATAATGTGATACGCCTGTTCGTATCATCATCATAATCTCAGAATACTACAAAATAATACAGATACTAAAAAAAACATCATCAAAACAGACATCTCTGGTCATTTGTACTGAATGCAACTTCAGTCAATGAGCAGGTGTATCCAATTCCTTTAGAATACCTGTAGATGGCGCTAATCGGTGCTCTAACCGAAAAAATATAATCTTACTGATAGTTTCGTCGTCGGCGTTTAAGGCTTCGTGGCCGAGTGGTCGATGGCAATCCGGCTAAAGGAGGATCGCTTGAATCACGCGGGTTCGAATCCTGTCGAAGTCGTAACTTTTCGTAAGATTTTTCATTTTCTAATGAAATACCTAAGTGTGGTTTAACACTATAATAAAAATATATAAAACAATACAGATACTAGATAAAAAAGAGATACTCAGTAGGTGATCTGTACCTGTGTGCACCTAAGATCTCTCTTTTCAAACACCAGCATTATAATGTCCTGTTTTTTTATAACCAGCCTAATATGAAATGATTTTCTACGACCATGTGTTGCTACGTATTCTGGTCCAAAATAAAGCGATTCTAATTCGCTGTCTCGCGACCTGGTCGCTGGTCTGTGCCCTTAAAGTGTGTCACGCATTTTCGCCATAAACTGAGATTTTTCAATGAGAAGAATATAAAGGTCGTACTTCACTTCTAGGAGAAACACAGAATGATTGATCCAAGAAGGACAACTGTATTATAAAGATTATTTTGACTAATAAAACTTCAAGCGCTTTTTAAATACATACCTAAGGTTATTTATTTCCTTTTGTATTTAAAAAGCGCTTGACGTTTTAGCTATTGCTAACGATATTTCTAAGCTCTGGGGCAAAAGCTTCACGACCGGAAAGGGAATTATTAAAAGAGTCATTAAACATGCAAGTGTATTAAAATTAACATAATTTGGCCCATAAATGAATTAGGTGCCATCCTGCAAGTATCTCAACATCATTAAAATTTCTGAATATATCTGAAGGTATATTTCTGAAGTCTTAACTGTGGTAAGAAGTAACCATTCTGAGCAAGGCGTGATCACTGCGCTATGTGTGCGTTAACACATCCCTCGGAACACATACCGAGAATTTCCCCTGGCAATGTCGTACGCATCCTTACACTTTCCATTTACACCACCCACACACTCTATCCCCTAAAGACAAGGTTGAAATTCCGTCAGCAGGCGTAAGTGGCAAGCTTGTGGGTGATTTCCCTGCGTCGTACCGTCTTCTTTATGTCCGCGTTCCAGAGATACTTTATTGGAGCGCCTAATGCCTTTTTGAGCTTAAATATTACTTTTATTCCAAGATTTTCAGTTCAAAATGATGCATGATTGTCCAATTTCAGCATTATGACGATGTAGATCAAATGTTCAGCGAAATATAACACAAAATTAAGTAGAACTAAACCTAATTTGGATTCAGTTTTCAAAATGAAATCTAAGATTTTTTAAACAGACAGGATTGAACCTCGTTATATAAGTAGGTACTTGTTTTATATTTGACATTTCAAAAAAGGGAAATAGCTTGTTAAAATCCTGAATATTTAAAAGTATCAATTATTGTGATTGAGAAAGTGTATGACTTGAAATCTAAGTTACATGAGCTAGTGGCTAAATATAAAAATGACTGTAGGTATATATCGCTTGAGGCTTACGTCATGGCTTATTGATATTACAACCTGAGTCCGACAGTTTAATGTGTAGTACGAGTACATCGTAGCATTCAAATGCTAATGAATTTTATAATGATTCAAAAAATTTTCGTTGCAATTTTTTTTGAGTCATTATTAAACGAAAACTTAAAATAAATTATAAAAAAAAACATTATTTATAAAGAACCACATCTATGTAACCATTATGGATGCCATATTTCAATTTAAAAATGATCAAAGGTGCCACGCACAATTTCCTGACCAACAATTTATATAAAATAAACTCATTTCTCCAATTTTAGCTGTAATTATTTTCCGAAAAAATGTACTTACTCTCCCTCCAGAGATTTATCATAGGTACTTTCAAAAACAACAAATAAAAGCCCAAAATAGAATTTTAATATTAAATTGAAGAAAATATAAAACATTTTTGAAATGAAAAAAAAAATGAAATAATGATCACGACTGTATCCCAGGGAGCGGGTAGACATTTCTTTCAGATCTTAATGCAATTTTTAGATCCTTATGAAGATGTCTAAGGGGGTAGTCAGAGGTAAGTATGTCCAAATACATATTTGGTACATGCCCACATCTTGCAGAAGCTAACTTTCCATACGTAATAAAACATTTTTATACCTACTAAAGTAATGTTGTGATAGTTTTATAAAATTTTATTTCAATTGTATGTTCAGTGCTTTCAGATATTTGTTCAAAGAGTGTATTTGTAGATTTTTGGGAGCTATTGGACTTTTCAGCAAAAATACTTTTTTTTATTCATTGGAGCGTAAACTGTGGACTGTTGAAACGTTTGTTTGAAATTCGTATGGTCTTTTATTTATTTTACACCCTATTTGTTATTATTGGAGTCCCTGTTGATGAATTCTGTACATAACAAGCGCTGTCATAAGTACTTACTCAAAACGATATTAAATTAGGTCCACACCTAATAAATATTATAGTGACCTAGACATCTTCAAAGGATCTCACATTGCCCTGATCATATTTAATTTCATTTTTTTATTAAAAAAAATTAAATAAAATTATAACTAGCCTAAACTTAACCTTAGCCCAACAGACAATGATTTATTCAAACATACATAGAAACATACAATTACGCATCTTTCCCATAGGGGGTAGGCGGAGGCCTACAATGCTACTTTCCTTTGAATAGCACTGCCAAAATTCGAACCCGTCGATCGAGAGAAAAATAACTATCCCACGTGACTAACCCAACGACGCGACGGTCTAAAAGTGAAGTAGGTATCTATGTAAATGCCTATAAATCAGGATACTCCCAAGGGCGAACATCTCTAGCACTCCACGTCGAGAGGCTTGCGCCATTTCGTCGCAATTAGATTTTTACTGCGACATCGACCGCGCTTTAAAGCATTGAGTGCTCCGTAATGGGGATAACGGGTAATCCCCCGAGATGGGTTTTCACACATTACCGTTAAATCATTTTTCGTAACGAGATGACTTCAACCCCCTTATTCATATTGGACGAGTAAACCTACTTTAGCTAAAACGACTATTAAATCTGTTGCTATCTCTTTTCATTGCCATAAAAGTAACAAGAAAAAAACATTCTTTAAATCCATAATAAACTGACAAATCTTTATGAATAAAGGCTTTAGTGTTTTGCTCCCTGATAAGCGACTGAGTTTTATAAAATTTGCTTCGAAGTCTAAGGCTAGTATTCAGCGTTCATACAGCGTGAATCGTGTCTCAAGGTGTGATTTATAACTCAGTTTTCATAGAAAACTGTCAAAAAACCGATACTTGAGTGAGGACTCCAGTCTGAATGCAGACTCTGATACGAGCCTTCACACAAGATAAGATATACCTATGTTTGTATAAGTTTATCCAATCGACCAATCTACGGGTTCACGTTCGATGATGGAATATCAAAATAATTTTAAGAAACATATCGCGTAGCGTATACCTATCTGTAGGAGATTTTGATATTAAAGTATGTCTCTAGTTAAATGATTTTATGAAAATCTTATTCTGTCGAAATAACTGAAGTGGTCCATGTTATTCGCCAATGTATCTTTCATCCACGCTAAAAATTTAATACAGAAAGTATTTTCACGGCTTTTCTACTATAACTTTTATACCATACTTCTAATTTGATTTTATCATTATTTCATTTATTTCAGACAAAATTACATCCATATTACATATTTACAAAAATAGAATTAGCCACACACATACACCATAAAATACACAAGACATCATAAACAACAAAAAAAAGACGTGTGGCACTCCGAGACTGCCGCGGTAAAGCTATTGCATGGGGGGTGTTAGGTTATTTTCGTTACGGAATTTCTGGATTCGGTCTCCACGGCCCACGATAGAAGCTATGCAATAGCTTAAAAACAAATATTTTAGAATTTTAGAATACTTTTCAAGATCATTTAACCAACACGATGAAGGTTCTATGAAGGGATCTTGGACTACTAGGTATCTACACACGCTGTCAAACGAGCAGGTAGAGCTATATAGGCTAAACCAAACGCAATCAGCTAATTTCTTCAAAACAAATTAAACGGGATGTAGGTCAAAAGTCCCGCAAACCAGTCAATTACGAGGGTCAGTCTCATGCGAGGCCGAGATATAATTTGTTGAATGTCGTTCCGGCAGCCGAGACTCGCACGTTGGTTAGTATGACTGGCACGGAGACGGGTCTCATTTGTATTTAACAAATAAAAATAATAATTAGCATGAAACAGGTTGAAGTGAGAGCCTAGGTCACTGAGTGTTTTTATCGATACAAACGCGAGACGATTAAAATGTAGGCGACAAGCTGTGACCTTACACTATCCTTGCGTTTGTGAAACTCGCTGCAAACTATAACATTACTAGCAGGTGACGCTTTACAAAATCGCACAGTGACTGTTCGTTCAAAAACCGTAGTCTGTCAGGCTCTAACTAAATTGTACATTGGATAGATAATACAAAATATTGACTTGACAGAATATTTTCTTTTAAAATAAGGAGTCAAAAAATTTTGTTTCTCAAAATTAGCGAATGTAATAAATCAGAAATATTCTTTACGAATTTGCTTTTCAACCCAGCCACCATGTTGTCTTTCGTTGGCGATGTCTATTGTCAAAGAGTTCAGATAAGTTAGTGAATTCATGATCAAATTAATTTAATATGCGTTAGTTGATACGCTAATGAGTGAAACTCTGAGTTCAAGCACTTATATTAAACTTTATGTCGGTACAAAGGAAAGGTCAAAGAAAATACCAACAAAATCACAACGAAACATCTTGCACAAAAAAGTAAATATTAAACCCTGAACTGTTTACAAAAGGCCCTCGTACCAACAAACGAAAGTGCTCTTGCTTTAATTTAAAATTTCATATTACAACAGTAATCTGAGCACTCAAATCTCGTGTTACGCAAATGAAAAATCCCACAATATGGCGGGAGCATAACCCTGTAAGTTGTAAAGTGTGAATTTCACGAATTATCGCCGTCGCGGGCTTCGAGGGATGTGAAAATGCACGAAAAACACTGAATGAGCAGTTCTATTTCAGTCGTGATCATTCTCATCATCCTCAGCACAATTTCTTCCACAGTTTGTAGTAAAATTTGAAAAAAGGAGGCTAGCCCGTAGTGGGTTCATATCTACAAATAGCACAATAAGAGGCAAGTTTTACGTCCACAACATTCAACTTTAGATAATGAAATCAAAAATATCCTCGAGATTGAAATCGAAAACACATTTTTAATAGATAACTTCGTTTCGTTCCGTTTTTGATTTTGCATGCTTTTTTTTATGACCACGTTTATCCAGTTATTAACAGTTGTACGGTAACCCTACGCCATCTTAATATTATCTCAGACACTACTAATTGCAGTCAGAAATGAAGACTTCTCTTTTTCCTAGTTGAGTTGAGCTGAGTAGCAAAGACAAAGTACCAGAGTAAACTCCCTCCGCGCCAGTTACTGCAGTATTTTACCGCGCAGAACGCTAAATTAATTAAAAGAACATAAACTTGAAAACAGTTGTATTTTTCAAGTTCTACACTCAGCCTTACCAGCCCTAAGAGTGAGTCACACTGTTCAAATTGCTGAAACTTCCGCCAGTGTCTACCCGCCTTCATTTTTTATTTACGGTCCCATGTTGTAATGTAACGTGTCATTATCATGATGGCTCTGGAATAAACGAGGTTTTATATTATGGAGCTTTTAACAAGTCGGGGCTTACTCGTTTATTGCAGCACAAAAGATTACTGTAGAATATTCGTGATGGTACACAATTGCTTTCTGTTTCGAAGTCATTACCTCAAAAATATTCTCTGAGCAAATGTCGCTGTCGTTGTCGCCTAGTGTGCGTTTCCGTAAATAAATGAATTTTAACGTACAATAATAAACAAGTGACAAACGTTTGTTAGCGTTGGAAGTTACCAATTAAACGTTTATTTCCTCGTATGTCCATTGTGTGTCGGAAATGAGTCCAGCGAGCGATGGCGAATCATAACATCGGACCCGATTGGGAATAAGGCCTTCTGGAACACGAAAATATGGAGAAGGTATTGACTACTTTCATTCCAATGACGATTCTTAAATTTATAAAGATTAAAAAGGATTATTACGTCTTGAAGATGTAGAGGTTATTGTGTTTTCAGGGCTCCGTACCTACCCGAAGGGTAAAAATATTATGGGATCCTATTACTAAAACTCCGCTGTCCGTCTATCTGTCTGTCACCAGGCTGTATCTCATGAACCGTGATAGCTTGACAGTTGACATTTTTACAAATGATGTAAGTATTTCTGTTGTCGCTATAACAACACAGAATAAAAAAGATTTGTTAGGGGGGCACCCAAACAACAAATGTGATTTTTATGCCGTTTTTTGCTCGATATGAATAACGGCATCTGAAAGACGCTTGAAATATTCGCAGAATGGTACAAAACCCGTGAGCGAGTCCGACTCGCACTTGGCTGTTTTCTTCATTTAATATGTTGAATTCCACGACTCTTTTTAAACTCAACTTATCCCATGTCAACTACCTCCTCCATTAGTTCAGAGAGCCGTAGACAGAGGCGCTGTAGTGTCCCTGATTGCTTGAAGACAGCGCTCGGCAAATTGTCCGCCATAATTGGAAACGCCGGTCGCGATCCCATCTTAATGCACATGGTCATTGAACAGTTGATACAGAGGAAGATGAAGAAGTGATGAGCTTTTATTGGCTTTATTATTTCTTTTATTTAAAAGATTAGAATTGAAGAAGAATTTATGTTACCTTTCGTTGTTTCACTGACGCTACTAAGGCTCAACTCACAACAAAAGAGCGGCGAAGGGCAAGGAAGTGGAGCGCAGTTTCAGTGTCATATGAATTTTAACGTTATTTTCATTGCTATAATACTTATTATCGCAGAGAAGGCGCGCGTATTCGAATTCGCCGGAATTAACGCGGAGCCGCGGGCACCCGCGCAACTCGTTCGAGTTTCTGATGCGATAATAAGTATTTTAGTAATGAAAATAAAGTTAAAATTCATATGACACTTATACTGAGCTCCGCTTCGCTGCGCTTCGCCGCTCTTTTGGTGTGATTTGAGCCTTAGGTATCTACTACATAGGCTATGGATGGAAACTCTACATTTGGGATATAGCAGCTTCCTTATTGTGTATTTTTAATCTTTTCAAGATTTCTTAAGTCTGCAGTGCAGGGAACTGAAAACTTGTATTTTGTTTCTTGAGTATTTTTTCGTTTTTAACGAAAACAGGCTGTACAAAATACTTTTTACATTTTTGAATAAATACGTCCCCAACCGCACAAAAATAGTACTTAGTTAAAAACATGTAGGTAATCCTTCACTTTTAAACCTACCAGAGATGCAAAAGTCCGATCCTAACTTAATTTTCCTTTATTCACAGCGCAAAATTACATTTACGACTGTTGCACTACGTTTTTCATTTAGCTAAAATTATTAGCAACTTTTCCGAGAACAGTGTAACCTACATGTTGAAACTACTTTAGAACAAGTTTGAATAGAGTATTAAATACAACCTTAATATAATCTGTGGTACATATACCAACCTAGTATTCTGGCAATTCAATTTGTGGGTGGTATTATGAATATACGAGACTTTAATTAATTTTAAATTCTAAGTTTTATCAAAATCAAATCACAGACGTGATTAAAATGAGACCATTTCAATATACTTACCTACTCATGTACTCACTTTTCAGATACTTTTAATAGTACCTAGGTAAGTACTTAGGTACATAGGTAGGATAGTAGGTTAAATTGTTATTTTTTTTATTGATTAGTAGGTTAGGTATGTTTAGACTCGTTTGTGATCAATTTACTAATATTGCATTCAGAGCATTTAATATTCAAAGATATTGGAATACTTTTATTAATAGATACTAAACCTTTCCGAAATAAAAATTAAACTATTTTCTGCTCTCACTATTGTTCCAAAGGATACGTCAGTTTGTGATGATACCACAGGTTATATAGATGATACAAAGTACCTTGCCCTCCAGCGATGCGGAACAAACATTCATACAACTTTGTTCACAATCTGATCAAGAGAAACCATTAAAAAGTTTTATTACAAAATTTCATTTTTACCCGCCGCTTGCAAAATATTTTAGGGCTAATAAATTCGTGGAGGCATACTTGGGATTTTGTTTGAATTAGCCGTAAACCGCGCAAATGACAATTTGGAAAGGTGTAAAACTTGGATGTAAAATTGCTGTGGAGAGAAGACCTTTAGATCATCATCCACATCTCCATTTCATGCAGGAAGATAAGCCTAATGTTGCTAGTTTAGTCTATTTATTTTGACGACCGCTGTGGCGCAGTAGGTGAAGGTCCGCTTGAGACGAGGAGGTTGCGGGTTCAATCCCTGCTCCAGAACAAATGTTTCTATCTTCTGCAGATGTTTGTGCCGGGTCTGGGTGTTTTCCTATCTATGATATTATGTTGGTACCTATGAATTAAAAAAAAATGTACAATATCATCTGGTTACCATAACACCAGCAATGACTTAGACACACTGTGTACATGTCCAAGGATATTTATTTTTATTAATGGCTTACAACTGGAATTATGTCATTATAATAGCACACGGGAAATTACTCACGTAAAGTTATCGCTGATTTAGATACCGATAATATTAAATGTAGTAATGTAAGTAAATGTAGTGTGAGACGCGACCGCGAGGAGTGAGCACACTCATACCCAGATGAAGATTCTCCGGAAGAATCCAAACATTGTCGGCATCTAAATCGACGATAATTTTACGTGAGTAATTTCCCGTGTGCTATTATAATGTCTAATACAACTCACGATAGTTTTGATAGTGGAATTATGTAATTGAGCTTTATTCTTCACCTACCTGTAAAGAACTTCAAATTGTTCAACTTCAAATTATTGACGACCTCTGTGGCACAGTGGGCGAAAGCCCGCCTGAGACGCAGAGGTTGCGGGTTCGATCCCCGCTACGGGACAAAGTTTGTATGATCTGCAAATATTTGTTTCGTGTCTGGTTGTTTTCTATGTATTATATGTATGTATTTACAAAAAAAAATGTATCTATGTAGTATATCAGTCATCTGGTTACCATAACACAAGCATTAAAATGCTTAGCTTGGGACTAGATGACGCTGTGTGGAATGTCCAGGGATATTTATTATTATTATTATTAATTGTTATGAATCTACAGTTTTTCATTGTCAATCAGTGAAATAATGGCACACAACACCCAAGTTCGTTAAAAGACGAACGAAAGCCGGCAGGAAGACGCTCTAATTGGGCCTCCATAGCTCCGTCGAGGACTAATTGTGTCACCCGGCGTCGCCCGTTAATTGGCTTACTGGGACTTACTGAGGCAGTACGGATTTCAATAAGATGTATTGGCTACTCTGTAATTGCTATCAGTTGTACGGATCATGATCATCCAGCTGTGACCCATGATCTTTATTTAACCGACAGTTTCATTTTTATGAAGAATCATTAGAATCTAAAATATCATATTATCAAGATTTTCGATTCTGATGTCAGAGTGTTCCTGAATTTGTTAAGCACCTCCCGCTTGAGGAGGTTCGTTGGAAATTAAGATTACTTTTTAATTCCCAATTTACTCAAATCTCTAGATATTTAAAATCTATGTACCTAGAGTCTAGGTTAGTAGTTATTTTAAATATCCCGAAAAATTAAAACTTTTAGGTCCTAGACTTAGAGGTTTTAATTTTTCGGTGAAATGCCCCCATACTGCAGAAGTTAGCATTGCTATTAGAAAGCTACCTGATTTCTATGATGTTTTCATTAATTAGTTGAGTTAATGCTACTAAAAATTTGAATTTTTAAGTAGACAAAGATCTCATCAAATAAAAAAACCTATAAAATGTCGTCGATAAGCGATTAATTTCATAGAAACCTAAAGTCGGCACTCCGATACTACTTGTATTGAATATAGTAAAGTCGCCAAAGTGCGAAAATGGGCACTATGCTCCAAAATCATTTTTTTTTTTCGATTAAATATTAATTGATGGTTGGAATTCGAACTCTAAACTTTCGAGTTGTAAGACAAGATACTCTGCTTCTTTTCTCACAGAAACTTAAAAAAACCCGTCCTCAGCTTCAGAAGTCAGTCTTATGAGATAATATGTTATACATCTATGAGTAATACCTAGATATTAATCGTCTTTGGTAATACTAATAACAATACAATTGGCGAGTTTCAAAAACCTTTGCTCATAGCTGTCCAAACTTCAACCCCCAAATATTTGGCAAATGCTTTTGTTGTCCATTTGTTTCCACTTCGCACGCTTCGAGTCGACACATGGCGCAAGGCGAAGGACAGTGATGGCTCGAAATTGGTTTTAACTAGTTTTCACAATAGCTTTGAATGTTTCTTTGTTTTTTGGGGACTGGTCTAACGTTATTCTTTACAATAAAAAAACATTTATACAATTCTTTAACGCTGTCGGCAATTATGTCATTACTTTTTCTCATCGGTGACATTTTTTGTTATGTTCCATATTCTTTCTTTCTTTCTCATGTTTTTACCTATGTTCTCGTCGATGCTACCTTCATATTGAACCACAGCTAAGATGGCTGTCTGTCCGTGTATCTATTGTATTGTGGCTAGTAGTTGTCTGCAGTGAGGCATTGTGCTCCCGGCATCAACCCACGTTCATGTTCGAAGATGTGTCCGAAATGATACGATACATATTACCCATGTTTTGAAATCTTTGTGATCACAACACATAGCATTTATTTATAGAAACTAATATAAAAGTTAGTAAGTTCGTATAAGCAAGCGGCCAACTCTGGTGACGGAGTTTTTAGGTCGCCTAAAGGCTTAACGACTTTAATTTAATACATAATAATATAACTTTGCAAAATACACTTAAACCAGTTGAGCGTTCAGTCATTCTATATCAAATCGAACTCGATTTCACTCAAGTGACTGAATTCAATTGTCCCTTGTCGACAAGTGGATTCGAGTTTTAAGTGTCGTGGTGACTTTGCTGGCACACTCGTCACAGGCGCTATCGAGTTCTACAGAATACGAAATCTCACTGAATCTGCAGTGAGATTTAGTATTCTGTAGAGCTTAGCGAGGTTCGAAGTGAGTTTACAGAATAAGCCTACTGAAGATCGATACAAATTATCAACAGAGAACTTAACTGACCATTATCAGACGGAAGCATAGGTATCTAAAACTATGTCAATAACTCGTCTGGAATTCAAACACGAACCGGATCAAAAGTAGGGACACAATCCTCTTTTTAACACTGTATAAAGCAGTACTTTTGAAGTCCACAACCGCTCATTTCTGTTGCACTTTGTACGTACAAACAGACAAACTATTCCAAGTCTCGATGGCAAGTTTGTTCATAACTTCCATAGTGAATAAACAGAGCGTCCGTTTGTTTGTCCTCGCGATGAAAAACCAATAAGCCAGGCTGTTTGCGTAAATACTACAGACAGTCGGACGGACAAATGTATGGGGACCGTGACTTGAATGTGAATAGGCTTTTATTAAGGTAAACTAAAGCCGGAATTAAATAAGCTAGTTGATTTTTTTGTTATCATAACGAAGTCAAAAAACTTTTAACACATATGAAGACAAGTTTTTAAATCAAAGGTCAGTCCTATCCTGAATAATCTTCAAAAGATCTTTTTAATGCTTAATGTTCTGAGATAATTATCACTCTGCTTTTGGACACAGTTGTAATCATTGTCTTAAAGTCCTATAGTATTTCATAAAACATTATGTTAGGGGATTACCTAGGCGGACCAAATTGCTGACATTTTGGTTCTCTAAGTTAGGCCAGGTCAGATGCACCCTAAACAGAGCGTGTATGAAGAATGTGACAAGTGAATGAAACGCCTCAGCGAAAGAGGTGTGTCAGGATCGTAGCAAGTTTAGATCCGTGGTCTCTGCCTATCCCCATGGGAAATGGCGTGATTTTATTATGTAGGTATGTATGATTTATTTTCTCTAATAAAAACTTGAGTGCTTCTACAATGTTTTGCAGGAAATCCTTCTCTTACTAGTTCAGTTGTAATACAGACATAAATTCCAATAGTAATTAAGGGCTTTTTCACGAGCGAGCGTTCCCTCATTAAAAGCCAAAGTACATCTTACTTCGCACTGACGTCACGATTTATGTACAGAGGAAACTGCGAAAGAGTTGCTCTTATACAACTAGCTTTGTATTCTGTCTGAGCACTGAAAGTCGTAAATATTTTAAAGTGCTAACTAAAACATAAAATTTTAACTGCTGAAAGTTTTCCCACAAAATTACATGTCAAATAAATTTGTGAAAATGTGTTATGGTTAGGTATTACGCTTTCCGTGGTACATTATGGTTTTTGGATAGAAAGTAAAAGAGTTTTAGCTTACGTTAGCTTACGATATAAAGATTAAATGATCAAAATATCCGAATCGCTATAGATACTTGTTCTTGCTAACGTGAATCTATTGATTTACGGCCGTGATTCGAATTCACAACCTTCGGACCGAAAGTCGAGAGTACCTACACACCACTAAGTTAGACTAGTAAAAGTTACATTTATAAATTTCAATTAAGTATTATAATTCAATTGAATGAACTAAATTTATAATTTAATTAAACGGTTAGTGCAATCAGCAAGCTAAAGCTTCCAAAATGGAAAATAAAACCATAAGCGCATACTTTTTGCGATTTTAATTAAAGTTGGCATCGTCACAGAAGCTGAGCGTCATTGCGAAATAGCAACTCCTAAATTGTGAGTACAATGAGGAACGAAAGTGGGTTAACGAATTCAATTCTTCAACGTTTTTTTGGGGTATGATGGAAAGAGTCTCTTAATATGAATAGTTGAAAGCCGCCATGGATTCAATGAAGGATTAACTTAAAAATACAGTTATCATTTCTTCAAGCAAAGAGGTAGTGTTATAACTTCTTCTTCTCTCGAGTCAATGGCTAGACCTTAAATTCTCGTTGCCCAGTACTCGGCAACTCTCACGCCCCTTTCTGACGCTTGGTTTAGGTCCTCTCGTGTGCAGAAGGTCGGACAGAGAGGGCATGAGAGCAGGTGCTCCATGCTCTGAACCAGTGCTCCGCAGCCGCACTCGCTCCGGGATGGGTCGATGTAGCCCCACTTAGCTAAGTGTTATAACAAAGTAGGTACATAAGTAATAAAAGCATTTAAAAGATTATAATGGTTCCGAATCACCGTGAGTTGGAAGGCAATAGCAATTTAGGCAGCCATCCGGCTACGAGCACGTCGCAGGCTCTAGGCTTGTTGGAGGGAAAATTTCCTAAAGAGCTTCTCAGATGTGTATCATGTGTATTTTTTTTCATTTTTATACTTTTCTATAATATTTTCAAAGAAAATTAATGGCTTTAATTATTTTTTAAAGTACAACCGGGCATCTCGTCATTTATCAAATAAATCATATTCTTTTAATTTACTTACATTACATTCATTAATTTTCTCTTTATACTGGGTTAATTTTTTAATCATTTAAAAATTAAAAAGATATTAATAATGAACCCTATATTTAATAATTGCTTATAACTTGCTTTCTCATTGCTTTCTCTATTACGACGACGTGCGATTTTCCAAAACTACTAATTTATACCAATAGCTAAAAGTATATTTATATGTCTGCAGGTCAGTGGTTCGCACAGAATCTTTACTCCCTACCGTATTTCCATTCTAAGGTGAGTAGGGTTAGCTCAGGCACATTTGAGGCACAAAGGGTCGTTTACATGAGGGATGGGCGCGGTAATGTGCCCTTGCTCTTCAAGTGCCTTCAATGTTATGTATACACTGTATAGGAAGTTTAACTTGAGATATTATTAGACCAATTGTACGAGTAGCTTCCGTTTGTGTTTCGTAAGTTCATCTCGGGATATAAGATATTGTGGAGCAGTAGACGTAGAGTGGTTTCTGGAAATTATTTAAATATAGTAATAAAATAAAATATCCTTGGACATTTCACACAGCGCTAGACCCAAGGTAAGTAATTTAATGGTTGTGTTATGGTAACCAGATGACTGATAAACTACATAGTTTTTTTATAACATCAAAAAAGAAGTATAATTATTTTTTCTTGAACTTTATATTTATGAGTTCAGTAGTTTCAGATATTACAAAACAGATAAAAAAAAGAGAGATTCACAGATCTATTCACTACTCATCCAAGATTTTTTGAAGATATCTGAAAGGTAATCAATGCCACGTCCAAATATAAGCCCAATCAACGCAAACAGTTACTTATTACAAGTGGATTGAAGGTACAAATCGCCAACACGGCTCTTACATAAATTTATTTTTATGTTACCTATAACTTGGCATGGCCAGTTATTGTTATGTGCCAGTAAATATGTCCTTATGTCTTATGGCCTTATGGAGCAAGTTGGACAGTTTGGCCAAGTTACGGTCTGCGGTAACCTCTGCAGTTAATTTCGGAGGCCCGGGGATGTAATGGAGTCAGATATCTTATGGTGTACCCCTTTTGATGTACTTGTGGTTTTTGATGTAGATACACTCAACTGCGGGATTAAAAGTCATCATTAATCATCGTTTTACACTGGAATTTAATGACATAAAAATAGCGTCACACATACTCGGTTTTTCACTTACCTTAAAAAAACAAGGAGGTTCTATCTTTGTGAGGGAGTGATGCGCGGCTGGGATTCAAATCTCCACCCTTCGGATCGTAAATCAAGGTCACTCAACCAAAATAACTATAGCTATTAAATATTGTCAAACGTCGGCTTATGATAGTTTCGACAAGATTTCCAGATCTTGTTTGAGTTGAGCGTTCTTAAGTGCTAAGTGATATTAACAAGGAACATTGTAATTCTGTTAAGGGTTTGTTGTAAACAGAAAGTTGGACACTTGAGAAATTTACAGAGGCTCAGCCTACACTTACGATGTTATGAATGAAGTTGTTACCATATAAATCGAGTTTATTTATAATCGAGAATTCTTATTCAAAGTTTTAATAACTTTGAATAAGAATTCTTTGAATAGTTGAAAGCCGCCATGGATTCAATGAAGGATTAACTTAAAAATACATCGATGATATTGTGCGGGTGATGACCCCACAATATCATCGATGTATTTTTCCCCGGGCAGGGCCCGGCTGGTGAGCCGGGCCCTGCCCGGGGCGTAACGTATACGTGGTCTGCCGGCCTAGCACGGACTGGGGATAACAATTTTGTCCCCCGTTTTTATCCACCTTCAAGGGATAAAATTATCTTCTCCACCCTTTATAGCATGGTAACAGAAGAGAGAATAAATCTGGAAGGGGCACGGATTTGAAGCGTTACAGGGGGTCTATCACGAGTTAACCATAGTATTGGATACTGTCGTCGTTAGCGAGTCAAGTATCACAAATGTATGAAAATCCAGTGCAGCGCCGCCCCCGGTAACTTGCATGAACTAAAAATTCCATACATTTATAATATTTGACACGTGAGAGAGAATAGTTAACTATACCACTCGAAAACTGATGATAGGCCCCCAGAACATATTACATAGTGCATGAACCGTGTCCGAATTCTTATTCAAAGCTTTTATAACTTTGAATAAGAATTCATAACATACCTACTCGTAACTATTTTCGAAACTTTAAAAGAATCTCTTGCGCCTCGGACATTATTTGCAAATAAAAAATTAACGTCTATGTCTAATGCGTTAATTAAATTATAGTCATAGTCCATTCATTTTTAAGAACCCAGATTTTATTAGCCATATAAAAAAGTAAAGTACTTCTTAACTTAAAATAAGGTGTCTTCATTTAATTAAAGTTTGACTTGAAAATACCAAGTGAGACGTTTATTTTTATAAAAATCACCTGCAAAATTCTCGCAAGTTCTTAACTGGAATTTTTACAAGACTATTCTCAGATCGTAGGGGGGTAAACCTATCGTAAGAAAGCTGAAAATTGTACTTGCTATATCATCACCATAATTTTCTATTCATCTCATAGAAACTCCAATTTTAAAATATTTTTTATTAAACTTTCTCTTTACTTTAATAATCTAAAAGGAGTGACAGAAAGAGTTTGTAAGGCACTTGTTCCACTACTGAAGATAAGCGAGAAGCTAACTGGAAACTAGTTTTGTAAACACATTTTCTTTTACCATAAACAATCAAAGAAAAAAAAAAAGACCAAAGAAGTCGTGGTCGTCCGTTGGTGCGGTGGGTCGACGTCATAAGACAAGTCGCACGCAATTCCTGGCTTGGCACAGCGCAGGACCGGATTATGTGGCGTTTACGAAGGGAGGCCTACACCCAGCAGTGGGTACCTATGGGCTGATGATGATGATGATGATAAACAATGCCCCTAGTTACTTTGCTGGTGAACCAGGAGCAAGGACTGAGCCTGTGCAGCTGTCTTACTGCTGGCCTTCCCTCCCTTTCACAGCTTCTATCTTGAGCAACTGCCGTCAAGTCTTCAGTAAAAAAAGTACCTATCAATTTTATTTCCTTGGGTAAGTCTTCGATAGAAACGAGTTGGCGAGAAGCAAGTAGCAAGTGTAGTTTGGACTGTTTTGTCGTTTTGTTGGCTAAACAAGGATGGACATTTTCAAGACTGAGACCGAGACCGAGACCGAGACCGAGACAGAGACAGCAAAATTGTATATAAAAATATGTAGCTTTTTTACCAACCTAAGATCTAACTTCATTGTTCAATTCCTAAGCGATAATATAATAATCTATATCTTACACTCAGAACAGATGCCTCAAAGAGGGTAGTTATAAAAAATCTATTTCACGTTTGGTCGAGCTCAAGCTCGATGGCGCCCGTAAATGTCTCAATTGACAAAAGGACTTGGTTTTATGTGGTTTTAGCTTTGTCCCTCGCCGTTCGGAGCTGAATGGTTTCAAAGCGGTCATCTTATCACAGCATTCGGACCACAGTATTAAATTTAACTTTCGTACTCAGTACAGTCAGCAATAAAAGTAGATGTAAGTACAGTTTTTTTGATAATGTAATTTTGCGTGTAAATACATCAGAGGAGAATACCATTTTATAAAAACAAGCCTTGGCACGATAGGCTCGTGTTTTAAAACGCGACACGGCACGGCACGTTACTAGCAAGGTATTGGAGAATAAGGCCCCTGGTATAAGTAATAGAAACAATCCAATACCTATATACCTAGTCTAAAATAAAAATCAAAATCAAAATATATTTATTCAGTACGATTGTTTATAGACCACTTTGACATGTCACGTTCTTAAAACTAGGGATTCTAATGCCTGTTCCAACGCGACTCCCTACACCAGGGAGAGAATCAGGCAAGAACCTGGTGGTGTGGGCCTAGCTTTTTTTTCAGCGGTCCAATCTTAATACTAAGTAAATATAAACTGAGTCGGAGCACGTTCTCATACAAAGACTAGACCTTTCTAATAACTAGAGATAAGTAATTAGATTACCTACCTACTTTTCTTTCGCGACCAAGAAACATGAGCTATAAACTATGGAGGACCCAGGGCAACGACACAGTTTCAGGACTAGCTTTCTTGGTGATCTATCCTCATAAATCGAGCAAAGTGAGTTTGACGATAGAAGAACACATGAAAAAAAAAATGTCGTATTTTGGCAGTAGGTTATTAGCAAAACGCAAAAGGTCATGACCTTTTGCCCTTTCGAGTTTTGCGGTTTATCGCAATGAACATGATGAATCTAACGGAATATTTATGTCCGTAATTTGTTTTAATGTGTAATCTGTGGTGTGCAATAAAGTGTTAATCTATTTATCGTTCAAATTAGTAATGGCTATTTGCAAATTGTACCTAAACACTACTACAGTGTCGAAATAGAGCATTTTTCATTATTCAGTAATGTCTAAAGCCATTTGTTTTAAGCGCTTCTAAGTATAAGGTGTAAAATATTTATTACTAGTTTCAAAACAAAAGGAATGGATAGGCCACAAATTTATTATTATGTATTATTATTATAATCTTATTTTAATTTAATCGTACAAGATTAAACAAGTTAGAACTTTTGAAACTATCATGGTTGTGAACATTATAACTACTAACCGGTTACAATATTTATCATGATTTGTGGATTTCTGAGCTTTTCAATGTTTCGACACAGTTGCATGAAAGAAAGAAAGAAAAAGAAAGAAAGAAAAAATCATTTATTCTTGTAGGACCTCAAGAATCACTTAAGTTTCGTATGCTAGGTGATTCTAATGCCACGAAAAAAAAATGTTTTTATTCTGCAGTACTGTAGGAGCAAATACTTAGTCTATAGTTGAGTAGTTGAACATCTGTTTTGCTATCTTCCAATAATTTTACTCAACTTCTCGTCATCGTTCGCCACAAACTGATACTGATCTGTATGATTTTAACCCTTTAGTATTTCTTAAACTTTCGCGATTCATAATTATTTTTAAACTGACATGATTTTTTCTGTGTGGGGAGTCGCGTTGGAACAGGCATTAGAATCACCTAGCATGTAAAACGAAACTTAAGTGATCCTTGAGGTCCTACAAGAATAAATGATTTTTCTTTCTTTCTTTCTTTCTTTCTTTTGGCGCAAGACCTTTACCTTAAATTTTTAAGGTTGTCACACAAACATTTTCTGAAAGCTGTTATTTTGCACCTTATAATAATATCTGAAACTAAGCGCGGCGTACTGAAATGGAATATTTGTGAAACCATTAGGCTTTGTAGGGACATTATTAAATTCTGCGGAGGACAGACATTCTCAGACCATTTTTAAGATTTAGGAGGTCGCGCTTATTAGACGCGGGCCCTGTCTTCTAAATGTCACATATAAAAGTATTGTTAATCTCTATAGACAATTCCGATGTCATGTGTTCCTAATTTCTTCTCTTAGACTGAAAAAGAATGCTATTGATGATTTGTGATTTGTTTGACCATTAGCATATTTCAAAACGCTAGATGGCTTGCATGATCTGTATACTACTACTACTACTTTAGCTTTGGCAAAAAAACGTCAGCCTTCAGCGTCAGCTTTTCATATTAAGAAAATCTAAGTGTAAAACTAAACTAACGTTACTTGAAATAGTGGTCATTAGATCTACTCTACAAACCGAAAACGATGCATCGTGCCAATAATCGCAGGTTAGTATATGTTGGTGGAAACCGAATTCGGAAGATTAACCAACGTAAGCTGAACTGCGATGATTGTCACGATACATCGATTTTGGCTTATGGAGTAGAGGGGCAGTTGCGAACGGATTTAAACACCTTGCGCAGCGACTCACAGTGTTTACTATAGCCAAGTGTATCACTCATTCGTAAGGGATCATCTTAGTCTTAACTTGCAACATAATAGTCGTATTTTCCGTATAAGATAAATATTAGAAAAGACAATAGATTTTATATTTATAAATATTTTAGCTACTCCAAATTGATCTCTACGATACCATCACTCGTTGCTCTTTTAAAGTAAAGTCTTCCGCTCAACTGCGCGACAATGAACAATATTCTATCACCACAAGCTGTCATACCATTTTGCTCTCTATTACCACGGCTGAGAGCGTAGTCTGGCTAACGCAGTGCAGTGTCAAATCATTGCGTGTCATAAATCTAAAACGACACTTCGTTACAACAATGTAGGTGATCCGTCATTTCGGAAGTTTGGGGAATTCTTCTAGAAAATGTAAAGAGAACTTTATGCAGCCTTTACATTTTACTACCTTTTATATAGCACTTTGTTTATACTGAACGATACTTCGGGAGTTAGGAAACAGTAAAGTAATAACGATTAGGACTCTTTCGCTGTATTTGGAGACAAAAATATTTAGAGTATTCACCGTAGGTATTTACTAACTCTTGTCTTCTTATGCATAATTTTATCTGTCAAATAAACTAGATACTAGATAGTACACCTGGCTGTACCAGAGGCATTTCTTTCTTTCCGTGGTCCACCTCAACATAACTGGGTGTTACAGGTGATTTTTTTAAGCTATTGCATAGCTTCTATCGCGGGCCTTGAGCGTGGAGACCGAATCCAGAAATTCCGTATCGTAAATAACCTAACACCCCCCATGCAATAGCTTTACCGCGGCAGTCTCCGAGTGCCACACGTCTTTTTTATTTCCGTGGTTCACCTATGGTTATATATCACCTATCGCCGTAGAACACAGGACTTATGTTTTCTTCATAAAATTATAAACGGTCAAATTGGGTATAGTAATTTCATTAGCTGCATATCATTAACTATTCCTTTCAATTACCCCAGAAAACGAATCAACAATATATTTAATGTCCCCTTTTCGCGTACAAACATAGGTCAAAATTCTCCGTTTTCACGTATCTCGAAAGATTATAATTATATTAGTAAAATTATAGATTTGGACATATTTTGCGACTCGATAAATATTTTTAAAAGAAAATTAAATAAGCATTTTAGTGTAGGTCATAATGACCAATCTGATAATAATTAGTGAGGGCAAAGATAATTTTAGGTATTTTTAGGAAATTATATTGCATGTATTTTAATTTAAAATGTAGGTACCTATAGAGTTTTGTTTTGTTGATTAATTTAATTTAATTTAATTTAATAAATTTAGTTTTTATTTTTGATTACTACGATTCATATTATTATAGATTATTATTAATGATTATTATATAGTGCTGTGCATGCCTGTAATGGGTACACATAATCATAGTATTTTTATATGAATGTTTTTTATAAAGTGAAATTATGTGTACTGTTGGCGATGACATAATAAATAAATAAATAAATAAATAAATGGTTTAACGTGTAGCTTTTGATGACTTTAATACACATTTCGAAGTATCAATTCATATCAAAAGGAATAAAAGAATCATAGAATAAGTCAATTCTATTGAAATCTTTGACCTATTTTCAGAGATTTTACGTTAATTCAATCTTTTTCAATAAAAACCTCCCATTGTGCGAGCCGTCAGCGATGAATATTGAAAATGGCGCAAATTGCTTCTCTTTGTGCACGAGATCATTTTATTTAATACATTAACTATTTGACCGTAAAATGGACGATAAAAAATGTATCGAATCATCGACATTTCGAAACAAACCCGACATGAAATTATTAATCGGGAATTAGATTAAAAGTTCACGAGGCGATGTTTTTGGGGCTGTAAAATTCGAAACTGGACAAATTAACTCACAATATTCGCTCTACTGGGCTCGCAAATAAAGTTAAAAATACAATTATGGCTAGGTAAACTTATTACATAGTATAGATTACATTACATTATCATTAATTCTAAAGTTGTTTTAATTATAATCCAAAAATGCGGCGCAATTATTTTCGTAAATACTGATACAATTTGTTCTGATTTAATAACTTACCGGATCCAGACTATAATAATATTAATTTAATTTATTCAGTAAACTAAGATCACTAAACAAAAAATAAGTAAACTAAGGTTAGTAAGATTTCGAGCTCGTGTTAATGCGCATATTATTTTTAACGACACGATTAATACTTTGGGGCAGGGATTCAAACCCGCACATTGGAAATCACCCTCGATTTTCAGTGCGATGGTTCGAATAACTTCTGCAGACCCACCGTACTACCGCCCGTACCCCCAGTGGTACGGTGAGTAATTATTTTTAACTTCGATACCACCATAGTGCTGAGACACGGGACTGCTTAGATGCACGAGTATCTTATTATTATCATAATGACTCCATTTATTTGACTCCCACAAGTTTGGCGGGACGCAGCCTCGCTCATTAGCACAGATAATAAATATAAGGGTGCCCACACACAACAAAATTTTAATCAAATTGTTTAATTATTGTTATAGTATTCTAAAATGTAAAAGCATGGCAATAGTTTTCTCGTGAAGGCAGCACTTGTCAGTGACGTCATCGCAGTGATTTATCCACCCCGACCGGTCACCCGAAGCCATTACATCACTCAACACACCGCGCTCGTTAGCTAGCTTTTCATTTTTTACACATTGTATTTTGGTGTTACAAGCTATTATAAGTTGTTAGTTTATAAATAGGTACATGTACGCGGGGTTTTATCGCGTTATTTACCTTATTTCTTTACGTCCCGGTACGTTTCGGCTATGATGGTCGCGGGTGGACGGGAAGTAAAGAAATAAGGTAAATAACGCGATAAAACCCCGTGTACATGTATTTATAAATATGTATTGTTAGTATGTTTGGGATAAGTACCTACATCATAATAATAGCTAATAAAAGCTTCAATATGCGAAAACCTCTAAATGGTCTTTAGTATTATACTTAGTTATTTCATTTGTTTCTAGGACTGTTTGTTTTCCTAACATGTAAAAATAAATAAATACTTATCATGAGAGTGATTTATAAACAAATACAAGTGGCAAAATAGAAAAAATATAAAACTAACTTTAATTTGAGGTGCATTTCTGTTTATAGCTCCGAAGACTCAAAAAGTTTGAATGGGACCACCTTGGGAGTAAACTATATCAAACAAATTTAAAAAAAAACGCCTATTTAATAAAAAAATATTTAAAATCTGTCAGTCTTGGTCTCGGTCTCGGTCTCAGTCTCGGTAAGACATTAACAAGAAATAAGGGACTAAGAGGGGATGAATCATCATAAATGTTTCCAAAACTTTACCAAGTTTGATGAAGTTACATTAGAAAGCAAATGGCGCTTGGTCGAATCGAAACGCTGTATTTACTAAATGAAATCTAAATATTTGATTTGTAATTATTTGGATCAACTGAATGTGAAATTATTTAAATGAACTCATTCATTTTGAAAGACCGCGATGTACCTAATTGTTAACTAGTTTTAGATTTCAAAGCCCTCTGTTTAATTGGTTTGCTGGAATATGACACGGTTCACTTGTTTTAAACTCAATTAGGCACAAACTGTAGCTTTAGTTATGTACAGTCAGTAAGTACATATACTTGTACTACTAGTGTGAATGTTTGTTACTCCTTCACGCTCGAACGGCTGGACAGATTTCGATGAAATTTTGTACCAGGATAGCTTATATCCTGGATTAACAAATAGGCCCGGATCCCGATTTTATTCCCACGGGAGCGGGAACTATTCACCGCGGGAAACACCGCGGGGCGCAGCTAGTATGATGTCCATTATACCTACTTAGTTTCTATAGAGCTGTATCAAAATCAACCCGCACTGAACTGAGCTGATGGGATGAGAGTCACTCACGCAGATTGAAAATGACAGAAAGAAAGAAAAATCATTTATTCTTGTAGGACCTCAAGGATCACTTAAGTTTCGTTTTACATGCTAGGTGATTCTAATGCCTGTTCCAACGCGACTCCCTACACTAGGGAAAGAATCAGACAAGAACCTGGTGGTGTGAGCCTAGCTTTTTTTTAAAAGCGATCCCTTAACAATCTAAATAGTCAAGCTGACGTCCAATAGCCGCGCTATGATATCGAACAAAAACGGGAAATGAAATATTGTTATGCATAACTTTTGGACAGCATCGACACATCGATATCAGAACCTACAGATAGTGTTTGAATTGTTTGTTTTAAATGAAAATGTGTTATTGTTTCTGATAGTAATCTAATAAAACATAAATTCAAAATTCGTTAGACTCGTTAAAGGTGTTATTTAAATTATTATTTCTAGGCTATATTGTCAGACTGCAAAGTAAAGTGTTAGTAAGTGTGTATTGTAAAGGCCCTATCATCCTTAAACGTTTCACGGTCTTATGCTATGGAAGACCTTATTAGATTTTACTAGATGATTTATACAGCGTCAAGAGGCAATCTTTTTCTTATCGGGGCACTGTAGTGCCTGGGACATTGTTGAGATGGAATAGGCTTGTCCAGCAATTACGGCTTTTTCATATTTTAATGGGAACTCCCTTGAAAAGTCTTCTTTCCAACAAAAATAATCATCAAAATCGGTTCATAAACGACGAAGTTATCCACGAAAAAACATAAAAAAAAATACGATCGAATTGAGAAACCTTTTATAAAAGTCGGTTAGAAATACAAATCATAAAAAAACAAAATCGCCAGCATCAAATTGTACAATTTATACATAAAGCACGTCTCAAAAACTTCCCAAAACGTTCAAACTGCAGAAGCCATTAAAAACTTTCATAACACAATCGGAACAGTTTTATAACCGGATCCCCGGGCCGAGCCAAATGGAGTCGCTAGTGCGGTCTGCACGTATCGAGAGATGGAATAATAAAGTGGAACACGAACCATGAATAAATGAATGGGTTCCTCCATTCACTTTTGAGAAAAGATTCTCTTCATCTTTAAAATGATCCTGGTAAAGACTTGAAGCTTGTTGATATCTATAACCGAGATAAATAGAAGGATGTTCTAAGTTTTATATTATGTATTTTTTTATGTATTTTATCTTTTTACGAAATTAAAGTCGGTTATAATTATTCTACTTGTAGAAGGTACCAAACAAACAAAGACAGAATATTTCTAAGGTCTTACTAAATTGGCTGAAAGAACGAACTAAATATAAATTGAATGAACGAACGAACGAACGAACTAAATTGGCTAGTATTGAATTAGGAATTTGTGTGTGACTGTTCATAGAAGATTATGTGGTGTTAAACTTCATCTACATTTCTAGCTTTTCAACCAAACTGTTGATCGACTGCATGCAGAATTGACTGTTGTATTATTCTTGAGTCTTCACCGAACTCCAAATACAAAGTGAAGCGGATGCATCCCAGGTCCGTACTCAGGCCTCTGCTGGACACTCCGGGGGGCTGCGGGGGAGAGGGGGCGACGATGGGCGCATTCAATTTTCCAATTTAAAGGAGCGTAAAGAGCACCCGGCGCCATTCATATGCAGCGGTAGAACGTACCACTCGAGGAAAAACCTATTTCGGGTTAGAGGGATAAGAGATATGCCCGCACTGATCTGGAAAGAAACGTGTAGATAGCAATGGTATTGTTAAAAAATTGGGTTTGTGTTTCTATCACGCTAAGACAGCTGAAACGATTAGGAGTTGGAAGAGGTTTGGATCGTGACTGGTAACAGTTTAAGGCTACAAACGGCTGGACGGATTTGAATGAAATTTTGTACCATATTTGCTTATATCCTGGATTAAAGAACTGGCTACTTTTGATCCCTGTATTCCCACGAGAACGGGAACTATTTACCGCGGGTAACACCTCGGGGCGCAGCTAGCAAATAATAAAATAAATAAATATCTTTGGACATTTACATGGCTTATGATGATGACCCGTTTGAGAGCATACTGTATAGAAGGGAAATTAAAAAAATGTCGCTACTAGATAGAGTAGAATGTAGATACTTATTTAAAATTTCAAACATACTCATAACTAGACACAAAATATTCGTTAAATTCCAAAGTGACAATAAAAAAAACTACATAAAAATTTATTTTTCTTTAAATTGAAGACAAATAGAAAACATCAATACAAAACCATAAGTAACTTGAAGTTATTATGCCTACTCCACATAATTAAACTCCAAATAACCAATAATAGATTTACTGCAATAGTACCTATTCGAATATAATCTTTTCCATTCGAAGAAACTACAAAGAACTAAATAGCCCAAAACCTAGACTAGAACTAAATTACTTTTCGAATGTTCACCCTCGCACTTCACAGGTGCCTATTTCGATGCCTGAGGCTACTTCCACACTAAGCGTACAGTTTGCGCATTTGCACCATTCCCGGCTCAGCTTCCACGGCCGTATCATACGGAGAAGGCCGTAGCCGACAGCTCGCGACTAACCCACGTGCGTCATGGACAGTGAACGCGTTAAGCAGTAAACGAAGGTCTGTGGCTCATTATCTCATTTCTCTTGTTCTAGCAAATCACACTAATACTTATTATAAAGGTGAAAGTTTGTGTGTGTGTATGTAAGTGTGTTTTTTACTCTTTCACGCTCAAACGGCTGGATGGATTCGAATGAAATTTGGTACCAGAATTGCTTAAATCATGGATTAAAGAATATGCCACTTTTTAAAAAAAATCACAAGTTTATAGTAAAAAATATACCTAGATTATTTCGTAGCAGCATAACTACGCCTAGTGTGAAGTAAGCCTAAGGGGTCTTAGATTTCTGCTTGGTCTGAGCTTTCCCGATTGTATTGAGAATTTTGCCTCAAAGGGTAATCTTGTATTGTGTTTCAAAGAAGCTTGCAAATAAGTAATGGTCAGTGGGTAACTTACCATGTAAGTCGGATTTACGTAACAAAATAAGTGGCACGAAATCAATGAATACATTATTGATAAAGGTTCTTACGTTCAAAAAGTTTGGAAAGTTTAAGGGTTCACTCAATTTTAGTAATAGTCAATTTTAAAAAGTAATTTCACAAAAGACGAGGAAGGGACCTACTTAGATCTAAGTAGGTAAGTAAATAAGTAATTTTTTCACAAAGAAAAATTATAATTGCATTATTGTTATTAAAATCAAAAATAAAAAAAATATGATCACGACTGTATCCCGGGAGCGGTAGACATTTCTTTCAGAACATTAAAATAAGTTAGGTAAAATGAAGATACTATTATTTTAGTATCTCTAGGTATTACATAGGTACTACTATTTTCTCAAACATTGTAGTATCCCAACGGGGCTCTTGTTGCTGCCAAACCTAATTTTTAAGACCATTAAGTACCAACTTGAAGCAATATATGAATATGAATAATTCAAAAAGAAAACAAAAATAATACTCAGTTAAAAATTATATAAATCTTTATTATAAATATTTTCTAATGATTGTAAGTAGTAAAAATATTGCACACTATGAACATTTTCTGCTCTAAAAGACATGGTTGGTAATTTGGACTGTTCGTCAAAGCTTTCAAGTTTTCTAGTAAAGTGAGGGTTGTCTGCCTGGAGGCTTGCCCAGCGTGTCGTGAAATCAACAAGGTGACTTCAATGCCTGCTCGGACGTACGTCCAGTCATATTACGTCACGGGTTGGACAAAGTCTAAAAGAATACGAATCACAACTAATGTACTTAAAAATTTAAAGAATCTTTTATTCGTTCATAAAAGAATTAGAACGAAAGAACGAAAGAACGACAGGGAGGAAAAAAATAATTATGATCATTTTTTTTAGCTTGGGACTAGATGACGCTCTGTGGAATGTCCAGGGATATTTATTTATTTATAATTCTTTCAGATCCTAATGCAATTTTTAGATCCTTTTAAAGATGTCTAAGGGGGTAGTCAGAATGTCCAAATACATATTTGGTACATGCCCACATCTTGCAGAAGTTTACTTTCCATACGTGACAGGTTGCAAGCCCATCGACGCTATTATAGAGCTAACTGGTTTCCTCACGATGTTTTCCTTCACCGTTAAAAGCTCGTGTTAAAGCGCATATAACATTTGTCGATGCGAAAAGTTCATTGATGCACGGCCGGATTCGAACCCACGACCTTTCGGATCGAAAGTCGAAGTACTAATCCACTTGACCAACACGGCTTAATTATAGTAAGTAGTAGTAGATATGTATTTGAACTACTGTCCTTACTATTTACTGTTGCCACACTTCAAAGCGATCCCACGCCGCCGCGCACTCTGTCGGTCGATTAGCTTTCTTCACATTGACATGCGTTTGTCGGACAGAGGGTCGATCTCATCGGCAGGACGTATCATAGGCCTAGCCAACCGTGAGTCCAGCTTCTTGTTGTTCCACAAAATCACTTTTGAAACAGGTTCTGATAGAAATGATATACTGGATAAAGTTCAGTCTTAGATATTTCCACAAGTAAGATGATACTATACTATACAACAAATGATAAAATAAAGTAAAAGTAGGTTAACCTACAACGGGAGTCTAATCACTAACAGCCAGTCTCAATAACCTATCTATCTTTGGTTTTCCTAACTGTCAGTAGCTATTTGACATTTTTTGTATGGAAGAAATGTCAAATATCTACCGGCAGTAAGCAAAACAAAAGATAGATAGGTTATTGAGACTAGGCGAAAGTAAACATTTTCTTCCAGATAACCTTTAGATGGATGACATACATATTATGCTAATACTTTTTGTCCCATACCTACATATTTCTATACCAATATTATTAAGAGGTAAAGTTGGTTTGTTTCTTTGTTTGTTTATATATGTTTGGGTAATCTCCGAAACTACTCATCCGATTTCAAAAATTCACCGATGTGTAGTATGGACTTTCCGAATGAACATAGGCTATATTTTATAAAGGTAGGTACCACACGAGCGAAGCCATGAACTAGTAAGCTAGTAAATTATAAAGGAAAAAAAATTTTTGTGTACCGTCCTTGAATTACCTCTGACTACTTACTCCTAGACAACTTCAAAAATTCGAGTTAATACTTCTAGTTAGTACCTATGGTTTTTGAAGTTACAAAATAAGTGGTAAGTCGATTGAAAACCAATCTATAAAATTAGATGTATTATTGGCAATTCGGAGTGTCGCAAAAGCTAAACTAAACTAAAATTAATGCCATCCTTTTTATTTCCATCGCTATGAAAGGGACGGCAACATTTTTAGTTAGTTAAGTTTAGCTTTTGCGATACTCAGAATTACCACTAATATGAAAGTAAAATTCAAAGACTAAAAGATTTAAAGATTAATGAGAATGTTTTCAAACTTTACCTCGACTAGGCCTGTAATAATTTATGCATCAAAAATGATTTTAAACTCTCGTAAATTAAACGTAGTTTTACGTAGTTTTCTAAGTTCTAAGTGCGAAGTTGCACCGTTTGCCTTTTTATCTTAATAAATTACGTTAAAAAGTTTATGCAAAATTTAATTAGCTCGTTAACACTTTAAACAAAAGAACTATCATTGCTCTCGGAAATTCAACAAAAGTTGGACCGTCTTTTTATACTGAAAAGTTGCTGTGCTTTGCCTTATGTACTCGGCCTCATTCATAAGCGGAGGCGAGCGCGGGAGCGGACACGATTTGCTGAAGGAAATTTGTAACATGAGGCGACTCTTGTTATGGAAATATTTAATAGAATTATGTAATTTTTAAGTCCATAAGAGCCGTGTTGTTTTTACCTTCAAAGGTCATGCCCTAGCCGTGGATTAATAGATTTTTCGTTTCAAAAAAATGTATTATCTATGGAATCTGCATTGTAATTTGCTTGGTTAAACTGCACCAAGACGCTACCGCTCATGCCTACGACCGGCGTGAGAGCGACGTCTTGAAGCCGTTGTTTAACTTACCCTCCCCCCCTTTAGTCAAGAGGGGGGGGGCAAAGACAACTATTGTGATAGAACAGACGCGGCCACAATGAAAACAGGGCCAATGTACTTGTACTCTTATGTTAGTTGGCTTTAAGCTGTGAATTTACTGCGAGATTGGGAAGTACGAAGTTTAAAGTTGAGATCAGGTCATGCTTTATAATAGGAATCATTTAAGTTGAGATGGAATAGGCAGCTAAGTCGGCCATATTCACAGGAAAGACAATGGTCAATACGTGTGGGGCTGACTAGCCGCGGGTTTCCTCACGATTTTTTCCTTCACCGTTTAAAGCTCGTGTTAGAGTGCATATACATTTTTCTACATGAAAAGTCCATTGATGCCCGGCCGGATTCAAACCCTCGGATCGAAAGTCGAAATACTTATCCACTCGGCCAACTTGGGTTTGAAAATTATAAACTTCACTGCGTACAATAAAAGTTACCTATTTTTAACGTTTTCAAAGTTGTCAGCATGCGCAAAGTCACTTAAGGCTTGCCTTCTCGAGCTAAAAAAGTATACTCACTTTCTTTACTATTAGTAGTACTAGTAGATGTAGTATAGTGCAAGACCTCTGTGGCGTAGTGGCTGAAAGCCCGTCTGAGACGCCGGAGTTTGCAGGCTCGATCTCCTCGGCGGGACAAATAAATATGATCTGCAAATAAATTAGTTTCTTGTGTCAGAATACCTAAAATAATGATAACCGACCTTTAAAGTCAAGATGCATCGCACTCAACCAAAACAGTTATATAGTACTAAACTAGTAATTATTAGTTGTTAAAAATTAATTTTCATTGACAAAAAAGGGAAAAAATAATATTTATTATCAATTGTTGCCGGTTGTCATTCAAATCATTTTCTTTTGTGACCACTCAAATAAAAACAAACACATAACTTCAAACATTACTATTGAAACAAACAGGGATAACGTGTGTTAGAAACTCGTTGTGTTAAAAATGATCTCACTTTACTTTTATAAATGGCTGAAATCCATTTGAGTCTGGGAATTTCAACGTTTTTTCGTCTGCAGTTTCTTTTACAAACGTTAGGTAAAATGAAAATCTTGGTTGAGAACGAGTGAGGATTATTTTTTAAGGATTTACTAAAGCCAAGATTTGTTTTGGTTGAAGTCTGAGCCCTCGTGTCGTCCATTACGAATGAAAATAATTGGAGATTCAGTTTTCTAGCTTTGACTTATTAAGTTATAAAAATATTGTTTTGTCTCGATCAAGGATGTTTAGCTAGTATTCAATTCTTGTTAATTTACAAACGGAAAAGTCAGAAATAAATGAGATAATTTTATACAGTTAAGTACTTTAAAAATATAATTTCAAAGAAAATAGTAGAATAGTAGAAAACGTGTTTCAAGTCTAAAATTTTAATGTTGCAGGAAAGTGCATGGACTATTTTAAAACAAGGAATTCTCGCGTTTACTTTCAACAAACATGTTTGAACAGTGTAAAATAAGTGTGAACATTCGTATCATTGCAGCACGATAGCACGATAAGCTACAGCGGTGCCAAAACTTTATTCAAACCATCATACATTCAAAAAACGGTTAAATAAACTCGTAGTAATCGCGCAAAATGTTGCCAGAATGTCGTTTTAAATTTTTGGAATTTGGAAGCTCGGCATAGAACCTTTTTGCGGAAGCTTACGAAAGCTGTTTCAAAATTGGAATTTAGAACTTTGTAACAAAACTTTCTGTATTATCTGGTATTGTTTTCGCGCCGCCGGCGTCGCACCTTCCCAACTTTTAAATTAGAATTTCGAATTTTATTGCTCTATCAGGTTTAAAGTGTGGAGCGTTATTCCCGCTCTATTTTCCATTCGTGTTTAAAAAACTTGGCATTTACATCTTTACTAGATAATTTACACAGAGTTGGGAGGCAATCTTAGCAAACACTTAACGGGACACTGTTTTGCCTGGGGCATTGTTATGATGCAATACGCTTGTCCAGCACCTAAATCATTATCTCAGCTTAACCGACCATACCTATGCACAAACAATATTAAATACTAATTGCAGTTAGTTAGTGCCACACGATTGTGATATTGACTAGTGACGCTCATGTTTTTTAAAAACACATAATCAATTGCACGGCCCTGCAACGAACCTACGTATTCTAATGTCGCCTTCGTATTATAATTATACGAGTAATGTCGAGATAATAACCCATACAAAAAACACAGCTCTAAATGCATGTTTAGTGCAAGCAAATTTTAAAAATATTTGTAGAATTCAAAGAGGAACGGGAGATATTACTTTAAAGAAATAGAAGAGTCAGATGTCATAAAGGTTCACAAAAGACGTCGAGTGGGCGTCTGAGCGACATAGACTAAGGATATCTAGACTGCTAGGTAGCGTACCACCGAAAGGATAAATGCAGTGAATCCACAGTTACTAGTAACAAAATAAATAAAGAACATAGATCTTCAAGCCAAAGAAAAATATGAAAACATACATTCATTTACATTAACAACAAACTACTACATATTTAAATAGCTTTGCAAAATACAATTATAACCCTTTGAGACATCTAAAGACCGCTGTAAACGATTTATAAGCTCAACTGATCCGAGGTCTGGCACCTATTTGGCTCAAAGGATAAGCATTGCCATTCAGCGTTGTAATGCTACCAGTGTCTTTGCCACGCTTCCACCTGGCAGTGAATATGAAAATGTTGTAACATAGCCAAACCGTCGAGAAATAATATGTCGCGTTAAAATCATGTATATTTGTTTAAAGCACAAAAAATTTTACGCTCCGTCTCTTTCTTTCATAAGATTTTTGTATATTTCATTCCTTTTTTGTGTGAGTAGGAAAGAATGTGTAGTCTATACGTTGCTCTGTCTAAGGAGCTGGAACTCGATTTGCGCGAATTTAACACAATCGAAGTGTCTTTAATGTTCCTTCAAACGTGGTCACGACCGCTTAAAAGAGTACTAAAACTATTGCTCGCAGAACTTATCCCTCAGAGAGGTGTTAGCGAGTCGTAAAGGATAAGTAGACTACCAATTATATCGGCATTGCTCTTTATTTTCTGATATGTTGTGACTTTTAAATGTTAACTTATTTTTAGTAAGAGCTGTATGAGCTAAAATTATTTTCTGTCTAGAATTGGTAAAGGTTTTTAAGTACATTTCAAATTTAAATATTAAATACTGTCTATTACAAAAGTTCAGCATTTAAGTTCACCAGAGTTGGCCACTTACTCATACGAACTTACTTACTTTAGCATTTAAAAACAGAAACGTCCTATTCCGTCCTATTCGTCCATATATGTAAAAGTCTCTTTATTGGAGTAGTGCGAAGAGCACAATATAGGAGTATAATAGATCGCGCACTCATCGCAATCTGAATACCAAATCAAACAGCGCTGTGTGCCGCTTAATCCGGGCTAAATGCATCGCAAACACGCCGGACAAACAAACAGCCGCAAATACGGGCAAGATTTTATATATACATACACATATTTTAGATGTTTTATTGTAAGTGAGTTAGTCTCCGACTCTAAGATCTAAATTATAAAGAATTAGCTTACTGGCCCGGGGCTTCGCTCACGTGGTACCTACCTTGATAAAATATAGCCTATATTCATTAGGAAAGTCCATGCTACACATCGGTGAAAGAATTTTTGAAATCGGATGAGTAGTTTCGGAGATCATCCCAAACATACAAATAATCAAACCAAGTTTACCTCATTAAAATATTAGTATAGATAGATATAGATGATGATCAAGCCACTGCGCCACAGAGGTCGTCAACTTTACTCAAATGCAAAGTGGGACAGGTATAGAAGACATAATATTCGAAAAACAAAGTTTACTTCAGAGGTTTTGAAGATTCTAGAAGGATCTTAATGGTGGCTCAACTGGATCTAATTGTATTTTGTACAGTTATGTAAACATGTAGTAGTTTAGTTTCTGTAAATAAATTTCTAGAAGTAATCAAAATTTTGATCAAAATATTGCAGAAGTCAGTATTCATTGTAGGTGAAATTCAAGACTCTAGATTTATTATAGACCAGACCAATTTTCAAAGTACTCAATGAGTTTATCTCTTTATTCAGCTCCATAAAATGCATTATGATGAATGCATGCATATGATTATTATTCAAACTACAAGCAATAAGTTTATGTAAGTTTATGCAGTCGGATCTGAGACTCTGTTTAAGATAATGATCCAAGTTTTAGAGATATGGGATGCTGAAGCTGGGGACATTTATCTTAGGAGAGCGGTCTATTTTTCAGATTGTGAATCACATAGAGTTTACTTGGAGTCAGAAAAACTCACAGAAGTGGTTATTATCTGCTCGTTCGTTCGTTCGTATGAGCAAGTGGCCAACTCTGGTGACGGAGTTTTTAGGCCGCCTAAAGGCCTCCGTCATGGCTATCATATTATCTGCTGAGATTGTTTCAAAGCTAGTTTACAGAGCTAAATGACTTGGCTATTGTTGAACATAACTACATCCTGTGTACCTAATTAATTTGTGGACAGCGGGGCTGGTTACATTCTTAGAACCTGATTTCAAATATCTACACTACAATCTACATGATTAAAACTTTCAATTTCTCATGGAAAACCCGGTTTTTCCCACTAGTACCTATACTATACAAGACTTATAAATAAAGAGCTAGTAAGAAAGGTAATAACATCTTCTATTTCTTAAAAGAATCTATACAACTATCGTGTGAGTCTCACCTGTTTCTTGCTGCGACAGCGGGCTATGATGTAATTGGTGTCTGCAGCGAGGCGAGGTGCAAAAACTTACTGAAAAATGTCACAGAGACGTGCTTAATGTTCACTGAAAACAAAAACAGAAATAAGAAGCTTCTAGACGCTGGAGTTTGGGAATATTGTAGTATGGCAACCTTTGCCTTATTTAATTTTCTTATTTGGCAATAAATGAGCTTAAGGTTCGTATGTGAACTCATCTGATGACAAAGTTTTTAGGTTAGGCCGTAACCGATAATTGTATGAAGTAGTGTACAACGAGTGTAGATTATGTATAGCTAACGACTTGTCTGGACTGTTAATTTTACGTGTTTGTAAAAAACATAAAAATTCAAATGGATCATTTAATTTATTTGGAGGTTTATAAAAAATAAAAAAATTATTGTGATTTTCCGTAAAGACTAAATCAAATTGATCTTTCTTCTTTAGCCGAGGCCGTGTAGTCGTTTACTGTCTCGGGTCTCATACCGGAATATACACTTCATGATGGAATACATTAGCTCATGAAAGGAAGGAAGGGATGCTTCTACCCTGCAGCGGGTGATATAGGTTTTGTAGCGGGGGTCACATAACACTATTACTCCTAGGCGGGGGTGCGCGGGGATGGGGAATCGCCAATTAATGGCGCAAATAGGAAATAAAGTAGATATTGAGTAACCAAATAACTACAAGAGAGCGTCTCAACTTTCAGTTTACTATTCCAAGCAGGGGTTGAATTATATTGAATTATCAAGTCGTAAATCATTATAAGTAATATTTAGTAAATGCATATCAATAGTATATACTATTCATCATTACATAATTACATTGACCAATCCGAACTATTGGAGTAAAGCTTATAAAAGCAATATTGTAGCTGATCTACCCTGCAGTTTGTGACACAAATCAACTTTTGACAAGCAATAAATTTTAGTCCTGTAGTTTTGTAACACAATGATGAAGAAATGCATTATGCAGCAGCGTAGAGTTTGTCGTACCAAAACACGGGGGCCAACGGGAAAATGCACGTCGTCGCGAAATTAATGAGGTGTGGATGTTCTTATGCAAAATGCTGCATTCCCAACGATTTATGTAAAACTTGCGTGGGCTTGCATAATAAGGATGTTAATTCTGTGTATTTATAAAGCAAGTTCTTTCTACATTTTTATTCGCTTCTACGAGTATACGTTCGATGTTTGTTTTATCAAAAATCTGCAGCATAATATTCTTCAGATATTTTTGATTATAGTGTTAAACCACACTTAGGTAAAACTTAAAAACTTAGGTTTTAAACTTAGGTTAGATAAGGACTTCGTGGCCGAGTGGTAAGGCAGCCCGGCTTAAGGGTGATCGCTTGTATCTCGCGGGTTCGAATCCTGCCGAAATCGTAAAACTTTTAGTAAGATTTTTCATTTAAAAATAATATTCTTCGTCAGAAAGAATTTAAAAGTTTTCAGTCTAGCGCGGCAATCGTGTTACAACATATTATATAAATAATATTATATTATTTAGTGAGTGCATATTTAAACTAAATAATTATGTATTTGTATTTATAATGCTTGGCACGGCTGTTTTATTTACAATAAAATGCATGTATTATTAATAAAAACCTCTGTTGATGAAACCGCATTGAAATCCGTTGCGTAGTTTAAAAGATCAAAGCGTTTAGACAGGAAAGCGATGTTTTATACAATGTTAAGATGTAAATCATTCTGGAAATGTAGAAGAATTTATGAAAATATCATCGTGAAACATAAAGGCATCAGAACTTCAAACAGCTTACGTTCCTTTATAAACTCAACCATCCGAGTCAAACTACATTTTTGTTCTTTTCACGTTCCGAATTGCAGCGCAGTCACGTCCCAAGGAACCCTTTAAATCTTATCCTCATTTAAAAAACCCTGCGGAACCCTGCAAATCGAGTACATACGACAAACGTTCGTAGATTTCATTTGCGAGGCCTTTGATACGAAGACAGGTGTGGGGTTCATATACCTAGACGGAACAATGGAGGTTAACGTTGTGTTAGTTTTGATAAAAGTTGGGGGTTATGATGTGACGTGTCTTCGTAATATTTCGTATTTTTGTGGAGTCGCTAGTATTAAACAGATTTATATCGGCAACAGAAAATAGATTAGTTCCTATAAGCTCTTGATATGATGAAGTATTAAAGAATCGAGTTTATATAAAATTAAATTTAAATAATGAACTTTTAACAGTTTCCTTGTTTTAACTACCTTTTAATGATATTAATATTATTCATACCTACACTATTTCATAAGGATCATACTCTTTAGAGTTTCTCTTACCACACAATAAGAAAAAACAGTCAAAAAACATTGTTCACTGGGTAAACGTTCTTTTTTTGGGATCAGAGTCACTTTGGTACCAACCAATAATGTTTCCTACGTTTTGTGCAGGAAAGTGCTGTGTGAGCCTTTACTATTCCCTAGGTCCCAAGTGACGTCATCGTGGACCGTTCGACCCCCGGGGCCAACTAGAGCGCTCGAGGTGTGTACAATTCTTCCCTTCTGTCTCCCGAATGGCGCATTCCATAAATTCACGTCTGGGAGATTGAGGCTGCGAAGACAGCGTTGTAAAGAACTATTTTTTGTTTTGAAAGCTTGTTTAGAGCTTGAGAATACAGGGAAGGTTGATAATTTTTATGTGGATTTTTTGTGTTTGTAATTATGGAAAATGTGACTCGCGCCGGGAATCGATACCGCAAGGCGGGCGCACATTACGCCACAGACTATAAAAAAACTCAGGCCTTTACATCTTTTAATAATTTATATTTTACAAAACAATCTTTGCCTACGCCTAACGGTGCACTGTAGTGCCTGGGACATTGTTAGGATAGATTAGGGTTACTCAGCACCTAAACCATCCTCTTAGCTTTTTTTATCCACAGGAAATTACGACTATAATTATGGTGATTTTTTTGTTTATTTTGTTACAACATCTAATAGCCGACAGCCGCCACAAATTTCATACAAACCCGTCACTACACATAATTTATTCAGCTCCCAGCCACCTCTATGGCTGCTGTGAGATATCGCGCAATTCCACAGTTATGAAATCAGTCTGATGTATGTACCGCTCATGCGATGCTTCCATCGACCGGCTGAGCCGCGGCCTGGCTCGTAAATAATGGCACGCGTTTGTCAATTGATATGATAAACAAAACATACATTTTTGTAAATTATTATTCATATTTTTCTAACCCGTATCGTCTTACACATTAGACGCGAAAGGTGGATCCCCTTTCATCTTTCGCGTCGTTCGTTCGTTCGTATGAGCAAGTGGCCAACTCTGGTGACGGAGTTTTTAGGCCGCCTAAAGGCCTCCGTCATAGTTTGACGACTTTAAAAATCAGGACCGACAATTTAACGTGTCCTCCGAAGCACGGAAGCGCTCAGGTGTTCATTCCACTTGCACCCATCCAAGTTGTGACCGCTCAACGTTGCCTAACTTCGACATCTATCAAGAAGGTCTTAACAAGCTTCGCCACGAGCGGTTATGGTTCCTATGACTAATCCTATAACCAGTCTTAATCATCCCGCCGTCTTATTCAAAAACAAAACATAAAGCAAGAATCACTAAATAAATTTATTGTTAGCAAAATAGGTCTTCGTAAGTAACTTATCTACTAAATTTAATTATGATCTATCTATGCAATAGTGTAGTAAAAATATCCTTGGCAAACGTTTTATACGAAAATGATATTTTGGAGAAAAGCCACATCAAAAGTAAATTAAAAAACGAGCTTGCATGAAGAATGTGACTTATGTAATTGTGTAATTTGTGTTCTTTTCATTTAATTCACAAGTCAATAAATTGGAGAAAGTAGAAATCTAATCTTTACTTTCTATTTTGCTGGAAATAGACATAATTTTGTAAATGTTTAACGGTTCGGAAATGAAGCCTAAGCGTCAAGCAAATATTGTTGAAGAACCTTCATTTTCTAGAAAGGTCAAAGCATTTTTCTCATTTAAGCAACTCCAAAGTCACAGGCGTTGCCAATAGTCGGATAAACAGTTGTGAGTCGGACAATTGAATCGGAACTGTCTCAAATTGCTGAAACGTTCGCACGAAGCGTCTCGCGTCGCCATCACCGGACACCCGTCATTTACTGCGACAAATACCTACGTTTGTCCAGTTTGTTTGTCCAATAGGTTTGTGATCAGTTCGGCTTTTTATATTGACCGGATTAGTTACGTAACTATAAAAAAGTATTTTTGTTAACGCAATATTAGTTCTGTTTTGATATTTAAGTCAAATCTCATAAATACTTTACGATAAGTTGTAAATATACCAAACTAGTTGCGCCCCTCGGTGTTACCCACGCGGTGAATAGTTCCCGTTCTGTAACCGTGGGAATACCGGGGTCAATAGCCTATGTGTTAATCCAGGATATAAGCTATGCTGGAACCTTTCATTCAAATCCGTCCAGCAGTTTCATCTTGAACGAGTAACAAACATTCACACTTACATACTTACACACACACAAACGTTCACTTATTAGTGTGATTGGGTAGGTACGGTACATAAATCATCATGTAGGGAAACTTCAAAGTCTTGTTGTTGCTGTTCAATAGATATTGAATTCTCAAAAGGAATTTTATCGTCTGTTGCCACTAAAGCGTAACCATACTTATAGAAAATATGACGTTCTTAGATACCTTTCAAAGTATTTTGAAAAGATCGGTAAAAAAGAACGAATTTTACCCATTCTTTGCGTTCAGCCACAAAAAGAAAGTTACATTCTATACTTTCTAGCATCAAATTCTGTACATCAGTCTTATTTGGCTACAGTTTTGTGTCTTTTCTTCACAATATGCGCTGTTCCTAATTTTAATGCGAAACATTTCACCGTGCCCTATTTCTAGCAATGGTCGTAGTTCTCCGTTATTGAATTTTCCGGCTTTTACGACCATCCCTATCTGAGCAAATCGGCCGGGACAATATTTGTACAGTTTTATCAGGGTCGCGGAGCAACATAAATAAGGCGAGTGTTTTTGTCGCCGAGTGCAGGATTTGACCTCGATATACCGTCTTATTGTTACACGGGACTTACGGGCTACTGACCCGCCTTAGTTTAGGATTATTCTCACTAATAGACTCGCCCACGTGGTGACCGGATAAGAAACAGTTATCTAGAAGTAAGTATCTATATAGCTTTATGTTTTATCACACACAATTTTTTTTCGTTTTTTTTTTAGATCTTAATTTTTTACCTTTACTTATATGAGTAGTACTATTTTTTTTTCGTTCATATCTGCAGAAGTGTGATACAATAAGAAACATTTACGAATTAACTCGTTATAACAAAATTAAGTGTTACTTTTATTTTATAAATAAAATTCTCAATTCAGCTGCATGTTTTTGGTTAATAGTAATCTCTCATGGTTCTCAGTTCATCCACAGATAATATAATAATATACTAGTTCATCTTAGTTTTTCAGTAGGTACAAACGAAATCAATCAAACCGTATACACATTATATGCTAATTTATCACAATAAGCACCTCAACACATCTAGGATCTCTGTCGAATCCCACCGTTCTTCTTTAAAACGGTTAATTCTTTTCAGTATGTACGTATTAAATACGAAAACATGGGATTTATGCAGGCTTTTTTTTACGATTTTCCAAGTTATTTTATTTTATTATAGAAACTACTCCTCATAAAACTAAATGACCAATCAGTGTGCTAACTAGAACACCATACGTCCAGTGTCTCGATGCTCATACCATACTTAGCCATTAATTTCCATGTGAAACTTGAGAGCCTGCCAAAGCAGTCCGTAATGGATCATCGATACGTAGGGCTGCGCTCTGATGCACGGATAATGTCTACAAATCCACATGCGAGACTCGCAAATAGATGACATAGTAAACTTTACAGCAGATATACAATTACAATCATACCACAACACAGGGAAAACATAAATTTATAAAAACTGAAAACTTTAGCTTTTCACTCGAAGTTAAAATGTGGTCAACAATCTCTTCTCTTCTCTACATTATCATAATTATTTTATTTTAATTAAACTGTAACACGTCGATGTCTGTACATTTAAGATATTAATGAAAACCGAAATGGGGGTCTTTAATAAAGAAACAAAAGCACAAATATGGTTTTAAAAAATTTTGTCTATCTGTCTTTATGGATATTTGTTCCCGCATCACTACTGCTGATTGTCATGATGATGGTGACGTCAATTGTACAATACAATTTTACTCAACCTTCGATACTAGAATTAGCATCTATTAAAAGAAACGTAAGGTGAAAATTACAGTAACCACTCAGACATTTTTCTTAAAACTTATCGAACGGGCCAGTGATAATATTTGTATTGAGTGAAGGTACTTTGCGAGTTTATCGTACTCATAATAATATTCACTGTAGCTCAATTTAATGGGCCCGTTTTTCTGAGAACTTACGTATCGAAAAAATGTTCAATGTTATATTTACTATTAACTTTACTACCCGTTTAACGTACTGAAATATTTTGTACTGTGTCTCAATTTAGAGGGCCAGTAATCGGATTGTCGATCGCTCACTCGATTACGCGCTGCGCCGTGACTAGCCACCAAACTGTCGTTTTTGAATACGGACATCGCGGTGATGTGTGAACTGATTGACAACTCAGTTCGTAGTAACTCTACCTTCTGCGAACGTACACGCTGAACTGTGACTTTGCGGGGACCAAAATGAAATTGTGAAAAGGGGCATTATTGTGTGTGAACTGATTGAGCTAATATTCATAGCCTCAGAACCGAACTCTCGATCTTAGGCCGATAGGCTCGCTGTAGGGTCATCAGTACCATGAGTAGGTTTGATTCCCAAGACTTCTGTGATAAACATAATTAATGTTCTGTGTATTATATCTATTAATATATAAAATGGTGTGGTGTCGATAGAACCATTGACTATGGGTCACTAGTACCATTAAAGTACATACAAGTTTATACCGTGTATTCTCCTACTCATGTATGGTCTCATGGTCTCCTGAGGGCCTAGCCAACCGGCATTCGCTATGAAGCGATTCGATTTCTATCATCGCTACACCTTTGATTTGACATTTCTGATCGCTCGAGTCTTCGTCATCGAATGTCAATTCCTATACATTTTTTTTAGTTTCTAATCGAAAGCGATTGTCGACATGTAACATGGCTAGGGCCTCGGGTACTTACCTATAACGAATTATTGTGAAATTCTTATTTTATGTTTCGTGTTTCCTTTTTAAATTTCACAGACTACAAATCCGGCTCACAAACCAATAAAACACATAGAATATAGATCTAAAGCAATGCCTGCTCGCTTCGCTCTCCAATGCCCCATTATGCACGCGCGTAATTAAGCCAACATAAAACGAACCAGTGTGGTAATAATAATAAACTCCTCGGACCCCCTCATCTATTGTGGAAAATGGTCGAACGCCATTTTTAGTCCCAAATGCGCAATAGGGTTTGCATCAAATTGAAAAACCTCCTGACTTGCAATGTTATTAAATCGTCATTGATTGATGATTTTAAGCCGCAGAGTATAATCAACTCTTTGATTTCCAAATATGATAATTGATAACTAAAGAGGTTTTTTATTAAATATTTACTTAGAACAGCTTGCTCAGAATATTTAGCAATGAACTAACAAAATATTAATGTATGTTTACTTTTAAAACAAAATTTAGATTTATATAGAAAATCTGCAGAACCCTTAGTGTTCTCACTCAATATCGTGCACTTAACCCGTTTTATTAGCTTTAAATACGGGTTTGGTCGTAAAATGTCCAGGATAAGTTCCGGGTTAGCATTAGCGAATTAGCCGCGCGCAATACATTACATTATTTATGGCCTAATGAGGCTTTATGCGCTGAGAGACTCATTACGAAGATAATAAAGGCTTTACTACAAATGCCTTATTACAATTATAATTTTTGCATAAGTAAGAGATCTCTGGCTGACCTTATTAAAAAAATTATATTCACAATTTGCATATGCGCATCGAAGCGCTCATGGTGAAGTTTGCTTACGTTCTTGAGAGATCGTTGAAGCTAAGCAAACTGCTGTCTACCTACGCGGTAATTTCTTGGATAGGTGAACACGCTTTCGTGTTTTGGAGAGCACGAAGGCCTTTAGGTGGCCTATAAAATAGAGTTGCCCACTATGTGCAAAACATACAGTTTATTTACCTACAGTTTCAGAGGTAGTCTAAATGTATTGGAATTAACAATATTTAATTCCAATACATTTAGACATACCTCTGTAAATCCATTAAGCATTTTCAAACTTACTTTCTACTTTATCAATAAAATGAGTTTACAACTCATAGCATAATGGGCGTAGCTGAGGTCTACGGCGTAGCTCCATGTCTACGGCGTAGCTTCATGTCTACGGCGCAGCTTCAAGTCTACGGCGTAGCTTCAAGTCTACGGCGTAGCTTCATGTTGATGCTGTAGCTTTATGTCTACGGGGCGCATCACGTTATACTATAGTAGCTCGTAGCGGACGGCTCATCAAATATTTTACGATCGCATAAATTAGACGTGGCTCGTTAATAATGGGACGTTTAAGTACTCTGAGTAAATTATTATTTATCCTTCTATTGAGTTTCGTATTTAACAAAAGGCGTTAAATTCGTTATCTTTTTTAGGGAAGTGAGCAAGATGCTAAAGATTTTTGTTCCATTGTATGTTATTTTTTTATTTATGGATAGTTTACCGATTTTTAAAGTTACTTTTACCTGAAAATTTCGTGCGGATTTGACGATAATTATTAGAGTGATGAACTGATTAATACAAATGCACTTCGAGAGTGCAGCTTTCTTATACTTATACTTCAATTGTTCTTTTATAAGTAGTTTTTATTTTATTTTGTTTTTTACTTAAGACCCTCAGTTTTCCACAATCTCAGCTTGAGTGACAATGCGACCGAAGGTGCTGAAGGTTAAGAAGACACCTCTTCACTCTTGCCTTAAAGAGACCAAGATCAAAGTCTTGTTTATTAGTTTTTAGCTTATTATAAAAACTTAAGAGCTCTGCTCATGTCGGTGTAATGATGCAATTTCCTCCATATGCTTCTTTCCAATGCGATCTCTTTTACTTCTTGATACGACATGTTTTTAGCTATAGGCTAATAATTTATTTTGATTAAATCATAAGCTTTCTACAAGCATAATTCCAACCGCATAGTCGATAAATCATGAACAGAGATAACTCCACGATTTATTCCCCCGTGTCATGCTAGTTATAACACCGATCATAATTTATAAGTCCTTTGTATATTCAATTTAGTTCCAGTTTATTCAGACATCGATTGCTGAGAATTGAAGACCGTTGTATGATGTACGCAAATGATTATATAGTTTTTTTTGCTGTACAGTTCATTCGTATGAGCAAGTGGCCAACTCTGGTGACGGAGTTTTTAGGCCGCTTAAAGGCCTCCGTCGTGGCTTAACGACTTTAAAAGCCGGGACCGACAATTTAACGTGCCTTCCGAAGCACGGAAGCGCTCAGCTGATGATGCGACTTGCGGTCACCCATCCAAGTAGTGACCGCTCAGAACGTTGCTTAACTTCGACGATCTATCAAGAACGTCTTAGCAAGCTTCACCACAAGCGCTTCTTTTTTTGCTGTGATAAAAGTCCTCTGTTTTTTTTATCTTCTACAAAATTAAAATGACAAATACATTTTAGTAAACAGTAACGAGCTGCAGGTTTTTATCATATTATACGAAATACTACGAAATACAAGCTGAACTTACGAACGAACTATTAGAAAAACATTATAAAAAAGAATTATGCAAATCGGTCCAGCCATTTTCGAGCTTAGAATTCCAAAATAGGATTCATTTTTATTATAAGAATATAACTCATAGTTAATCTGTTATTTGTTTCAAAAATTACTAATAAAGAGCAAAGATGAAATAGAAAAGATGAAAATAGTGGAAACTGTCTGATAAATTCTTGAATGCATGAATGAATTATGAATGTGTTTTAACCATTCAAGCCTATTCCATCTCAATAATGTCCCCAGGCACTACAGTGTCCCGTTAAGTGTAGGCAAAAGCTTGCCTCCTGATTCTGTATAAATCATCTAGTAAACATGTAAAGGCCTAAGTTTATAAGCATTGCACTTAAATTACAGTTTTCAGTCATCCATTTATAACGGTCACCAATTTACAGGATCAAGATATAGATTTATCCCTAAGAGATTAGTTTGTTAAAGGATTCGATTTAGTTTAATATTTAATTGGCTCTACGGAGCTCTAATAGTTCGAGCGTGACCCGTGTGTCCTCTGTGGATTGGTTGCGCGATTGGTATAGTGCAAGTTTTATTCCCTTAGCGAGACACGACACGTGTTCGAAACATCTACAATTTTATTTATACGAGTACTTTTGCTTACTTTGACGATACTTTACTTGGTTCAATAGGCTTTCCACTGGAGCTTGACCATTTAATTTCCATACTGGTTTTTACATAATCGAAGACATACTACCTATCCCAAGTAACAAAATAGATCCTATAACAGTCTTCAAGACTATCCTATAACTGTCCTGTAGCATACTACAAGCCTCGATTTGGGCGCAGTTACTGGAGTACAAGTTCTAGTAATGCTCCTACAATGAGCTAACAGAATGCTAATAAGTCTAGTAACTGTCTTGCACCAGTATTACGGAAGCACTGATGCTCCTATAATTGCCTTATAGAAGATTGTTACTGGAGCCAATACTCCTGTTATTATCTACTTCTAGTTTGTTACAAGTGTAATTATGTTAGTAATGTTCTTATAACATACTTCGTTTTTCATTTTTTGTTACAAATTTTACTCGCTGGTGACAGTCATTTTTTTTTTTGTTTTTATTATTTGTGCAGTGTTATTTTACCTCGTAAGTAATTTTATAGTTATTGTTTCATTGAATGAAAAGACTAAAATTAATTAAGAATATTTACCTACAAATTACTAAACATGTGGCAAATCTATTTTTATTGTAGAAGTGTACCATGTTTCGACTGATTTTTGATCGCGCTTACATAAATCGAATATAAAATCAGCTATTATAAAAATACGATCAAGCATTTATTTATTGTGTTTTGCTCATTCGCCATGTTTTAAAAATTGCTCTGCATGAAGACAATTATCAGACTGTTATAGGTAAAAGAACTCTAGATTTACTCTTAGCCAAGAATAGCTCTCCACCATGTTGAATCAAATTAGAGTTCCTCGTTTGATGCCTGAAACCCTGCAACGGCTACACATTTTTTATTTAACTTGTTTTCCTTAGTTATGACAGGGGGAAGTCCTGTATGGTTTCGAAGCACGCCATTCCGAAAAATATTTCAAGTGTACCTACTTAGGCTGTTTTGAAAAACACCGTTTCGTATACCGCTAGGTATTTCGAATACATTTTCGGAATGTACCTACGGAACCCTTCAATAAATTGCTGGTTTCTGATTTTTCAGAACTTGCTTCAGATGATCGCTTTTGTGGTACCAATTCTTCGTGTCTTTTATTTACAGTTCTTCTAAATATGCTCCACTTCTTTTTTCCATACTCGCAAATCCATATTGATAACAACGATACCTAAATCATAATTTTCAATGTCTCCAAACCTGGCGACGTAAAACTGGTAAACAGACTTCATAGTGTTAGCTTAGCACTTTATAAGATTATTTACTCTCATAAAAATCTTATAAGCGACTTTTTTAGGACTACATCGCCTCCCCTACCTATACTGATCTCAGCTAAGTATATTATAAAACTTTATTTCTGCATACTTGTAATGATCTCAGACAAGTGTATTATAAATTCTGGGAATCTTACACAATGCCTTTATAGGACTATAATTTTCATAGGACTATTTAGACTTCGTCAATGCACTTATTAGATTATATTATCCTATAATGATCTTAGACAAGTGTATTATAAATTCTGGGAATCTTACACAATGCCTTTATAAGACTACAATTTTCATAGGACTATTTAGACTTCGTCAATGCACTTATAAGATTATATGTCTTGTAACTATCCTATAAAATAGTCTAGTAGTAAACTACAAGGCAATTACATAAGTGAATTTACTCTTGAGAGTATAAATGCTTGCACAATGCTATTATTAGCACAAGAGTCTCCAGAAAAGCCATTATAAGAGCTTTATAAGTCTAATTTTACCTACAGTCATTTATTATAGGATTCCGTTGCTAGTTGGAATGGATGGTTGTGTTTGAATCACACTGCGGTAAACATAACATTCTTTCAGATCTTTTGGCATTGTCAGAAGTATGTCCAAATACGTTTTGGTATTACGTGACGGTTGCAAGCCCATCGACGCTGCTAGAAAACTAACTGATTTCCTCACGATGTTTTCCTTCACTGTTTAGAGGTCGTGGTAAGGCACATACCTATATAAATGCTTCCGTGCTTCGGAGGGCACGTTAAATTGTCAGTTCCGGTTTTTTAAGTCGTTAAGCCATGACGGAGGCCTTTAGGCGGCCTGAAAACTTCGTCACCAGAGTTGGCCACTTGCTCATACGAACGAACGAACGAACGAACATACCTATACATTTTTCGAAACAAAAAATCTATTGAAGGATTCGAACCCACGACCTTCGGATCAACAGTCGGGGCACTAACCCACTCGGCCATCTCATAAAAACATTAAAATTGCAAAAAGCAGTCTAAGTCGCAGCCAGCTGCTAGTCGCCACAACTGTCACAACACAGAGGCCCTAGCCATGTTACATTTCGACAATCGCTTTCGATTAGAAACTAAAAAAAATGTATAGGAATTGACATTCGATGACGAAAACTCGAGCGATCAGTAATGTCAAATCAAAGGTGTAGCGATGATAGAAATCGAATCGCTTCATAGCGAATGCCGGTTGGCTAGGCCCTCTGGTATAACTCCAGCGTCCAAGTTTCAAATACAACAAACTGGTTCTCGGACATTTTATTGCGGAAACCCACTTGTTGATACTTTTGTATGACTCGAATACCCAAGTTACAGTTTAAGTTTTAATTACTAAGATCGTTAGTAACTAAAACTAATGCTTTATTCATTGCCGTTTATCTTGATACAGACCGCTAGAATAGTTTTCCTGATGTGCCAAGACTTTTTCACTTTATATAAATTATTTTCTTATTTTTACCTAATCTTGCTTAATTATTTGTATGTTTAATTGTATTTACCTGTAACAATAGAATTTTTTTTTTTTAGTTTAATTTAATTATGTTTTAAATTTGTTAAATTAGTTTAATTATTGTTTTAAATTTGTTGTTGAAGCATGTTGTTTACGCCTAAATAAGTGAGGTAGCACTTTACTTTTATTATAATGTGTTTGAATTTTTGTGAATGTTATGGTGCTTACTTTGTTGGTGTAACTTAATAATAATTAAAATAAAATAAATAATTTTTTTTCAAATAATGTATTTATTTATATGTAGTTAGAGAGGAACAGGATGCAGTGTCTAGCCGACGATAACTATAGGACCCCTATCGTCATCTTCAAGGCCTTTCACTATGCCTTAGTCCATCCTCATAGTACCTACATAGCAGAAATGAGGTCGCCGTAGCCGAAACCGGCTAGGATGATTATTATTAATTATGTAGTTAATTCTAAAAGCAGAATTTATTTATTATTGAAATATTTAACGCTAATGGGCTTCCTTGCTGATATTTTAATATGAGACAACTTACAGCCAATCTCAATAACCTATCTACGAGTATCTTTGGTCTTGCTAACTGTAGTAGCTATTTTACGTTTCTTGTAGGAAGAAACGTCAAATATCTACCCGCAGTAAGCAAAACCAAAGATTGGTTATTGAGACTAGCCGTTAAAGAGCACTGCGTTAAGCTTTTTATTGTCACTAACCACTTACGTTGATTTACATAATTCCGAATATCGTATTAAGGCTAAGCTCAAAGAAGCATTTCGAAGCTACCGATACCATTTTCAGCTTAAATTCCGCTTCCAATATCCTATGCGTCTATGCAGTCGTGTTTGAGTCGTTGCCAAGTCTCAATTTTTCAATGATATTGGTCCGAACGTGCGGGTGAACCGAACGCCGAAAGAATACTTCTCCATTTAGAAATCTCAGATTTTGGATCGACTATTATTGTGTCTAAAACGTTTAAACTTATTTTGATTACAAAGAATGTAATGTTAAAGGATTTGTGTTTCTGTAATGTGAATTAGTAAGTACATTTTATATAATTTACTATCAATAAATAATGTCAACAGAGAAGATTTAGCCCGGTAGCGAAATAGCCTGCTGATAAAAAGTTGGCAAACATAGAACTCATGCACTTATCTTAATGTTTTGGTTATGTATGTTTTAAAAGAAGACCTTATGGACTTTAAACAGCTGAGAATTTGTTAAATCACAGATAAACGGATACATTTTCATAAAGCCGTGATGGCCGAGTGGGTTAGTGCACCGACTTTTGATCCGAAGGTCGTGGGTTTGAATCCGGCCGTGTATCAATAGATATTCGCCCACTGCGCCACAGAGGTCGTCAAAATAAATAGTATAGATTGAACATTCGCTGAATATTGTCGTTTTCATATGTGATTGAATCCGCAGTTCCGATTACAATGAAAATCCCATCGATCTTCTCCCCCACTCAGCGCCATCAATTTCACACCACTCAGCGGCATTAACGAGACATCTAACACCCCACAACTTTGCCCCCAAGGGTCCCTGAGACCCTAGGGCCCTTAAATTATTGACCCAGTAATTGCCGTAACCGCTATCATTCAGTGCTGGACACTTTAATTAAACGACACGTATCTTAGACCTGGCGGGTCGATTTGAACGATAATTGAAACTATTAAGAGTTACATAGTTGAGGTTGCTGCAAATACCGTAAAAAGAGCCACGCTGACTGCTACTAGAGGTGAGTATTTATCAGTAAGAAGCTGAAGGTTGGGAGTTTCTTGGAGGCTTCTTGGTGCGCGGGTGAAAATGAATTTCGTAAAAAGTTTTCATGTTTTTATTTTTTTTATTTGTAGGCAGTGCAAAGTAAATGATAACACAGCCTAACTCAGAATAAAACCTCATTGCATCTAAACATTTTTGAAACCAACCTCGATCAAGCACGACTACATGGGTTGCATTCCAAATTCAAATCACATTATTCCCTAAGGGAAAAATGGTAGTCAGTACAACATTATGACCCGGGTAAACCGTGGAGCTGTAATGACTTACATTAAGAAAGGTTTGCATGACACATAATATTCCATTGACCAGCAGGTAGTATAAAAAATTCTTTGTTAAACAACGTAATAATACGATAAAATATGTAGGTGGCGGCGCAAGTTTGACGCATACAACCACCTTAAGATGTTTGTTTTAAAGATTCTGAATTATATGACGTTTTATACTTACTACTACTACTACTACTACTACTACTACTACTACTACTTACTAGCTGCGCCTCGCGGTGTTACCCGCGGTGAATAGTTCCCGTACCCGTAGGAATACCGGGATCAAATGTAACCTATTCTTCATTCCAGGGTATAAAGCAGTTGTGGTATCAAATTTCATTCAAATCCGTTCAAGCCGTTTGAGCGTGAAAGAGTAACAAAAACCCTTACACACACAAACTTGCTCCTTACTAACTATATTATTAGTGTGATTACATTTTCACTCGTAACAAGTACGTTGAATGAGAACCTAAGGACCCTGTAATAGTCCTAAGTCCTTCATAAATGGGTTCAAACTCTCAGACCTATTCACTATTTCTCGGTCGCCGCTCACATTAAAACCTAGAATAAATCTAGCTGATTTCGTTATTATCGGGTCCCGAACGTGGCTTGAATACAAAATCAGTTTATACTCACAAAATCTGTGCTTAATTAAGTTTTGAGTAAGTTTAAAGGTTGCGTGTTGAAAATTCAAGCGAAATGCTCAAGTTAAATCGTTTCCAGTGCCTGAGTCTGAAGTTATTTATCCGGAGAGACACAGAAAGAATGTTAATTTCACCCCGTTTGCTAATCTTCAGCCTTCTTGTAGTTTTGTTCGGGATTATAACTAAATCTGTTTCTTGTTTGATCTTTCGACACTCGAGGCGCGGCTGTGGAGTCTTCTTGGATTATATAAAGTTGCGACTTTAAATATAATTATTATTTCGGCTGAAGCAGCTATTTCAGAGTACTCTCAACCTGCAAAACAATATTGCCAACTTACAATGTAGGTAATATTAAAATTTTGAGCGAGACTATGGTGATACACTTAACATTTTTTACAGTTCTATAAACACGGTTGCTTAGAAAAATAAAAATTAATTTCGACTGATATACTCTATACTATAAAAATATATAACAACAAATTCCACCCGCGGCTTTGTTTGTGTGGTCCTAACCCGAATAAAAAGTTGACGTGTTATTTCTGGTCAAGACTATGTAAAGTCATGGAATTAAAAGGTTGACCACCTTGCTCTGTAGGTATTAGTTTGACAGCACTCTAGTACGCTGTTTAAAAGGTAACTGCGCTTGCAACTCGTCAAACGAATTCATTTGAAAACTGATCAACCTTTTCGTTCTGCGTTCTACATTCCATGTTTCAGCGAAATCAGTTGAGTAGTTTTTGAGTGAAAGCGTAATAACAAACATCTATAAATCGATACAAACTATAGCGTTTAGCGACGACCTCTGTGGCGCAGTGGGCGAAAGCCCGCCTGAGACGCAGAGGTTGCGGGTTCGATCCCCGCCGCGGGACAAATGTTTGTATGCTCTGCAAATATTTGTTTCGTGTTTTTATATGTATAATATGTATGTATTTACAAAAAAAAAAATGTAATCTATGTAGTTAATTGTAGTTTATCAGTCATCTGGTTACCATAACACAAGCATTAAATTGCTTAGCTTGGGACTAGATGACGCCGTGTGGAATGTCCAAGAATATTTATTTATTTATTATTTATTTGTTTATAATATGAGTGGAATGTTGCATTCTACGTTGTGCCCTGATGAAACAACCCTGTATTTTTATTAGTTACTTTGATTTTTGTCCATTGATTGTTCTTCAGATTACGTTCTGGATGAAGGGATCGCTTACGGATCCGGCCGTCACTCCGGGATTACTTGTAATTAGATTGCGAAGATACCGGGATGATTCGCACTAATTAGTAAGGTTAGACTTGCCCTACTAATTCAATATTAGGGGACCAAAGTAGCGTTATTTGATCAGCGGTAAAGCGAGCATACAGCGTCACGTACGCATCAATCTGGTTTAATAAAGAAATGGACGGTGGTCGTCAGAAACTGTTGACCTTCAAGTAGATTAAACATAGAGACAATTAAATCGAAAAAAAAGTTGAAATCGTTGCTAAAGTTTTTATAATTAGCAGAACTGCGCAAAAGGGTTTCCAACATTATTTTAAAACGTTAATAATAAATAACTAAAAATATTTTTTATTTAAACCGACCTCAAGTTTGTAGAAGAAGGCAAGTTCATGCACTCTCGAGGTATATTCATAAAGGTTCTTTTTATAAATCCGCAGATCCTCATTTTTTTCGACCACCTCGGAGAGGATTCTTTCAAATAAAATGGGGCCACATAGATAAAATAATTGGTATACAAATAAAAAAATAAAATTAAAATACATTATAAAACCTCCTATTTTTTTAAGTCGTTAAAAAATGTATCAACTAGAAAAACCTATGAAATAATATAGAACTAAGTACAAAAATAATTATTATTACAAGAAGACAAAAAAGTTACAAGGAGTTTTTAGTGCTTATCTTGTGCTTAGACACGAATAAACGACCAACCGTATAAAACTCAACGAAAGCTCCCACAAACAGCAAATGGTAATAATCATACTTACAAAATGTGATTAAAATACATGAATTTTATATCGACCAAAATCTTTCTCTCATCCATAACCCATTAGGTGTAGCTATCAACGCTGGAGCAGCTCGCGACCGATATCTAGGCCGAGCCAGCTGCCGGCCTGGACACGATAATAACTTATTATGATGGACAGCCGCCCCCGCGAAGACAGGGGGCTGGCCCACAGAAGGGGGACAACAGAACGTCTACACTCCTAGGCCTGTAATTTATATTAATAAGCAACAACGTTATTTGGAGTTAACTAGGTGTCCCTTTTTTTTGCAGGCGAGTGTATTATATTGGGGTTATAACAGTTTATGTTAAAGTCAAGTAGAGACAATAGAGAAACCAAAAGACTAACTTTACCTATGATGCTCTTAAACTAACGGCTTCTTTAAAACTACCTGTACCCATTACGATTTTTTTCCGCACCAAGGTAACAATAGTCTTCTGTTTCATTTTCAAAACTATCGTGAGTTGTATTAGACACACGGGAAATTACGAGTGAGACGCGACCGCGAGGAGTGACCACACTCATACCCATGAAGATTCTCCGGAAGAATCGAAACATTGTCGGTATCTAAATCGACGATAATTTTACGTGAGTAATTTCCCGTGTGCTATTATAATGTCTAATAGTCTTCTGGCTTCAACTCCACTGTGTCTAGTGGGCGGACGTCTTATGAATGGGTTCCATTACCAGCGCTACATTATCTACTCGCACTGATAACTTATTATTGCGGCTAATTTATAAGACCCGCCAACAGCCCATTTGTTTGAACCTTCGCCTGAATGTGTCAATGTTTTCTTACTTGAGCGACTAATCAAGTACATATTTTCTTATTTTCATCTTAGATTTACAGACTTTTGAATGGTTTGACATTTGACAAAAGCTTATTGGGTCATAAACAGTTGTAAACCTGTTGATCTTTTTAAATAAACGCGAATTTAATTTATAAATAGTTTTTAATCTCAACCTCTCCCTGGGTCAGTCGTGAGTCGTTACTTTTCATTTATTTCATTTTATTATCGCGAAAGTTTGTATGTTTGTATGCATGTATTGATGTTTGTTACCACTGTGATTTGGCTAAAACTTAGACTTTACATAGTTTATGACCTGGAATAATATCTATGCTACTTATCCAGGTAGGTACGCGAACGAAGCCGCGAGAGAGATAATATTAAATAAAGAAATATCTGTAGATATTTTTGATTAAGTATAGTGTTAAACCACACTTAGGTATTTCATTTTTAAATGAAAAATCTTAATAAAAGTTTTACGACTTTAAGGGTGATCGCTTGTATCTCGCGGGTTCGAATCCTGCCGAAGTCGTAAAACTTTTAGTAAGATTTTTCATTCCAAAAAGAAATATTATCCTTGGACATTCCATACGACGTCATTCTAGTCTCAAGCTAAGCAATTTAATGCATGTGTTATGGTAACCAGATGACTGATATACTACATAGATATTTTTTTTTGTAAATACATACATATTATACATAGAAAAACAACCAGACCCGGAACAAATATCTACAGAACATGCAAACATTTCTCCCGCGGCGGGGATCGAACCCGCAACCTCTGCGTCTCAGATTAAAATATTACGTAGATTACGCTATCAAAATCCTGAGTATTTTCCGCCATCTTTTATTTATTTAACACTCCGTTTTTCAGAAACAAGCACACTCATGTGTGAACTTTAGAACGTTGTTTATTTAAATGATGAGAAAACTTCCAACAACGCATCTGTTTTTAAGTACCTTATGGAAGTTTTTAATGTTTGTTAAAAAAGCGACATAATTTATTCAAATGGAAGATCATACTTCGTTGATGTCAAGAATGTCTGGTTGGAGCTTGTTTTACAAGAAGAAAAGAACTGTAAAAATTCTTCTTCTTCTGTTATTTATTTTGGCTTCGCCGGCTTATGCCACGCATTTAGCCACTACCATTGTCATTATAATTCAAGTTGGTAAAGTCAAGTCAAGTCAAAGTCAGATTCAGAGTCAGTAATGTGGTTCTTTACTGAAGCATTACATGGACTTTTTGTGAGAACTCGAAATGCAATGATATCCAGTTCTGTTTCATTTGCCCACACTTATATACGTTCACAAACATTCAACAGTTAATAATCCACTATTATTACACATTAACATTCGCTAAAACACAAGTTTAAGAAAATAAAACAAAAAGACAACATGACATTCCAAATTCCCGTCAAAAAGTCCCTGTAAAAATTCGAACTAGAATTTACTCAAGTGTTGTCACTCACTTGTCCCTTGCGAACAAGTGAATTTGAGTTTTCAGTGTCGGGATGACATAGGAATTACCAATCATTTAATTTTTATATCACTGACACAGGCTTTTGTATTCTAAATAATACGAAATTTGAAATTCACTGCAGATTCAGCTCTTCGATGTTCGAAATGAACCTTTCTGGACATAAAGTAAGTAAGTAAGTAAGCTCGTATGAACAAGTGGCCAACTCTAATCACGAAGTTTTTTTTTTCGGGACATGAAAGACAAAGACTATAGGGTAGTCTGCCCTAGTAAAATCGGAGTATTTTTTTTTATTTAATTAATGTTTTCTAACTTTAATTTTCAATTAGATGCTCATCTGAAGGTTCAGAGTTGCCCAAAACAGGGATGACTGGAAAGAAGGGAGGCCTTTGCCCTTCAGTGGGATGTTACAGGCTCTCAATAATAATAATAAATTAACATTTAATTATGTACGTAGGTACCTACTTGTAAATACTGGAAATAAACTCAAGTTTTTTAATTCGTTGTAATTTGAGATGGCAAAAACTAAGGAACTTTTTGATTATTGTCAAATCAAATTGTTTATGTCAAATTGTTTATTTATTTCTCTCACAACACAATATATAAAAATATAAAGCAATAAATTTTAAGACATTTTATTAAGACAGTTTACTTGTTATCTCAGAGATGGTTAAAAGGCTTTAAGGGTTCATCATTAGCATCATCGACAGTCCAGCTTCACCCAATGCTGGATACATCCCTGCTTTAGACTCCCGCCAAGACACGAGCCTTAACCTTTAACTGGTGACGTCTGGCCTCACAGGCCCGAGAGCACTAACAAAACGTTATTTCACCCCTTTCCCTGCGCGTCCCGGGTTTGTGCGTCTCAGTAGCTTCAAGTTTAGTTGCACCCAAGCCGTGACAGCGATAATAGTGTCAACATGAGCAAATTCGGTGAGTTATGCGTATTTAAAGTTTTACTGAGGCCTCTCAGGCCCTACGTCACTTCTTACGTTACTTTTTTGTTAGTGTTATAAAATTGTTATTTGTTGTTTATTATAGCGTGTACCTGCAAACATAAAGGATGGATGATACAGAACCTCCTAGAAAATGACGTACAGTACTGGAGCAGAGAAATTCAGTTCCAAGTACCTACTAGTAGACAGGTTTTATCGCGAACCAGTTAAAATTTCGTTCAATAAGAAGAATGGTTGTGGAGTGAAGACTCCAGTGGTTCTGAAGCTGATGATTTAGGAGAAAACTACGTTCCAGAGAAAATCAGAAAGCCTGAAATGATTAACATATTACAATTTTAGCTAGGGAGGATGGACGAGATTGATAAAAAATGTTCAATCTAAACCTGCAGTCACCGTACACGAAGATGGCCCATGGTGACCTTTTATCGCAAGCTGGACATAAGTAGGTACCTACGGTGAACGTGCATGTTCTTGAAAAGAAAAGAAGCATAGAGAGAGGGGTTTTCATGAAATATTGACCAGAGGAATTATTTTACAGCACATGAAACGCAGAGTTTATAACTCGCGAATGCCACTTGAAATAAGATTGAATATCTGACGAATTTTGGGTTCAGATTTGCCACCTGAGCCACAAATCACGCAGAAGACGCTAAAGAGATGTGCCACCTGTCTACCTAAGCTGGACCGGTAATCTTGTTACCAATGTGTTTTGTGTAAAAAGCATGTATGCCTGCAGTGCGCGATACAATTGTACGCTGAGTGTCAATAAAAAATTGTCAAGTTTACCCTTTGTCAGTTTTGTAAATATAAATTTTATAAGAGATTTATGTTATTTTATACGATGATTGAAGTCTATTCTATGATCTAAAAATATTATTTCGAATAAGAATGTTGATTTTTGTTTTTTTATGACTAAATGTTGATCTCATGTCGTTTTTTTCTAACAATGCGAGAGCAAATTTTAATAGGTCTGTTCCTAAATATATGTAATAATTAGAAACACATAATCGTTTTATTTAATACCTTAATATCCAAATTAACACAAATAAATAAGTTACAGTCACTAATATTTATGTACATCGCGAATTATACGTATATTCAACCGAGGCCTGTCAGGCCTAACGTCACCACTTACGTTACACAAATACCAAGTCACCAGTTAAAGGTTAAGAATTTAGGGCAAGGTCATTCATCCCTTCAACAGTTTCGCAAACACAGTTATGACTTCAGTAGTTCAGGTGTACAGAAAGTTGCAGAACAAAAAGGCCCAGCTAACTTTGACCCGCGACTTTGGCCGGATTAGGAAGATACGGCTAAAGTTTGACGACTCCTGAATTATTTATTATCGTTGGCAGACTGTAATCCACGATATTATATCGATCTGAGAGATTTGTGTGTCTGTCTCGTGAAACCCTACGTTAATATAGATTTTCGATAACAATTAGGTAGGTATAGTTGTTTCTTTAAGCAGAGAATACATAAAAATAAATAACAAAAATATTATTAAATAAATATAAGTAGATATTTTACACAGACCCATCTAAGAAGAATGTTCATGACACATTTTTTTTGTCCTAAATGTGAATCAAACGTAGAAGGCAGAGCTACACCAACTAAAAAAAGTTATCAGTTCTGGCTTAGTCGTTAAGCCACGTCGGAGGCATTTCGCGGCCTAAAAACTCCGTCACCAGAGTTGGCCCCCTGCCCTATCTGCTCATACGATCTTACTTACAAAAATACTCACGTAACATTCGTATTTTAAACGCACGCAAAAAGTAAGTACCTACTTTTTTACAGAAAGAACATTATTTCATATCAAACAAAAATATGGTAGGTAGTTATATTAATACATTAATATTTTGCTGTGTTGCCAGATAAAGGAATTAATGAAATCAATTACAGTAGAATGAATAAGATTTTTATACATTCAATTTCCTTTGAAATTATCAGAGATCGGAGGTACTTTTGCTCATTGTAAAAAGAAGGGGGCGGAAGGGCGAAAGCTTATCTATTTTATTTCTATTATAGCTATTCCTTTGATTTCACATATCTTATTAATTATATAAATATCCTTGGACATATTATTATTATTGTTCGATTCTAATTCATTGAACATTTTATTAGTACCTATTTCTATTTCTAGGAGGGTAGGTGTATCCGGGGTAAGAACCTAGGTACCTACCTAGGTTAGTGCCTACTTAGAAAAGGCAGCTTTTATAAAATTAATAACAAACATGTTTAGTATCAAATAAGTCATTAAACATCAAATATGTCCATTGTTTTCTAGGAAGTCGTGTCTACGCATGAGTTGTTTGATCGATGTGGTAATTAATCTGTGCAACACGTTGCAAACACTTTGTCGCGCGAACTCATTGTGATTGATGAATTCGATGGATAGATACGACTAATTCTCGACTAATTATTTATGTTATGTGGAACACCTTTTAGTTGTCTTGTACAGCACGATTACTTAGAGCTGGCGCAATTACTAATCATTTGCTTATTGTAACTAATGGAAACTAAAATTAATATTTTGTAATTATCACTATATAATAAGTTTAAAATGTATAACATGATGAAAGTAATTGGTCCATTACATGTATAGGCTGTAAAAAAACTACTATCAAAAACTGCATAAAAAATCTGAACTGATAACCATAAAAAAATTATAATATTGATGGTGTGATGAAACTTTAATTGCAATACATTTCAAAACTTTATGCGAAACCACTTAAACTGTTATTTGTTATGTATGCCTCTTTCAAACTTTATGAATGTGCACTCTAACATCGGTACAGCTTGCCAACTATTCCAATAACAGCAAGCCAAAATGCTGATCATTATTCGTGAAATAGCATCGGTGCTTTAGTATTAAAATTTTACGCTCTAGTTCGAATACCTCGTGAAATAGCTATTTAAATTATTAAGTATTTGAAAAGAGTAATTGTTTAAATAAATAAATAAATATTCTTGGACATTCCACACTGCGTCATCTAGCCCCAAGCTAAGCAACTTAATGCTTGTGTAATGATGACCAGGATTACTGATACACTACTTAGACTGTGTAATACACATTACTATAAATAAATAAAGTATTCTCATTAGGAAACTATGATTTTAAAACTTTTGGCTTTAAGCATTTTGTCTTTTACTCGCTTTAACTAAAAAAAACTGGTCATGTTTGAGTTTTCAGTAGTAGATTAAATGCACCCAGTACCCCAAGTTTACGTAATTGGTCTTGTCAGGAAGTATGTCACGAAACAATATCTCAAGCACATTATACAAACAAAGCTATCCTAACAAGTTTGAGACGGGATCTGTCTAATTATTGCAGAGTTCCGAATCAATTAAAAGTTCGCCTGATTGGCTCGGTATTGCCTGCTGCTGTTGCTTTAAACACATGCTCAAACTTTGCGGAAACATTGTTTGCTAAGCGTCGAAACGGTGTAGCTATTTAATATTATAAAAGGGAGAAATTCAGGTAGTGGTTTAAATAGATAGATAGATAGATAAACATTTATTCAGCACACACACATACAATAGAAAAAAACAATAACAGAGAAGGACACAAGACAGGTAGGTAGGTACAGATAGAAGAACAAGTACTTAAACCAACATTTTTAGAGGACGGTAGGTAGGTACCTTCCTACACTAAAAAAGAAAACAGAAATTAGCCCCTCCCGTGAAGTGCAGTGTGGCTGAAAAGGTCCAATCTCAGCGTAATCCTAAATTAATTAGAAATAAATAAATATCCTTGGTTATTTTTCACACAGCGTCATCTAGTCCCAATCTAAGTAAGTTTGTGCTTGTGTTATGGTTACTGATGACAAATACAAATAATGCCTACTACTTAATTTTTTTTATATTAGTAGTATTAAATACTTGTCTCGAGTAAAAATTTTGTAGATCATATAAACATTTGTCCTGTGGTGGAGAAAATTAAAGAGGTCCCGTTGTTTCTTTACGTTGTTTAAATATAATACGATGCTACGAGCTCGCTCTTGACCGGTTTTATTTTCAGTGTGTGGTATTTTAAGGTGAATTCTATTGAAACGCTCGTGGTGAAGTTTGCTAAGACGTTCTTGATAGATCGTTGAAGTTAAGCAACTTTCTGAGCGGATGACTACTTGGATGGGTGACCGCAAGTGGCATTATCAGCTGAGCGCTTCCGTGCTTTGGAGGCCACGTTAAATTGTCGGTGCCTTAAATTGTGACTTGCTCATCGAACTTACTTACTTACTTTAGGTCAATTCTTACCTAAATCATAACATTGCACCAATTTGGTTTTACTCCACAAAGCTAACCAGTCAGTAGAACAGTTCACTTCGAAGAACCATCATGTAAATGGATTGAGTGGAGATCTGATATTCAAAGCTACAGAGCACAAACATATGGTTCGTACAAAGCTTTGACACAGGACCCACGAATTTTCAATTAAACCAGCAGTATACTTGTAAGCGGTCCGAGTTTTAGTTTCAACTAGCTGCTCCCCGCGGCTTCTCACGCGTGGGACCCAAACAAAATGTAGCCTATGTCCTTGCCCAAGGTCTAGCTAGTCTATCACTAATGAGAGTGAATGAGGCGTAAAATGTATTGTCAGGCTAACGGTCGCGGGCGACTTTAGGAAGACCCTAGAGTTTTTTATCACTATCTAATCAATGGTTTAGGTACGTATTTGGATATATCTAAACCATTATTGATTAATTAGTAATAGCTTGACTGAATTTGATGATAATAATTTTTTGCTTTCTATCTAAACTATTAGCGGTTTTTTGGTTTATTGACATTTTGTATCACTTTAAAAATCGGGACTGATAATAATTTAACTTGCCCTACGAAGCACGTATCAAAAGATATTCAAAAAAAGTGTTGTGTTTCTAGTTGATAACACAATACTGAGTGAGTCTGCCTACAATCTTTCCTATTTCATCTAAATTGTAGGCACTATAGCGTTTCGTGAAGCGAGGCAACGTTCGCCCCCTAACCCTATAAATCATCCAGATTTCAAGAACTATGTGTCTTGCTTTTTCAGTGGAAGATAAATCCTATTTCACAGAAGACTCTCGTAACAGTTCTGTTCAACGATAAATAAAATCTCAGGACTTTTCGTTATTTGACATGCCTTACATAGTTTGACTGGCTTCCCACTGAAGCTTGACTATTTAGATTGTTAAGGGATCGCTTTTAAAAAAAACCTAGGCCCACACCACCAGGCTCTTGCCTGATTCTTTCCCTGGTATAGGGAGTCGCGTTGGAACAGGCAGTAGAATCACCTAGCATGTAAGACGATACTGATGCGGTCCTTGAGGTCCTACCAGAATAGGTAGGTATATGAAAAAAAAAATCTGTTTGGGAAAATGGTTGAGATGGACTTGCCCGGCTCCTATTCCATCGATTCGTTTTGTCACACTCAAATATACTTACAAACTTTTGCCATATAATATTAGTATGAAGAAATTTATTATGCTTTTAAAATTGCGAAACTCACGACACGTCGTTGACTGGGTAACAAAGATTTCGTTTAGTCTTTTGTTCTATAAATCAAATCGATCTTGCTTGAACGACTAAATTCGGTAATATGATTTGAGAACCTCTTTTTTTGAAGTAGGTTGAAAATAAAGCAGTATGCCCTCGTTGTATATTGCAATATAGGCGCCTTTACAGGGTGCCAGGGGACTGCTCTCGAAAATTCGATCATCAAACCATGGTTTCTGATCGATTCCAACCGGAAAAGTAAGAACTTGTAACTTTTTTTAGAAATATCACCTAGGTAATCATTTATTTTAAATTGTTTGCATTCAAAGTCAATGACTAGTTTTTTTGCAAGATTTAATTATCATTGTCTTATCAAACCGTTATTAACCCACTAAATAAGTAAATCTTGAGGAGATTCACTATAGTGAATCTCCTCAAGATTTACTGCTAGAGTCTCAGGCAAACCCTTAACAGCCGTAAAGTTAATGCTTCGATAAAAAATAATTTTGTCTTAGTATAAAAAAAAATCGTGTCTTATAAATATTTGAGCATCATGATCGTAACATCAAATAATCAAAATTAGTCTTGTTTTGAAATTTTATCATGGTAAGTACATTTCAGTTTTCGGTAGCGTTTCTCTTACACCCTGTATATCACATCATAGCGATATGTCAGAAGCTTACGCGTGACGTCATTTGTTGAAACAAGAGGTGCTGGGGATATCAGAGCGGAGAAAGTAGGGCAAGGGCTCGGAATATTATGTTTTTAGTAAATGTTAGTCTTATCTTCAGTATCTTAGCCTCCGCATCGTTAAGGAGGCCAATGGTACCAATATAAGGAGGTTTTTTATAGGCTAGAAAGAAAAAAAAAACATGAAAAAAACAACTTTCCTTGTAAGTGACCCGCGCCCAAACACGTATAAGAGGAAATTAGAGAAGAATGGGCGTTATTTTGGTAAAACGGTCGCTTAACGAACTAAGGTTATGAAAAAATAAAATTATTCTATTTGGTTTTTTTATATAATAAGTGTTTCTATTGCTGAAATATACAGGTAAATTGAGGTTGTATTAAGACATAAGCTGTGAATAAAACAGAAGAATTCGACAAGTGGCAATTTGGAGTGTCGCAAAAGCTAAACTAAACTAACTAAAATTAATGTCCTTTGTTTTTTATTCCCATCGCTATGAAACGAACGGCAACATTTTTAGTGATTTAAGTTTAGCTTTTGCGATGGGGAGTACCCATCGCAAAAGCTAAACTTAAATCTGAATTGCCACTACACTACTAATTAACTTATTGCCAATTAAAACTTAACCGATGACGTAAGTAATCTACGAATACCAATTAAAAGCACAGATCTGCACCAGATTTATAGATCATGCAGTTATCGTCCTTTGCTGGCATCGATGTCAAAGCCACACAAGAGTTGTACAGTCGGCGACAAAAGCAGAGCCACATTGCATAGAGCAAAAGTTTTTGGATTATGTCAATATTAAAATTAAGTATGTTTACAAACTTCCGAAGTTATTTCAGTTTTTCATTTTGGGAATGTCCAGTCTTAGAATCGTATTTTTTTGTTTAAATAGTAACGGCCTCGCTCACCTGTATACTTCTTATGATTCTATCTTTCAGGAACTTTTAATTTTAGTTTTTTAAAACATAATAAATTGGCCTTCATTTTATCGATGCAAGTAAATAAAAAGTATTTATGTAAGTAGGTATCAGTCATCTGGTTACCACAACACAATCATTATTATTGTTCAGAATCATCTAGCAATATAATAAACGACTTTTCTTTCTTTGTTTAGTTCTCACATAAAAGTCAACACTAGTAAACCACTTTCTTGGCCGACTGTACCTACATGTGAGGTCATCATAAAGTTCTGTGAACTAGAATGTCCATCAAATATCCAACTATCTCAAACCTCGGCTCCTCATACAATCAAGATCGAAGATTCTCATTCGAACAGTTTTATTGCTTTTGACAGCGACATCTTGTGGCCGAGATTAGAAACGACAGGATAGAATTATTTCAATGTAATGAAGCAGAAGAAATTGTCCAACGAATCTGTAAAATAATTATTTGGTTGTATCATAGTATGTATTATTTTATAAATTATTTATTATTTTACAGTGTTTAACCACACTTAGGTATTGGAAATTTCATTATAAATGAAAAATCTTACTAAAAGTTAAAGGCTCCATTATATTATCATGTATTATTTTATCTGTGGTTGTATTTATTTTCGTTGGTCACTCAAAGCGAAGATCAAGATTATAGGTATTTTAATAAATATCCTTGGACATTCCACACAGCGACATCTAGTCCCAAGCTAAGATAATACTTTATAGATGTTTTTTTAAATACACAGAAAACACCCAGACCCGAGACAAATATTTGAAGATTATACAAACATTTTGTCCCGCAGCGGGGATCGAACCCGCAACCTCTGCGTCTCAGGCGGACTTTCACCCACTGCGCCACAGAGGTCGTCGAAATTCTTTCAAGTTGTTTGCCGTATAATTACAGCATTTTAATAATTTGTATTTGATAGATCACACTGTGATCGTTAGAAAACTCATTAACAACTGTTTTTCGAACGCAGATTATAATATCTAAAATTAACTATCATGGTCAAATCCCGTGACAAATGCCAATAGGTTGCAAATTGCAACTTGTCACGTGATTTAAACTGTTGATTTTGATTGATTGATTAGTTTAAATTGATTAGTTAATGCTGAGTTGGACGCCTATTTGGGACACATTATGTATTTTTAATTATGTTTTTGTGTATTGTTTTAGTTTGTGTGTGTGTCAAATAAATGCTTTTTATTTTTTTCTTTTTCTTTCTTTAATTTAGAGATGATTTGCGTTCGAGAAACCGACTGCAACTGTGACATTTTTTGTGTTTTTTTTTTCTTTGATTTTGAAGTTGTTCCTTATTTACTAAAATTGGTCACTAAATCTAATTTTCAAACACTTATAGGTAAATGGTATTTCTAAATAACAAATCTCACATTATCCTCAACCATCCTAAACTTAAAAACCAATAATGCAATAAAATAGCCTTAGTTTTCATCAAAGTTTTCTAATAAAACCTAAATTGAACGTAACAAAAAAAGCCTTCAGCAAAAAACCTCCGCAAAAACCAGCAGCCTCATGCTTAGACTATAAATAGGAAACCACTTTTTTCTAAGCCACGTTAAATATAATGGAAAAAGTTTCAACGTTGTACCGCTAAGCCTCAAGTGATTGTTGACGATTCAACTCTTAACTCGGTAATGCGATTTTTTTTAAAACCTGATCTTGGTTGTTGGATTTAAGAAATGTTACGTTCATTTCTTGTTTGAATTCTGAGGAAATGTGATTACAAGTATTGTTAATGCAAGTGACATTATTAGCTGAGCGCTTCCGTGCTTGGGAGGGCACGTTAAGTTGTCGGTCCCGGCTTTTAAAGTAGTTAAACCAAGACTGAGATTTAGGCGGCCGAAAAACTCCGTCACCAGAGTTGGCCACTTGCTCATACGAACTTACTTAAGTCATTATAATTACTCATAATAATTTCTCAATTTAACAACGTGTTAGAGAGCGTCCTTTCTTATGTCAATAAAAAGAGACGGCAATAGATTTAGCAGCCATCTTAGCTCTGAAAAAAATCGAAGTCCAATAATGAATAACCGATAGAGTTTACTTGCGTCAGTAACTCAGGTATACTAAGAAAATATAGAATAAAGAAAATATAAGGCTGGGTTTTTAAGATAGCAAGCGTTGCTATGCTTGGCTGACTTCGTATGAATATAGTTAACTGGGGTTAGCTATTTCAAAAACTAGGTTAGCGATGTAGTGTGTATCCATATTATGAACTTGCTGTATGGCCTGAGATACAGGAGGTACGAGTTCGAATCTCGAAGTCAAAGTTTCTTTATTCAATAAGATAACTTGACCACTTTGAAACATCACGTCCTTTAAACTGAGGGATTATTCTGCCTGTTACAACGCGACACACTAACCAAGATATCAGACAATAATACGAGGTGGGGTCACAAAGAGATAAAAGTTTACTTAGTACACTAATATTATATAGGTGAAAGTTTGTGTGTATGTAGGTGTGAATGTTTGTTAACCTTTCACGCTCAAACAGCGGTACGGATTTGAATGAAATTTGGTACCAGGATAGATTTATCCAGGATTAACACATAGGCTACTTTTCATCCCGGTATTCAAACGGGAATGGGAACTATTAACCACGGGTAACACCGCAGGCGCAGTTATGTATAAAGACAACGATATAATAGGTACTATAATCAACTTGGAGTTGATTGTAGTATAACGAGTATAAGTAATAATTATTACATACTATTACAAGTAAGATTATAAGTGGTATTTATTTATCTTTTTTAAAATTAATATACTTCACAGTGGCCTAGTTTTTCAAATTCTTATTAGACAAGACGTGGTTATAAAAATAACAAAAAAAAACTTCTCATAAAGCTAAACAAAAATAAGCACAAAACTAGCAAAAATATTTTAAAAGTGAGTTCCGTATAACCTTCTTAGAGTTACTCAGGAGACTATTCGCATGCAGCTGTTAAATAAATAGCCTTCGTGCGAGGCGCAAATTGAATATCAGCGGAGTTTTCAGGTGTTCGTAGAGGAGCTACGAATAGTGCTTGTTAGCTACGAAGCTACGGTGCTACGGTGCTACGGTGCTACGAACTAGAGCTCATTATTCCAGATAATAAAAATTAAACGGCTAAGTGCGAATCAGACAGATATTAAGAATAATAAATCATAGTTGGACAGACAACGAATTTATCAAGATATGGTTCTGTTTTACGCTGTTGACGGAAAGTTGAAAAAAAAAAACATACTATATCACTATAATTATTATATGCCAGACACTACAGTTTTCTAATATTGTGTAGACACAGATTGCCTGGTGACAAATCATGTACTTACACAAACTTTAAATTAAATAATTAAATCTGATCACAATTGAATCTCAGCGCGGTAGACATTTCACTCATTTTTAAGTATTAACAATCCTTTGAAGATGTCTGAGTTTGAAATTTATATTATACCCCTATATTTAGGGGTAGGTTTATAGTAAAGTTTGATGATTTCAAAGTGTTTTCTTCATCCGATTATAAGGCTGGAATAGAGTGTGCGTTATATAGAAAAAGGTGAAACAGAAGCGAGTACTTCCGTCATTATGTGAACTATTGTCCAACACGCTCACCTGCCGCCTCTCGCCGGTAACGACTTAGGCCTGGATACACTGAGCGATATCTTATACAACAAGAACAATATTATTAAAAAGAAAAAGAAGAGAAAAATCGTTTATTTTGACCTCAAGGTGTTAATTATTAATTGTATTAATTATTAATTATTAATTGTTAATTATTCTTTGGCAACATTTCTTTAATATTTTTTATTGAGATACCATTGAATACAAATTTTAGTTTTCAGTTTCTAGTAGATATACATAGTTATTATTTCTTGGATAATTAAGGCAGCATGTTAGATAATAATACAAACATAAGGCGTAGAGTACACTATTTCAAATTATGGAACAAGAGTTAAATTATTTACCTTCATATTTTAATTTATTGCAATATGAATAAAATAATAAATATCCTTGGACATTCCATACATCTTCATCTAGTCCATAAGCAATTTAATGATTGTGTTATGGTAACCAGATGACTGATTATACTACTTACATACATATTTTTTTATGTGTGAACCTAATCTATTATTAACATTTTGTCTAACATCTGCATCTGCATTTTTCATAACTTAACCTAGCAGTAGGTACTATAATGCACAGCGAATAAACCGAGCCACCCGCTAACTTTCTTGCTACACCTCTGACTTTAGCGAGCTTAAAGCAGTAATAACACAAAGTTTTTCTTCTAAGAATAATCCCCACTGCACTGTCATTCATTAATTAAGTTTAAAAACGTGAGCCGTACTGGCAAAGTGGTATGACTTTTATATCTCTATCTCTTCTCTACATTATAATAAAACTGTAACACGTCGATGTCTGTACATTTGAGATATCAATGTAAAACTAATATAGGGGGTCTTTATTAGAGCTTCAGACGGCAAAAATAGTAAATTATAGAACAAGGGCTTAAAGTAATGTATTACGAGTATGTCCCGGGCGCTAATATTGAACCACCTCTTTCAACCGAAAAAAGAATTTTCAAAACAATCGGTGGAACATAGAACCTCCTCCTTTTTTTAAGTTGAAAATGAAATGCGCTTTAGAAAATGGCAATAATCTTAGATAATGCATTGTTTGCATGAGTAGCACGCGCACAGTAAGATAAAATCTGATTGCATTCGTTCTACGATTCAAAAATGCAATTCAGTCGATAGCTCGATACAACATGCTGCTGTTGTAAGTAACATTATGGGTTTATTTTTTTAGCCAACAATAAACAGAAACTTATTTGAAGAACTAACGAAACGTCGGGACATAATAAAATAAAGAAATACTGTTTGCAATACTGTTTGCGAAAGTATAAATTGTACCTACCTAGAACACCCGTGCGAAGCCGGGCTGTCCATAACCTATTATGGCTTTCGTTACTGACTGACTGACATATCAACGCACAGAAGAAACATGAAACTTGCGTACATTCCTCTTATAGTGTAGGACATGTACTTCCTCTTATAATGTCCTCCTTCATTTGTCATAGCTCGGAGTCGCTCGCGTCCACTCGCCACCACTCGCCTCCACTCACCTCACTTCAGATTTGTGTCGGTTCTGCACAAAAGCGCTCGCCTGCGCTTGGCCTATTATACCGGCACCACACATGGGCTTCAACTTGATTCCAATATTAGAATGGCCAATGGCAATGCTCCGTTTACGGTTATTCGATACAAACGGAGCATTGCCATTGGCCATTCTAATGTTGGAACCAAGTTGAAGCCAATGTGTGGTGCCCGCATAAGGGTCTACATGTTTGCCCGCTCGCCCACGCTCGCGTTAGCGTAGGCTCGACCAACATGTATTGTAGGCTTTATGAAACAAGCATTCGAACATAATACTTCAAATTCCCTATATTCTCAGTTAGAACATAATGTTTATTGAAATGATGACAAAGCAAGCCTAATAACAACAGCTTAAGCTCAATATTGTGATCCCTACCATGGCGCTAAACCGGGGCTCTGTACCGAAGGCTCCGGTATTATTACCTAGGCACTCGCGCAAACAGACTGGATGCCTGGAAGCATACTGTGCTATCTCCTAGGCACAAATCTGGTGCTTTAGCATTAAATCTGGTTAAATCAGTGTTGTGTGTGGCTTAGAATAAAAAGTGATACCTAGGTAAAAATTAATTATATAATTTTGATAGGACGACCTCTATGGCGCAGTGGGTGAAAGCCCGTCTGAGACGCAGAGGTTGCGAAAATATTTATCTCGTATAGGTGTTTTCTATGTATAATAATGTAGGTATATATTTACAAATAAAATGTTCTTGTCTATTTAATTTATTAATCAACTAGTTACCATAACACAATCATTGCTTAGTCTGGGACTAGAAATGACGCTGTGCGGAATGTCCAAGGATATAATTATATATATATTTTTTAATTAAGTAAAAAAGTTTTTAAGTAAGTTGTATTTGAAAACACAATTTGGAATCAAGTTTTTAGATTAAAACAAACCAGAAAATACAAATCTTTCTCAAATTACAAAGTTTAAAACAATTCCGCCCGGATCCCGCATGTAATAAATAAACAATGCGCACAATCGAAATCTTCAGCGATGCCTTCAAACAAGTCTCATTTACTTGCGAGTTCATTCGGAAATTCCACGACTTACAAGGAGGGTATGTGATTAAACTTTTCCTTTATAAAACTACTGTGTACCTACTGAGACGCAATGGAGAAGTCTCAGCGGCAAAGGGTTTACCAGTATCTTGCGGTAGGAGATTCTACAAAATAATTGAGGTTAGTTTCGTAAAATATTGATTTACTAATTTCTAATAGACGATTATTATTGCACATGGCCAAGGCTAGCGCAGGACTGAGGTGATTAGCAGACATGAAGGAAGCCCAGCAGTGGACACAAACGGTTGATGAAAAAAATTTTTTTTTCAGTAGACCAATGACAGACAAATGCCGGTAAGTATGTGGCCAAGTGATGGTGAAATCTATGAATTCTGCTTGGGTTTTTAAACTTTAAAACAACATTTTTAGGTCTGCGTAGCAAACGAATATATTTGAGAAAATCGGCTTTTGTGAATCCTCCTATTTCTAGAGTAGGAACTTTTAGGAACCTGTTTTTTCTTTTTCTTTTCTTGTGTTTCAGTAGAATTCAATGTAGGTAACTTCTACTCGAGCTGTAGCAGTGACAGGCTTCGAGCTAACTAAATTATGGTTCCGACAATCTGACGCTCGCTACTTTGTGAAACCTTGAATGAAAATAAGTTAGTTGCCGTAGACCCTCTACGCCGTAGCAAACAGACTCTTAATATTACTATAGGTTAAAAAAGTGTAAAACAGTAGATATACTCTCTTGAAGTCGAAATTCTTTAATTTTTAAATTCTAACGTTAATTCAATTTTAATTAATCCAACATTCTGCGAACCTCAACCCTTGAATATTCTATTAGTCCGTACAATTCTAAATGATAGTGATTAATTATGTATTTAGGTCGATATACAATGAAGATCAAGACTTGTGATATTAAAGAGAGGGCCTTACTGTCTTCACTGGGCATTTGTGACCAATCTTTTAGCAATTTTTTCTTGTCTCTTGAAATTTTTAGGTTTCTACCTATCTATTTCCAGCGGCTGAATGAATATGAATGAGAGTCATAGTTAGCCTATACCTACATTGAGAAAACGATAACATGGGTAGGTATGTATGTTTACATCGTTCGTTCGTTTGTATGAGCAAGTGGCCAACTCTGGATATGTTTACATTAAATAATACTTCCATTGTCCTTACAGGGCTCATGTAGGTATAACGTAGGGACAATTAATTTGATCTTATGTAATGTACCTACCTACCAATAACATGAAAGCAAATAAACTTTGAACTTTGTATTATGTTAGTTATGTTTGTCAGTCATGGTGACTGTATGACAAACGATTTAAATTATTATCCAAGCTAATAATGTTAATAACTACTAACACGTAATGTATCAGCACCCTTCCTATTTGAAATGATGATAGATGATGAAATGACTATAAACTAATGTTTTTATCCATCCTAATCACAGCTAGTTCCTCTAAAATAGAGCTGGCACCACCCTTTGCGATCGATAACTTTATAATTTAGGTAAGTAAGTAGGTATCATATATAATTAAAACCACTGGGCACGGTTTGTTTATTGTACCTCCCTACCTAAACATATTTGTTACAGATTTCTACGTACCTAGTAGGTAACTACCTAATAAACCCTAGCTAAGGCCTACGTCTGATCCTACGCCATTATGCAAATAAACAGCGAATGCCGCGCCTACAGGACATTATGAGCAAAGTTCCAAACCCAAACACTAGAATGGCCTGAGGTATTAGTCCAGGCGCTGAAAATTCGAGCGAAATTGTGAATTAATTAATGTTTGAGAGAGAGGGACAGCGAACAACACCTGTCGTGATTGTAATAAATAAAAACTGTGTTTATCCTTTCAGCAAGCAGCGTATAATAGGTACCACGAGTTAGAATCGTGCATTCGCTGGCAGAATATCTTGCTGTAGGGTCGCCCACACAGAATACTATACTCCTAGCGGTCGCCCAAGTTGAGCAATGTTCTAATCGCTGATTATGGTAGTTATAGGCACGGGTAGTTCCGTAAAAAAATTCCTTAGCTACTATTGGTACAAATGCGATTTTTTTTTTGCACAAATCAATGCATGTGGTAGGTATTGTAGTAGTAGATACCTACCTATATCGTCCTAAGTATGTAGTACCAAAGACGATTATTAATCATCTTTGGTAGTACCAAAAGAGATTTCATTCTTTCAGTGTGCCATCATAGCTGAGCCGGGCGGGACCGTCCCAGCTAGCTATTGAGTTGTCACTGGCCTGTGGCCGACCCGTCGAAGGTTGAGGAGACGAAAAGACACTGAGTTGACAGCTGAACTACCTACTCGTAGCTAATACGGAATTTCTATATTGATCTACGATTGTACGGCCTTCAGGTATTCATAGAGATTTGTCTATATACTTAATAATAATAATACCTACGGTACCCAGATTTAAAGAATCTTTTTTTCTTGTTATTGTTTAAATTCTATGAAAAAAATAGCAACAGATTTATCCTTAGCTAAAATAAGTTTGCTAGTCCAAATGAATAGGGGGTAAATATGTAGGTAGGTACCTACAAGAGTTTGCAAGTGAGCTGATGCTTGCTTCAAATTAGCACAGCTAACTGCAAACAGCCAAGCGCAATAAAGCACCAACTAGGAAAAGTTGAGGTCTGATACAGTCAGCATTTGCTGAAACAACGTTTATGTCCCTTCGCAAACTTTACGATTCACCGACCACTGCATTTTAGCTCTTACCGCATCATAATAAAGGCGTTTTACAGCTACCGATTAACATAAACTGCGGATTAAACTACAGTGTGACCGGTGGAAATTTTCAGATAAAGAAATTGAGGGTTAAACGACAACATTATTTGTCTCGTAAACCCCTGACACCGCACATGTAGGGTAGGTACACTCGAGGTGCAAGGGTAGGCTACATACGAGCTGCAGGGCAGGATGAAGAAGGACATAATTAGCATCCTCGACAAACAATAGGTAGTAATGTTAGTAAGTAGGTAGGTACCTACCGCTAGTGGCAATTCTGAGTGTCGCAAAAGCTAAACTAAGCTAACTAAAATTGTTGCCCTTTCATAGCGATGGAAATAAAAAGGATGGCAATAATTTTAGTTAGCTTAGTTTAGCTTTTGCGACACTCAGAATTGCCCCCAATACCAACCTACCTCAATATAATATTGTACCTAGGTACCTAAGTACCTACTGACTGAATAGTAAGTTAGTATACCTACCTACCCTGCCGTGCTAAAGGTGACAGCCGTAACTGCATGTCTACTAGTTTCGAGAAAATGGCGCGTAAAGTTTTCAAAATGTTTTTGTCAATTGCGTCTACAGAATTAACTTTTTTTTACAGCTGAAAAAACAGTTTTATAAAGAAAATAATGTAGTTTTTATACGTTTTAAAATTAAACTCCAATTACAATGATTACTACATTAAAACATCAAAATACTCGTTATGCTGTAGAAGCCTGCTTTATTTTATAGACAAATACTTACAATGAGCGTCGTAAGCAACACATATACCGCGCTTTAGGTAAGGGACACTCTTTAAAGCGCTTTTGATAGAGAAACATAGTGATTGAATTCTTTTATTATAAGCATAATCGCCGTAACTGCACAACTTACGGCTGTCATGTTAAGGAATACTTACTAAATTCACCGCCTAAAAACTTAATTGACCGCCGTAATTGGTAGTTACTACGCTTAACGTAAGAAAAATACTTATCGATTGAAATGCGCATCCACATGTAATTGCTCTATAAGTCTTTAAAGCGATTAATGTAAGCACTCTATGTGTTTTATCTATAGAAGTTTAGGGCAGGATAGTGATAATGTTCGTTTACGGCTGTAATTTTAAGAAATCCAAAAAATTAATAGCAGCTACGGCGCTTAGCACAACTGAAAAAAGCCTTTAGAGACTTTATTAAAAAAACTGTCAAAGAGAAAGTTATAGATCTCGACACGAGGATTCCGAATATGGTACTAACTCAATTTTAGAAAAAATGTTGCTTACGGCTATCACCCTTAGCACGGCAGTACCTACCTAATTATTATTTTTATATTTTGTTGCACATTTAAAATGCCAGAAATAAACATAGGTAGGTATACATAACTACTTATTTTACATACCTGATGTTTGGGCGCAGGACAACTTGAATCTATTTTTCTAACTTACTAATAATACTAAAAGAACGAATGCTGCGTCAAAGCGTTCATTCTTTTCATATTGCTATCTGAACTGAATAAGATTGCATTGCGCTGCAAACACAACAGCTAAAGGAAATAAATTTAAGTAAATTCATTTAGTTAGTTATATTCAATTTATTGAAATACTTACATTTTGTTCATAAAAAAAATGCCTTGACATCTGATTTGATGTAAGTACCTATAGGTAGGTAGGTACCTACTTAATTTATTTCAGATTTCATTAGGCCGTAGGTAGGTACCTACAATATTCACACTGTACCTAATAAAAACAAACGACTAACCACTTGAAAGGTAATCTTGGCCAGAAATTAATAGGTTCCATAGAAATGCATTAAAATGTCGTCCTATTTTGTATGTACCTATTTTGTCGTTCATAGGCCTAGTTCCAGCCCTGCGTGGCTCGTCAGGTGTTTTCCGCGATCCCTCACTAACATTCATTCACTCCGATACGCTAATCGCTCCCCGGGGCGCCTGACGCCGACCCGCGTCCACTCGCACTTGGCTTTAATGGCCGCCAATAACGGTAACGATCGGCTATCCGCACTCGCCGAAACATTCAATCGGATGTAGGTAGGTACCTATCGATATTTTTCGTTCAATGTGTAACGAGTTTGTGTGGTAGTAGGTACTTACCCTCTACGTACGTACCTAGTTGTGTGTGTTTTTAAAAAGCGTCACTCGGAATACAGCAATCGTAATTCCAGCAAGACAATCAGAATCTGTGTGGGACTACCTACACTAAACCTAGATAAATAATACCTACCTACCTAAGTACTAAAAACCTAGATAATAATATTTTTAAGGTAAGTGTAGGTAACTACTTAGAGAAGTTAATTATTGAATGTTTTAATGAAAAACCTAGGTACCTACTGTGTCTACTTGGTTTTTACGATTCTGTCCGCGCACTAGTAGAAAATGTTTCAGTAATTTACGTGAAATACAGTCAATCAAACTAATGTTCCAGTCAATCAAGGCAAATTAACCGAAACGTAAATACATGCTCTTTGTAGGTTGGTACCTAGCTACATTAGTGAAAAGGTTATACACCTCGCAGTTGAATAAAGAACGTAAAGCAAATCTAAAAGCCTTCGTCGTAAATTCGTAATCCAATTCCCGAGTAGGTAGATGCGCCCGTAGTGATTGCCTACGCCTTAAAATGTTTTCAAAATAAACGGAAATACGTACATTTCCAATTCAAGCATCCAATACGCAAAATAATCACGTTTCTTTCCCGTCCGACTGTCGGAGACGCGAGGCGCTTTCGCTCGATGGATTCCATTCATTCGTTCATTCCCTCAATCATTCACCCACTCGCAAGTGGATGCACGGCTTTATGCAGAATTATTGAATTTTCAAATAGCCAGCTTCGGGCCTCGCGGTGGAGATAAAAATCCATTTGTAGAAATTTGTACCTAAATATTTTATTGTGAACGTGAGCTCACATGAATGGGAACTAAGTAACTTTAGTAAGTATAGGTAGGTACTTACCTACTGTAACTACATAGGTACCTACCTATCTACCTACCCACTTGCGAACTATTAATACTTAGGTACATGATAATTGTATAAAGTCTGTCATCCGCCATTCGCCATCCGCCATCCGCCATCCGTCATCCGTCATCCGTCATGCTGCCGATGAGCGGTCCGAGCGAGAGAGCTTCGGGTTGGATTTAATTCATCATCTTCATCATATTTAGCTCTTTGTGCCCACTGCTGGGCATAGGCCTCTTTCCAATCAGCTCTACTTTGGGCCTTTTGCATCCAGGTCTTACCCTGACACACTGGTTAAAAAGCTTGGTTTCCTGGCATTGGCATCTTTCGGGCTCTAAAATGATTGGCTTGTTAACACCATGCTCAAAAACTTCTATATCCTCGCCATGATACAACATCAAAACGTCAATGTCACTTTGTCATGCATTGCATGGTGTGGTGGTAAACGTCAAGCAAATCAAAGTCATAATAAATTCTCCCACCGCGAGGCAGCGATGCAATATTTAGCGTCGCGCCGCCGATTTCCGTAAAATAAATAAATTGTGTAATTTTATCTATAAAACTACTGTTACTGGGTGCTCTAGTGCGTGGTACGAAATGTTAGTGCTATTTGAAACCCCCGCGGGGTACGCGATATTCAAGGTAAACATCCCACACGTGTAATATTCTAACCTAAAACAGATGCTATAATTTTATTGTTTATTGAATATTGCGTGAAATATACATGAAAACATCATTAGGTTACGCATTTCTTCCAAAAAAATTATCTAAGTTACAGCTATCATTCATAGATCTATGTTTGTTTGTATTTATTGAGAGGTGTTTTGTACAAACAATGCTTGCCTTTTTCTAGGATGATTGTAATCATAACCATAAAATTGCACTCAAATAAATGTTCTCAATCTTTTACCTTATTCACAAACTCCTAACATAAGTACTTATTAGTTGTACTTACCTTATTGTACATTATTATCTAATTTGAGGTTAAGTATCAATGTTATTATTCATATTCATATTCATTTATTGCTTCAAGTTGGTACATAAGGTCTTAAAAATTTGGTTTGGCCGCAACAAGAGCCCCGTTGGGACACCACAATGTTTGAGGAAATAGTACCTAGTATTATTAGGTACATTGTCCGTGGTTTCGCTGGGATGCTACCAACCTCTCTATCTGTGCAGACCTTGTATAAACATAAATATATGAGGTGACAGGCTCTAGCATTCTAACATGCAAACTTTCAAGTTAAGAATATTTATGTAAGTATTTTTATATTTAGGTAATTTTTTATTTTTTTTTATTTTTTATTTTTTTATTAAAGGTTAAATAAAAAATAAATGGTAGTTTTTATTTCTAGTTGCTGGATGAATCCAAATTGTCTCAAATAGACGATTTGCACCAGGAGTTCAACACTCCGGAGGGAGCATCAGCTGTGTAAGACAAACAATTTAATAATTCCCAAACTAGAGTCCATGATAATGTCTAGCTGTATAGATTACTAGCTTACTCGCTAGAAATGAATGTTGGAAGAAGGTTTAAAGCTTCACCCCTTATGCATATTGGTTTAGCAAACCTACTTTAGCTGTAATGGATATTAAATCTGTTGCTATCTCTTTTCATTGACATAAGAGTAACAAGAAAAAAACATTCCTTAAATCCATATTAAATTGACAGTTCTGTATGAATAAGACCATCAGTGTTTACTGATTTTAATTTAAATAGTTGGTACTTATTTATTATTTTGTTGGTTCTATTTTCTATTCATAGATTTAATTTTATTTTTGTTCTATTCTCGTAATTGCAGCTCTTGTCAGTGTAATGATGCAATTATTCCATAACCTTGTCTTTTATCTCACTCATGTAATTAATTCACAATCTTCCCGTTCCTCATCTTCCTTCTACTTGTCCTTAATTATTTTCTGTTATTTTTCTTGAAATCACTTACAGGGTAAAACTTAAGAACTTTGTCAAGTTCGAAGACACAACAGAAGCTCTCGCTGCCACCACGGCCATCATCGAGGGCAAAGTCTCCAAGCCTCTCAAGAAAGCTCTCAAGAAGTATGTCAGCAAAGAAATTCAAGATCAACTGTTGGTCGGGGATGCCAAGCTCGGCAGCGCCATCAGAGAGAAGTTTGACCTTCAATGTGTCTCAAACAACAATGTTCAGGAGCTTCTCAGATGCATCCGCACGCAAATGGACAGTCTACTCGCCGGTCTGCCGAAGAAAGAGATGACTGCTATGGCCCTAGGTCTTGCCCACTCACTCTCTCGCTACAAACTCAAGTTCTCCCCGGACAAAATTGACACAATGATCGTCCAAGCTCAATGCCTCCTCGATGACCTCGACAAGGAACTGAACAACTATGTGATGAGATGTCGTGAATGGTACGGCTGGCATTTCCCCGAACTCGGAAAGGTTATCACCGACAACACGCTCTTCGTCAAAATCGTCAAACTGATCGGAACTCGGGATAACGCCGCCAACACCGACTTATCTGATATCCTACCCGAAGACTTGGAAGAGAAGGTTAAAGAAGCTGCTGAAATTTCAATGGGAACTGAGATATCTGATGATGATATCATGAACATCCAGAACTTGTGTGATGAAATCATCGCCATCACAGACTACAGGACTCATTTAACGGACTACCTCAAAGCGAGAATGATGGCTATGGCTCCGAACCTCACTGTTCTTCTCGGAGAACATATTGGAGCAAGGCTTATCGCTCACGCTGGTTCCCTCATGAACTTGGCCAAGCATCCCGCTTCGACAATCCAGATCTTCGGTGCTGAGAAGGCTCTGTTCCGAGCTTTGAAAACAAAGAAAGACACACCAAAGTATGGTCTGATCTACCACGCTCAGTTGGTCGGACAATGCAGCACCAAGAACAAGGGTAAGATGTCCCGAATGCTCGCTGCTAAGGCTGCTCTGATGACGAGGTTGGATGCTTTCGGTGAAGAGGTGACCTTCGAGCTGGGAGCTGAGCATAAAGTGAAGCTGGAGAATAAGTTGAGGCTGATGGAGGAAGGGAATCTGAGGAAGATCAGTGGCACAGGCAAGGCAGCCGCTAAGTTTGAGAAATATCACAGTAAGAGGTGAGTCTAGTTATATACAGGGTGTTACCAGACCACTACCGAAAACTTTAGGGGGTGAAAGTACCCATCAATATGAACAACTTTTTCTAAGAAACCAACACTGTGAACGCGATAAAAAAACTTTTTTTCGCGTTCACAGTGTTGGTTTCTTAGAAAAAGTTGTTCATATTGATGGGTACTTTCATCCCCTTAAGTTTTCGGTAGTGGTCTGGTAACACCCTGTATTGTAGTTAATTCAAAGTTAAATTAAGTTAAATTACGTATTTATAGTTCTCTCATTCTCTATACATAGGTAGTGTGTACATATACATACATAAAATCACGCCTCTTTCCCATGGAGGTAGCCACAGACCCATATCTCATTATTTCTTTAAAAATAACCATAATTTATGAACAAAGTAAAAAGATTAGTTTAGATCAAAGACGATTAATATCTAGAAGACAGACAAAGGCCATACACAAAATCGTAACCCGATCCCGCAGTACCAGATAGCCTGAAAACTTTAAAACATCAATTTTATCCAAGAAATTTCAATACTTAGTAGTAGGTAGCAACAATATTCAATATTTAAACATTTTTAACTAGAAAGTAATTGAAATTTCTTGGATAAAATTGATGTTTTAGAGTTTTCAGGCTATTTTTTAGGGTTACGATTTTGTGTATGGCCTTTGTCTGTCTTCTAGATATTAATCGTCTTTGGTTTAGATTTAACAACAAAATAAAATTCACCAATATGATGCTGTTCTTGAGATCATGTTTACAAGAATACATAACAAAATTTACATAATAAATCAAAGATTTATTAATCTAATTAATTCAAAAGAGATAGATAGATAGATAGATTAACACTTTATTGTACACCACATGGACATTACATCAAATAACAAACACTAAGAATATTAAAAATATTAAAGAATTTTATGATGCTTACTCTTAAAATTAATTATGATACATCACTTTATCTATAATGTGACATTTCGTTACCAGTGAGGTACATAACTACCAAGTGGCCGGCGACAGCACGCTCGGCCAGAAGCCGGTCAAGCGCGAGCACTCGCCTGATGAAGAAGACCACAAACCCAAGAGGATAAAACTTGAAGATGGCGCCGGACCCAGCGATGTAAGTATTCAATTAATTAATTGATTTATTCATTAAGGCTCAACTCACACCAAAAGAGCGGCGAAGAGTAGCAAAGCGGAGCGCAGTTTCAGAACTTTATTTTCATTACTATAATACTTATTAGGCTGGCTTCACATCTAGTGAACCAGGCCACCTTTGGGTCTAAATGCGGAAAAGGGAGTAATACATACATACATACATTGTATTCAGCTTCCTTAGGGAACACAGCAGTTTCATTTACACACTAGCTTCGCCCCGCGGTGTTACCCGCGGTGAATAGTGTCCGTTCCAGTGGGAATACCGCGATCAAAAGGAGCCTATTTCTTAATCCAAGGTATTATGCAATTCTGGTACTGTAATTAAAATCCATCCAGCCGTAAGCGTGAAAGAGTAACAAGCACACTTACACACACTCAAACTTATGACCTTTATGATATTAGGATAGTGTGATTAGTGTGACAGATTTTTTTTTAACCTATCATGTCCCACAGCTGGGCAAAGGTCTCCCTTTGTGGTAGTACTGTGGGACAGGCATAAGAATCACCTAGCATGTAAGACGAAACTAAAGTGATCCTTGAGGTCCTAACAGAATAAATGATTTTTCTTTCTTTCTTTCTGAGATAGATAGTAATTCTAAATCTGTAAGTAACTGATTTTGTTTTCCTAACAGCCTACCCCTAAAAAGAAGAAGGTGAAGACGGAAGTTAAAGAGGAGCCAATGGAAGAGGCGCCGGCAGAGCCCACTTCAGAGAAAAAGAAGAAGAAGAAGAAAAGGGTGAGTTCATTTTGAATTGAACACAATGTTTTGAGAGGGCTCTACTTAGTTTCAAATCTTTGTAACATGCCTGTAATGGGTACACATTAGTATTTTTATATGAATGTTTTTTACAATGTGTAATTATGTGTACTGTTGGTGTTGCCTTAATAAATAAATAAATAACATTATATATGCAACTTCTTAATGAAGGTATTTGTTTCTTTTATAATACCTTAATTAAGCAGGTTTTTCAGTCAAATTCATGTTCAATAAGTGTTGTAAAAAATCAAAGTCAAACACAACTATACGTATAGTTGACTTAGATTTTTTTTTCTTTGGTCGCGTCACGTAATAAGATTCTGAGGGGAAAAGTTGCGCACTCTGCTTGAGCCTTCGCCCACTGCGCCACAGAGATAAATTAATAAATATCCTTGGACATACAGCGGCATCTAGTCCCAAGCTAAGCATTTTAATGCTTGTGTTATGCTAACCAGATGACTGATATACTACATAGATACATTTTTTTTTTGTAAATAAATACATATTATACATAAAAAACAACCAGACACTAAACAAATATTTGCAGATCATACAAACATTTGTCCCGTAGCGGGGATCGAACCCGCAACCTCAGCGTCTCAGGCGGGCTTTCGCCCACTGTGCCACAGAGGTCGTCATATATATTAAGCTCACGTACAAGTTGGTAAATCAATATTTCTTTCCCAGGACTCTGAAGCGCCTGACACTTCAGTAGTAGAAGCAGACGAGCCGGCAGAGCCCAAGAGCGAGAAAAAGAAGAAGAAGAAGAATGCCGACGACTCCACCGTAGAGCCAGAGGAACCTAAGAGCGAGAAGAAGAAAAAGAAGAAGCGGCAGAGTCAGCCGGATGGGGAGTAAACTACCTCTTTAGTCTTACAGTCTAGTTAAGAAATGGTATATTGTAATAACTCAGGAATTAGTCACGCAGTAAGCGCAATCTAATGCCGGGTTCCTATATCCAAAGAATGGATGTCCGTAAATCGATCTTCATAGCAACGTTGTTCTTCTTCTTTTTTTTTTGGGCTAAATGCGGGGCTTAAGCCGTGCGAAAGCACGGCTTGAGCCCCGCATTTAGCCACTACCATGTCATTATATTCAAGTTAGTAAAGTCAAGTCAAAGTCAGAGTCAGTAAAGATGTGATTACTGAATCATTACATGGACTTTTAGTGAGAACTTAAAATACAATGATATCCAGTTTTGTTTCGTTTGCCCACACTTATGTACGTTCACGAACAGCAACGTTGTTATCTGACTCTGAAAATGTATGAACACTTTTTGACAGATAACAACGCTATGACGACCGACCTACGGTCATCTGTAGGTTGGATATAGGAACCGGGCATTAGTTGGTTATATATGAATGAAAACTATCGCTAGCAAAACTATCGTTTGGTAACACTATTGTACACTGACGGTTTGAAAATGTTCGTCACCTTAGAGTCGGTTTTCGCTTGCACCAGATTTCAAGAATCAATTTTTATTATACCAACATTTACCAGTGACGTTCCTTTTTTAAGTTTCAAAAGGTATTATGTGCTCGTGCTCGTTGAACGAATCAAGTTGAAAACCGACGAACATTTTCAAACCGTCACTGTACATCAATTACGTTTCACATCCCATCCCAAGAATGGGCTGTACTCTTGGGCTCTAAGATTTTATATCCTGTAGGCAATTTAGTTCGGGTCTGAAACAAGAGTATTATCTCTGTATTCTGTGGTGATACTTCAAATGTAGTGATGTAACTTTAAAAGTAGTTAGTGACTAGATACGAATGCTAGACACCCACATTTATATTGATTGTTTTTTACCGATAATTTAAACATATTTAGGTATGTATCTCATCTCAGAAATAAAATGTGTAAGTGTGGAACATGATCTTAGGTATTACAGTTTATTTTATTGATTACTCTACTAAGCACTATTCAAAATGGTGTGTTTTTCATAACTTGGAGTCCAGGAGTTAGTGTGTAGGTACTTAGCGTACGTGATTTGATTATTATAACTGTGGTTATAAAATAAAGCTATTATTTTTAGGTAATTTCCGTTTTTTCTTTGAATTACACCAATACCTGGGTAGAAAAACTAAGTCATAAATAACAGTCTCGTTAATTAAATTACGTACTTAAACAATTTCGATTTTTTTTTCTAAATACGTATTTAGAAAAAAAAAACTATATTGTTTATTTTTATTCAAAGTCAGCACTGAGTTTTAACAAAATAAACTCAATCCTCTCGCCAGACCCTAGTTTGTTTATTGTCAACAAATTAACTCAGTTTTCTTATTATTTACACAATCGCGAGAGTTGCCAGCTAAAGAAAAATAGCAGAACTTGAGTAAGCGGGCATTTAATAATTGTGAGTCCGTTGTAGACCGGGAGATGGTAGCAGACTATCACATTTCAAGCAAATTAAATTATACGTTTGGTTTGGAAGTGACTTTAGGAGAACCAGTAACTTTTAAAAAACTTCATGGTTTTTGTAAACACGGGATATTTACCATGATCCGTGGATGTCCCATTTGGGAGTTTACAGTGTCATGCATGACGCATGCAACTGTGCCGAATAATAGGGAAATTGAAATCCACGAATCATTGTTATTATCCCGTATTTAGTTCACAACCAGTATAAAACACTTCTACAGAACAAAAATGAATAGCAGCACAAGCTTAATTATGGATTTAGTATTATTGTGCCGGTTGCTTTGTTTTTGTAGACGATTTTTGTATTCCATTCTTGTACTACTTACCTACTATACAACATACTTAACTGCTAGTGAAATGAGGACTAAATTAATGCAGCAAATCCTTGGATTTCACATCTAGGAAACATGTTTGTCTGTCTGTAACTGCATCGTTTCGTTTGTCTGTTTTTGTAAATCTTGTAATGTAGAGAGAAACATGTTTGACTTTAACACAGTCATATTTTATACCGTATTGGAACTCGGTGTTGTAAATATGTTCGCGTCAGCTCCCTGTCTATTTTGAATAGTTGTGGCTCGCGGGAATAAACTAAACGCCGAACTAGTTGTATAGCTCGGCGGGACTTTGTTAATTTGATGCAGCAAGTTTTATTAAAGATTGTGAAGTTATTTTTCCTGATAATTGAATAAACTTACGGGTCAGGGCATTGCTTTGTTTCATAGTTCTCGAAAAGTTACTAGGTAGGTACGTCATATTTCTATTGTAGGTAGGTACGCATAACTTAGGTAGGTAGGTACTAGATTTGGATTGTGAAAATAAAGGTATGTAGGCTATTACTACTCGTATACATATCAAAATATCCCAGAAACGACCGCGTTAGTCCTTTTTAACCAACTTCAAAAGAGGAGATTCTATGTTCCACTGTAGCATTGCTATAGTAAATAAATAATAAATAAATAAATATCCCTGGGCATTCCACACAGCGTTATCTAGTCCCAAGCTAAGCATTTTTAATGCTTGTGTTATGGTAACCAGATGACTGATATACTACATAGATACATTTTTTTTGTAAATATATACATATTATACATAGAAAACAAAAATAGTGCAACATAGAACCTCTTAGTAAAGACTGCAGTGTAGGTACCTAGGTAATTTTTTGCCGTAAATAACTAGATACTGGGGGCAATTCGGAGTGTCGCAAAAGCTAAACTAACCTAATTAAAACTATTGCCATCCTTTTTATTCCCATTGCTATGAAAGGGACGGCAACAATTTTAGTTAGCTTAGTTTAGCTTTTGCGACACTCAGAATTGCCACTACTGTACTTATACGTTTAGGTAGGTATCTATAATAAAGTCATGTCACGAGTTTTATTTTCAACTTTCCAGCCGTGACCGACAACGTGTTTGAAGCTCAGTTTTCCGGTGGTAAATTAAATCTAGACCCCAGGGACACCTAGGTATCTACACAGTCTAAGTAGGTATTGAGACCGCAGTTCGAATGCAGTTTTCCCGGGTAATGAGATAAGTTTGCGACATTTAACTGATCACCTCGTTTCAAAGAGTTGTGAGATTGCTCTTTCAAGACTTACCTATTTACTATCTACCAACTGCAATTGTCAAGAAACTTAGGAAATGAATACCTAGTACTTACTTACTTTTTTAAATTTGTAGGTAGGTATTAGATGTGTTTCTGTTTATCTTATCCTACTAGAATAACTGATTTGATTTGATTTTAAAAGTGCTTTCGCTTGTGGTCGCTTGCGTTTCAAGCGATAGGTAGGTACTTACATAAGTAGGTATAAGGTAATAAAGATAAAGTTTAAAATTATATGACATCACTTCCTTGCCTTCCTTACCTACCTCTACGAAAAATATTAAATACAAACAATACTGGCAATTCGGATTGTCGCAAAAGCTAAACTAAACTAACTAAAATTAATGCCATCCTTTTTATTCCAATCGTTATGAAAGGGACGGCAACATTTAGTAGCACAGGTTTTTATACCTATTTCAGGCACCAGTCTCTCACAAAACGGTTCTTACTTCTAACCTACGATTGTTTCAATTTATCATTATTTTTTTACTGTACCTACTTATATTTAAATTACTTAATTACTTTATATTTTTATTTATGTATTGTGATTTGTGAGAAAAATAATAAACAATTTGTATTTGTAGGTATTTTGTATTTTTGGTTAGTTAAGTTTAGCTTTTGCGATACTCCGAATTGCCACTATTACTTAGGTACCTACCTAAGTAATAATTTTGTCATACCACAATCAGATGTGCTTCAGATTCCTGTCTGTAGGGTAAATTTTTTGAGTAAAATTAAATCTTGTTTAGGCTTATTTTATCGTTACAACAAAAGTTCGGTCGGTCTACGTTCGCAGTTGCATAGAACATTTTCTTTGAGGCTTTAAGCTTTGAAGCACAAAGTAAGTAGGTAAGTACAAGGATCTTAACCAAGAAAGCCACAAACCTTCTAGCAAACCTCTTAAATTTCGGAACACGTTTTCGGAGTAAGTAATTTTATACATCTTGTAGCTTAGGCCGTGTCTATACTGGTGTCTGATTTTGGGTTCAAGAGGTCAAAACATAAGTTAAAAATTAAAATAAAATCATTACTTAGTCCTTTACAATAAGTCACCGCTTTCATCCAATCCGAATTTATTCAATGATAATAATTTAAGTTTTTTAAAATATAGGTATACGTTCATCAAAAAAATTATAATAATAATTTTATATTCACCATAAAATCAAGCCTTTTTCAAAAGCATCACGAGTGTGTTTAAAAATAACCTCAAAAATGCAGGAATTTAAAATGTTTAAGGTCTGCTTTCTGATAGAGATATATCGTCCTAATTTAAAGATAATTTAATATCTAGTATTACAATATGTTGTACATTTTCTATTACTCGTGATATCAGTGATCACCCCTTTACCTACTATCCCCTCAATCCATTCTTATATTATATTCGCCCTTCTTTTGTTATACCTTTCTAATTGTTTAGCATAGGTACTTACTCAAAACAGTAACTCAGCATCAATGTACTTTAACATAGTGAGTAAATGAATATACGAGTAAGTGCGTTCTAAAAAGGTGCCGAAAACATAATAACTCCAAGTAAACACAGCCTAACTTCTTTGTACACAATTTACCGACTAATCGCGGCACGGAACCCGCAACCGCTTTATATCCGGCCGGTGATGGCCACGGACCTCTAAATTACCTGAGTGCTACTATAATGGCTCAACATCGCATGGAGTGCTACGATTGTCTACGCTTCTGAGTAATGCTACGCCGCGGTGCTACGAAGCTCATTCACAAGAAATTGTGAAAATGTTTTTAACTCCGAAAATTTAGTTTATTTGGGCAGAAAAACCGCAAATGAGTCGATAAATATATATATTTATAAGTAAGGGAAATATACAGATTGTGTGTTATGTTGCATTTGAGTCTCAAAAATAGGCATCTGGCCATCTTTTGCTAAAAAACAATGATTAATTAAATGAGTTGAAAGTGTTTAATGCTACGGGTATCGTGACTACGAAACAAATTAATAAGAATGAAAATTAAAACTACGATTAGAGTTAAGCAAAAATAGATAGGTCACTAAGACATATTTTTTATTGTTACATATTTTTTATTAAATCAAAATAAGTATTTAGTTTCAAAAAGTTTTTACTTCTACTTAGATATGTATTTGGACAGACCTGATTACCCCATTAAACATCTTTTGCATAAAGATCAGAAAAGCATAATATATCCAATGCACGTTGGGAATAGGTAGGTGAAAGAAAGAAAGAAAAATCATTTATTCTTGTAGGACCTCAAGGATCACTTAAATTTCGTTTTACATGCTAGGTAATTCTAATGCCCAGGTACAGTGGCGAGGACATTTTATTTCATTCATTTAAGAAAGAATGAAGCTTTTCACGTCTTTCACAGTAGTCTAGCCCATTACAACGCACTTTTAAAAGTATACACCTCTACAACTACTTCACGTCTTAAAAGAGGTCACCTGTGTGATTTATTAGCTCCTCACCTTTACCTTTACAACATAAGAAAATTACTACCTCTAAGGTATACAGGTACCTATCAAGAAGTAAAAGAGATCGCATTGGAAAGAAAAATATGGAGGAAATTGCATCATTACACCGACAAGAGCTGAGCTCTTAAGTTTTATATATATAAGGTAAGGTGGCAATCCAAATACATAACACGGCATTTACTTGATTTAACCAAATTAACTCAACTAAAAGTTAAAAGAAAGTTGTGAAAATAAGCTCAAAAATAGCTGCAAAGGCAAACTCGATTCTTTTGAACATGACGATACAATTCGCTCCAGACACTCCGCAACAGAGTTTTAAAGACAAGTCAGCGATTGTAAACATTTTACACTTCAATAAACAGGGCAGCGATCGCGAGCGCACTGTTTACATGAGAATACTTTGACGATTCGCTTGTTAGAAGCTCTGAAAGCAAGGTATCTTAGCTCTAGACTCGAAAATAATATTCCACACTTGAGATGTATAGTATTTGCTCTTGTTTTTACTGAATTAAAACTGCCCCCCTAACAATTATTACTTATCAACTATTGATTTCGCTTTAGCAAAAATATTTATAAGTCTAACAAGTTAAGCTAATAAGTCTTTAAGCCACGATGGAGGCCTTAAGGCGGCCTCAAAACTCCGTCACCAGATTTGGCCACTTGCTCATCATTGAACTTACTTGCTATGACAAAAGATTTTTTTTATTGGTATTTAGTTGACGATAAATCTTACAGTGAAAGATAGAAAACTTTCACGGCTTGTTTTACGCTCTTGATGTTTGGTAATTTAATCTCAAAATCCTCTTTAGAGCAGAAATTTCAGATCAAGGGGATTTTGACACTAGAGGAGGACTTTACCCTTGATTAGCGAGAGGTTCTTGCTAGTTTAATAAGTTTAATGTGTTAAAGTTAGTAAGTAATAATATAAGTAGTAATTATTAGTAGGCTTTTTTATTTTTTATTTATTTGACGACGAGGCCGGCCGAGAAGGCGTTGGCGGGACGATCTTGACGTGTTTGAGAAGGAGTGGTGGGAGATCGCCAAAGACAGGGGTCAGTGGAGGATTTTGGGGGAGACCTTTGCCCAGCAGTGGGACATAGTAGGTTAATAAAAAAAATAAAAATATATATTATTTATCAACCAAAATCCCCTATAAGGGGGTGATTTTGAAACTACGCCCTTGTTTTCGCGTCCGGTAGCGCAAGGGTCCCCGCAATGGCGCGGGCCCCGACGGATGCAGGAGGCTGTTTGTACAAAATAATGGAACTGACTAAGTTCCGATTTGTATTGATTGCACAGACTTGTGCCAGTCAGCTTCCTGTTATAACAAATATTTGGGATATAGTCTCTGTAATGAGGGATGTTTGTTTTAAAAAATATTGAGCAATCAATAATTAACACAATAGCAAACTATCAAAGCTTAGGCTAGAATGTATTTCTTTAGTTGGATGTAAATTATTATTATTATGTAAATTATTATGTAATTAGGTTTATTGGTTTTAGTAAACCTACCTGAGCTAAAACGGATATTATTGTTAAATCTGTTGCTATCTCTTTTCATTGACATAAGAGTAACAAGAATTTTTTTTTATTTAAATCTTTATTAAATTTTATAGCCTTTATGAATAAGACCTTATTAAGTGTTTATTTTCTTTCTTCCCAATTATAATAATTAGAGGCATTTAGTTTAGATTATGTGGATATAATTATGTTTGATATTACTTCCATAAAAAATTACAAAATAATATAAATAAATAAATAAGAGCGGAGGAGTGTGGATAGGCTACAAGAAAACAACAATACGCTACAATTCATATTCCATGATTTGAATTCATCTGTTATTTATTTACAGATAAAATATCTTGTTGATTCCAGTTGTAGGAAGTTTCCCCGAAGTTGGGGCAAAGGGCTCCCGATGGAAAATTTACAGCTCAACAGCCCCAGAACTTTTTCACTTCGGCGCAGATAAAAACTTGGGGAATCTTATCTTTTCCGTTACTTCGTTTCAAGTGATTTTTGAGTGAGATTTCGGGTTTGATTTGGTTTTCGGGTTTCTTGTTAACGTGTAAACAAATTAAATTAAAAATACTTTTGTCGAACATAACAACATGGAATAAAAAAAAGTTTCGAAAAATACAGATACGAGAAAAGAGAATTTCGCAAAGCGAATACTTTTTGTACCTATGTATTTATACGTCATTTTTTTATTTATTTTTATTAATGTATTTATTCGAACTCGAGTCTCGAACAAAAAAGTCTAGCTAGTGGGTGTACCCTTGACTTTTTGTCAAGGACGCGAACCTGTCATGCAGTAGGTAATTTTAGCAAAATTCAAGGAAGCGAACACGAGTTTAGAGTTTTGTTGGTCTAGCTGCTAGAATTACCTTATTTTGCTAAAATTACCTACTGCATGGCAGGTTGGAAAGGAGCGGGTAACTTTGAAACCATCGGGCCACATAGGTCTGCTAGACGTACAATCAAGCAGCGTATTAAATAGTTCACAGTAGTTGTTATTCTGACCCCAAGGCTGTGTCCCCAGTAGGTGTTAGCGGCCGACTGAGTTTGCGGCGTATCGGTTACGCCCTTCCATATATTTGAAATGGAATGCCCACAGTTTGCTAGTTTTGCGTTCACTTTACGCAGTTCGCAGCGTTACGCGCGCCGACTGTCTTACAACCAATTTCAATAACCTATCTATCTTTGGATTTGCTTACTGTCAGTAGATATTTGACGTTTTTTGTATGGAAGACATGTCAAATATCTACCCGCAGTAAGCAAAACTAAAGATAGTTAGGTTATTGAGACTAGCCGTTAGTCAGTGGCCGACTCACAGCAAAACCGGTTCCAGTTTGCTTGCGACGCACGAAAATTGATCTGAGTTTACAGCTAACTCAAATTTCAGTTCGCCACTTTGCGGCTCACTCAGTCGGCCGCTAACAGTTTGCCTACTGGGGACACAGCCTAAAGCCTGTATAAAGCGGCTAAGCAAACTAATATCCGACGGGTCTAACTTCAAAATGAAATGACAGCTTTCAACTTTGGCGACAATCACACAGGGATGGGTAAAAAGGGCAAGGTGGAGTAAATAGTTTATACTATTAAGTACCTATAGGTAGGTATACTATCTGCGCCCCGCGGTGTTACCCGCGGTGAATAGATCCCGTTCGTGTGGGAATACCGAGATCAAAAGTTGCCTATTTTTTAATCCAGGGTATAAGCAATTCTGGTACCAAATTTAATTCAAATCCGTCCAGCCGTTTGAGCGTGAAAGAGTAACCTACATACTTACACACTTTCCCAAACACAAACTTTTATCTTTATAATATTAGTATAGGATATTATATCTTATATAATAGGACCAATGAGGTTTAGCCCTGACCCATAGGTACCTTTTGTGTCTTAATCTAACAAAAGCCGAACGGCTTTACTCTCTCCTTTATTGCACATGGAACATTTCTGTTCATAAACAGTCCCAACTGGGCTAAGGCAACTTCTTAAGCTATCGCGACTTGAAAACACAATTTAAAAATATTATCGGGACTTAATCGCGTATTGAAAACAATATTATGTCTACTCGTGACCACGGTGACTGTAATGTCATCGAAACGTCGAGGTAAATAAATAATATTTTTTTCAATACGCGATTAAGTCCCGATAATATTTTTAAATAAGGCAACTTCCTCCAGAGCACACTGGGATTAAAAAAAAGAATTTTTTTTTGGTAGAACCTCAAGAATTACTTCAGTTTCGTCTTACATGCTAGGACTAGAGTCTACTGTCTGTTCCAACGCGACTCCCTACACCAGGGAAAGAACAACACTACGTTAACGCCGTTTCATGAAAGTTGAACGACACTACGGTAGCCACGTTTTGTGAAAGTTTAAAAAAAGCGATAAATAAACAAATAGCAGGTATGACCGAAGCAATCCAAGGACAATGCACCCTCACCACAGGAAGCCTCCGCAATTAATGCCGGTAGGAGCCCGATCGAACCCTCGTCGTAGAAAGGAGATTCGCGCTCTGATAGAGACGTATACACTGTGGTAGGCAATCACCTAGCATGCCATGTCAAAAACAAACGCTAAACATTTTTATTTTATTTTATCTACGGCGAGTAAAGCAAGGTTTAGTAGTTGTATCAATTTGAATGGTGCAAACATAACTAACCAGTTACGCCTGCACCATTAGTGGGGCAAATCAATGGTGCAAACGTAACCGCGGGAACTGAAGTGATCCTCTTCTCAAAATAAACGAATTTTCTTTCTTTCTAGCCTGTTTTTATTGAGTAGAGATCGTACATCTATGTAAATAAAACAAGGGGTAGTTACAGTAAGGACAAATCTATATTTATTACTAAGGACGGCTGGACAGATTTTGTTGAAATTTGGTAAGGAGGTAGCTGATACCTAGGATTTAATTTTTATCCGACTATCTTAAAACCCTGAGAATGGGGGCCCTGGGCACGGGCCCCGTATTATGATAAAGATGGTATGAGTTAGTCTACGAAACGTCTAAAGACAATTATTTTCTACACTCTCCGAGGGTCGAACCCCGTTCGCAAGCGGTTAAAGGTTGCTGCTCTAACGCGTTCACTGCCCATGACGCACGTTGCCTAGTAGCTAGTACAGCGCAATGGCCCTGCCCTCTTACCCAGATCTAAATACTCTGGTCTTAAAACATTGTCAGTACTTATAAAGATCAGCAATATTTTTAATTTTTAATTTATTTATTTATTAGAAACAATTACAACACCAATTAAATGATAATTGATAAATGTAGGTATAATTAATGTATAGTAATTTAATATCACATAAATAAAAGGACACGAGGTTTTATCGCGTTATTTACCTTATTTCTTTACGTCCCGACGTTTCGGCTATGTTGCAATAGCTATGGTGCGGGTGGACTAATAAATAAATAAATAAAATAAATATCCTTGGACATTCCACACGGCGTAAACTAGTCAATTTAATGCTTGTGTTATGGTAACCAGATGACTGATACACTACATAGATACATTTTTTTTTTGTAAATACATACATATTATACATAGAAAAACACCCAGACACGAAACAAATATTTGCAGATCATGCAAACATTTGTCCCGCAGCGGGGATCGAACCCGCAACCTCTGCGTCTCAGGCGGGCTTTCGCCCACTGCGCCACAGAGGTCGTCGAACTAATAAGGTATAGAAATAAGGTAAATAACGCGATAAAACCCCGTGTCCTCGTATTTATAAATATGAATTGTGATCGTCTCTATGTACTTCTTTTCCGCACTCTCCGAGGGTCGAACCCGCTCGGGAGCGGTTGGACCCCGCGGTCTGTGGCTCTCAAAGGTTGCCGCCCTATTAATCCGTCCATAACAGCCTGTTGTTTAAGGGGGCTAAATGGAAGCTATTCTATTCCATATTACACAAATTTTAAACTTACCAACTACTATTTATAGTAGGTAAGATTACCCAGAAACATTAATTTACAGAAACTAAACTACTATACCTACGTATAACTTTAGGAAAAGCGTAGTTTTACAAAATACAATCCAGTTGAGCTATCTACATCTAAGAATCGTTGTATCGATCTATAGATAGCTCAACTGATCCAAGCCATTGCATAAAGCAAACGTGCCTAAGACACTGGCAGCATTACCGCATATTGATTATGATTATGACCTTAACTTCAAGGTCAAGTAGACATTTATATCTTTGCATGTTAAATCTAATTTTACATTTTAAAAACGTGCCTTCTGAAGCACGGTAGCGCTCAGTTGTAAATGCTACTTGTAGTCACCCATCCAAATTGACCGCTCAGAACGTCGCTTCTTCAAAGATCTATCAAGAACGCTATATCAACGCCACGAGCGTTTCAAGCTTCAGCAGTGATCCGTAAAATGCAAGCTTACCTCATTTACTTTCATTCATTTATCATCTGTTCTTCTTCTTCCTGCCCTTATCCCACTATGTGGGGTCGGCACAACATGTATTCTTTTTCCATTTCCCTCTATCAGACGTCATCTCAGCACTCACTCCTTTCTTACTCATCATCCCTCACACAGTCCATCTTTTCTTTGGCCTACCTCTACACCTATATCCATCCACATTCATATCTAACACTCTCCTAGCAACGTGACATTCTTCCCTCCTCATAACATGACCATACCAAGCTAACCTATTACTCCTCATCTTTTTATTCACTGGAGCCACTTTCACACTTCCTCGTAAGTGCCTACTCACACTTCCTCTTATGTACTCATTCCTTATCCTGTCCATTCGCGTCACTCCACACATCCATTTTAACATTCGCATCTCAGCCGCATGTATTTTTCATTTATCATCTGTCAAAGATGTAAAACTAAGTTTCAACCATTTAAATTGTAAACAAAGCTATTGATCCAGACAGTTGTATTCTTGATTGAAAACAAATCTGTTTCGATTCAACAATTTCTTTAACAAACAAAGTTGTTCTCAGACAATAATTGTTTTGTTCCCGGGGTCTAAAAGACCCGGGGTACTGTTACTTGCGGTACAGTCTCAAGCAAAAGTAAATGAGCAGTTCAAAGTTTGTAGAACTCTGTCAAATTCATTTCATTTCAAATTCTTTTTTTTATTGTTAAATGGCATGTATTTTGTAATTACAATGAAATTTTTATATGGATATTAAGTGTGGTAATTGATGATAATTATGAAAATATGTAAATTGACTTAAGTACCCATGTTATGTAATATAACTCTATGGTGAATAAATAAATATGAATATAAATATTCATCTCATGATTTACAACTCTTTCAGAGAACTGACAGGACCAATACACACTTTGAATTCGGATCGGATGTATTAGATCGTTATTTATTAAAACACGCGTTTCCGTAACCGTAGTCTTTTAACTCTCTTTTAACAATAAGCTCTGACTAAGGTTGAAAAGGAATCGTATTGCAAAAATCTTTCTAATAACATAATATTATGTAATTATGTCGTTGAAGTCTTCCAGTCTTCCTGAAAAGTGTCAAGGTCATCTTACCATCATTTATTTGGCCTGCCCGGATTCGATACTTATTTCCTATGTTGATAACATTTTAGTGGCTGACTGTACCGGGTACATGATACCCCGACCCCGGGCGCAAGTTAGATGCAACTCACCGCTAATAGCGAAAGGCAGCAACTTCCGTCATTAATTTGTTATTAGTTACAGAGTAGTTTATTGAAGGAGTTGAGACTGTGCCTCAAGTAAGCCACAGTGGGAAGAACAGCTGGTTTACTTACTTATTTTAAGTAAAAATTTTAACAGTTAACAATAAAACGATCTATCTATCTACAACGTGATTCATAATTGGTATGTTATCCCGGAAGGGGGATTTTGTGACCATGAAAATGAACAGTTGTGTAGGTGTAAATCTTGTGAATTCCAATTTTCAGTTTTTCATATAAAAACTGTTTTTTAAAATTTTGTTGAATCTTTTGACTAAAAAGTTTGAATATTTTCATTGCCCGCCCCCCTCGTACCTCACACGAGCCACTGGCCAGTGGTTAGGGTCACCGGCAAAGTTCGGGGATCAGCTGATTATTATAGGGTTGCTCTGTGTTTATTTCTGAAGGAAACTTTGCTAGTCATTTCTTCAATGAAAAACCTCGAAATTCAAAAAGTCGTAGAACAAAATCTTGTTCACACTGATGAGGTGAATGACCCCTTTTCGGGATAACATGCCAATTATGAATCACGTTGTATAGACATTGAGTTTTGAGTGACAACTCACACAGATATATACAAGGACGTGATTATGATGGACGGTCATGAACGAAGTAGCCACTGGACCCGATATAAAAGCGAATGTACGAGTACCTATATCAGTCTTGTCAGTCACCAGGAATTTCTAGCCTTGGTCGTTTGGTTTTGCTTCAGTCTGAAGCACTTACTTGTCAACAAAACATCCCCCAAAATGACTAAATGTTCAGTAAAATGGTGTAAAAACAATAGCGGTGGAAGTAGCACCATTTCTTTTACTTGTTAGGTATTGTTATTTATCACAAAATTTAATCATATGTATTTTATCGAATACGTTCAAGCACTAGAAATAGAGTGAATTTTATGAATTTTGTATCTGTGTACAATAATGTTAAAAAATCGTTGTGTGCGTTATGCTCTTCTTAGTTGAACGAGTTTTCATACATTTGTATCTTATGACGGGTTCAGTGGCTACTTCGTTCATGTGGACGGTAAATCCAATTAAATTAAATTCATAAAAGTTGCTGGACCTTCACAAACTTTATTTAAATGCAAAAAGCGAGCCAACTGAGTTATACTGTACGATGCAATTTAACTCTACGCTTATTGGCTGTATTGGTTTCCTATTGTTCCGCGTATTGCGCGTTTAAGAGATATTGAAAGTCAAAGAAATAAATATTAATTAAATTAAAAACAGTGCGTTGCACGTGGCTAAGACTAGCGCAGGATAGAGGCGAATGGCATTCACGAAGGGAGGCCTATGCCCAGCAGTGGGTCAAAAGTGGCTGATGATGATGATGATGATGAAATTAAAAATTGCTCTTGGAAAGAAAAGTACATTGATGCATTCGGACCCAAGACTCTCGGATCGAAAGTCAAAAAAAGAAAGACATTTAGCCACAAGAACACCATAAGTAAGTATAACATTAATTGGAAAAAAAAATACACAATACAAATAAAATTTTGACGACCTGTGGCGCAGTGGGCGAAGGCTCGCCTGAGACGCGGAGGTTGCGGGTTCGATTCCCGCCACGGGACAAATGTTTGTATCTTCTACAGATATTTGTTCCGGGTCTGGATGTTTTTCTATCTATAATAATGTATTTACAAAACAAATGTATCTAAGTGTATATGCCATCTGGTTACCATAACACAAGCATTAAAATGCTTGGGACTAGATGACGCCGTGTAAAATGTACAAGAACATATATTATTTTTTATTTATTTATTGTAGGTCCATAAAACAGACAAGAAAAATGTGTTGCATGGGGTCAAATTAGGTCCCTGTCTCAGCATATAAAATCGAGGGTCTAAGGGCGTTTGTCCACCAGCGCCGTCACCGGGACGTCAACGAGAAAAAGGTGACGGCGCCGAAGTACTGATACATAGACTAACTATAGCCGCGTGTCCACCGCAAGGCCGTCACGTCATCTTAAACTCGATCAGAAATAATCTCGTTCTCGTTGACGTCCCGGTGACGGCGGCGGTGGACAAACGGCCTAACTCACTCGTCTAACAGAGTTTTTCTAGAAATATGTCGGTTGGATTATGTATTCGAGACTCGTACACAAATATGGCTGGAATAATGTTAATTATCTTCCCTTCAGCTCCGTAATGGATCGGGCGCCGCATGAATATTTATCGTCTTGGGTTCACCTATGGTAGAGCGAGAGATGGCTGGGGAATCACTGAAGTAGTCTTGAGAATTGGGATTTAAAAGTACGAACGAACGAACGAACGAATACTTTACTTTTTGTAAAGTATTCGTTCGTTCGTTCGTATGAGCAAGTGGCCAACTCTGGTGACGAAGTAAAGTATTAAGATAAGATACATTTTTATTGTAAAACTGATGAATGGTTACAAGGATGGTAGGTTTGTTTAAGATAAAAAATACAAACAGTTTTCCCTTTTCGGACTATTTTAACTTTTCTACTGACTTGATTTACATAGTTTTTGACCTGGAACAACACAGAGGTACTTTTTATCCAGGAAGGTACCAAAGGGGCGAAGATACGGGTGAGTTAGCGAGTGAGTCAAGCTTTCATCTATCTAAGTAGTATATCAGTCATTTGGTTAATAGAATACAACATTATATTTAATTTGAGAGAATATCTACTAAATGGTCTACTTTTCTGCTGTTATTCCATTTGATGTAGGTCAACTTATTTTGTATAACATCAATATTCGAATGAGATTGTTAGTAATTTGGTGTAATAACACGTTATATCTCAATGAAAATCTGTACTATTCCAAGTTTCATAGTATCGTTAAGCACCGATTTGAAACTGCTTTTGTATTCAAGTTCTAACTTTTAGATAAGAATTTTATTGCAACTTCGTTTTATAGTATCTTAAGAACTGCATAATAGCCCTGTGCACACCACGTTTTTCGTATTGCATCGATACAAGCGCAAATGAAACGCGCAGAGACTGCGCGTTTGAATCGATACCGCATTTGTATCGATAGAAAGAAAGAAAGAAATAAAAAATCATTTATTCTTTTAGGACCTCAAGGATCACTTAGGTTTCATTTTACATGCTAGGTGATTCTAATGCCTACAAACGCGCAGTCTCTGTTGTGGCGGACAAAATGCAGACAGCAGGCTGTGACCAATTATTATTTACACTATTCTCGCGTTTGTAAACGAATTCTATTCTATATTATTCTATTTTAAAACGCAGTGCAAACTAGCATTGTCGCGCTACGCCAAATCGCGCAGTGACTGCTCGTGTGTTCAGGCTCTAATATATACCTACTACCTAGATATCTTTACCAGCATTCAGATTTTATGGATTATGGAATGTAAATGTATTTTGTCAGCTTATGAGCTTATTATATTCTCATTCTATGTTATGGTTGTTGCAAAACATTATTCTGTAGGGAGAATCAAATTCGTACTTTATATTAACCCACGTCTTTGAGGTTCTAAATAAAATCCCTGTACATAATCATAAAGAGCAGTTTATTCAAAAATTCAACTTATATACAGAGCAAAAGACCGTTTATTCGACTAACCATAGATATTTCCTAACAATTACTTAGACAGACAACTCCTATTTGTCGCCATTAATACAACTTAATTTTAAAGTTGACTGTCCAGTGTCCGTGTTCTTACTAGATCCGAGGTGTTGGCGTGATACGGTCACCAGTCAAAGGATAACTACTAAGTGTTTTGGAAACCTTGTTTTAGAGCACTTCGGCTAACTTCGGCTGTCAAAGTTTGTATAATGTGGAGAGTAGGTCAAAGGTTGCATAAGTTTCAATGTTTAATACCTGGTTTTAAATAATAAATTTACGAATAACTAGAGGTGGTCGACGTGGTCGTCTTTGAAAAAACGTTGGCAAACAACTATGTTAGTATAAGATGGTGGGCTACGATGCCGAGATGTTGAATAAGGCTCAACTCACACCAAAAGAGCATCGAAGAGCAGCGAAGCGAAGCGCAGTTTCAGTGTCATACGAATTTCAACTTTATTATCATTATAATACTTGTTATCGCATGAGAAACTCTTTTGGTGTGAGTTGAGCCTTACGGATGCGAGTTACATACAACGATCAGCAGAGCAATACCGAATTATGCCGACGTTTCGTAAAGTTTCTTAAATTCCTGCTGGTTTAAAAGATTGCAAGTCGCTAGTCTTAAGTGCTTATATCGCTAGTTTCTTAAGCCAGTTCAGGTTCAGTTCTATTCACCTACAGACATCCTCAGCAGACGCACTCCTGACTAATGTCCTTAAAATCGGGGATTTATGGAGCGCGCCGCCATCGACATTACAGCGCTTAATATTCCACGAATCCCTTCGATATTATTGTTAGGTTATGGGCCTTTAAAAGAGACTTTAGAATTGATTTGATTGATTGACTGTAATCATCTGTTATAGCATTTTAAAGTACACAACCGAAGGACGAAAGATGGACGAACTTAGCAATTGCATTGCAAGGAGGTTTTGCCCAAAAGTTGGGACAAAATAGGTAAAAAAAGTACAATAGTTTTTCTTAAACTTTCGCGATCACAATTCATATTTATAAATACATGTACACGGGACACGGACGTAAAGAAATAAGGTAATTTTTTTTTTATTATTATTGGCGATCAGTCGCAAGACTATAAGCTGATCTGTTGGGTGACTTTATGGCATGAAAGGTGAAGAGGCCAGTGCCTCTTCTACCTTATCAGAAAACATGCCTCCTTTTCAATCTGTTCGTCAGTGGGGGCTTTAGGAGTTCTTTTGCAAAGGTAGGTATTTGGATGAACAGAAAGCCGTTCTGCATATTTCTCTTTAAACCTCTCAATTTCGGTGAGGACTGTTGGCACATTGAGTGATAAGGTAAATAACGCGATAAAACCCCGTGTACATGTATTTATAAATAAAAAGTACAATGTTTCTATCGATATGAACTCATGATTCTCAGTTATTTAGAGGTCGAGTGACACGTTGATAATGATGATAAACGTTTCGCACTAAATCCAATCTGCAACTAATTAGTCAGTTCGCTGTAAATTAGGCAGGAAATAATAATTGCCTTGATTCTGCGTGCATTGTATTTTGACGACAGAAAATAAGGATATTTTTTAGTAACTTATATCGTCTCACTGATGGACGACGGTCTCTCCCACCCCAATAATTTCTGTACATCCAAATGTCCCACTAATATTTCTCAAAAGTAGCATTAAGGCGGCCGGAATACTCCGTTACCAGAGTTTGCCACTAGCTCATACAAACTTATTTTATGTATTGTCGCGGCTGTCACCTTTCACCTGACACTGACACACGTCAAACAAAAGAAGATCATATTCGCCATCTTTAGCCGTGATGAATAAGCAAGAAATTATAAGAAAATTGTAATCCTTAATTTATTATAATATTCAAAAAAACAATCTTCGAGTTTTATTCAAGAGAAGGTGTCCAACGCAAACATAAGTTTTTTTGGCGACCGTGACAGGACACGAACATCTTATAAGTACGCAAATTCGAAAAATCGTCATCGAATCGACGTATCGAAAAATACAAAAAAAAAAAGAGGCAAGGAACGCCAGGAAGAAGGAAAAACAGGGAGAAACGGAGTCCGGCGGCGGTGGTGACGCGGAACTCGTCAGATCCGAGACTACAGATAAGTGCCCATCCTTTGACTTTCATTTGTCCTTCCATTGATCTAGAACCTTCTATCCCTTGTTCCATCCATTGTTGCCTCCACGGCTAAAAACAAACGGCTAGGAACATACAAACAACACGAAAATACGTGATTGATAAATCTGCCTAGCCTAAATTCGATACATAATTTAATTAAAACATTTTTGAAATGTACTAACTTTATCCACTAAGTAATATAGGTACCTACGATGATGATATACATACAACAAATCATTAATCCACTGAGTAGGTAATTCTAATTCGTAATTTATTCACTGAAATACTCATGATGATCAATAATTTAGCCACTAATTAAAAATAAAAAAAAAAATAATTAAAATAAGTAACTTCATTCAATCTAGCAACAATTTAATCACAATTTAAAACAAATATTCATAAGCTAACTTTACCCAGAAATTAAAATAAAGTTATTTCTCAATGTTAAAGCATTTAAATAAAATTTTCAGAAATAACCGGTGCGCCCCGGTTGGTCATTGAACCGTTTTATGCAGTCAGCTGTTCAAGCGGTGTTTATTGTGGATTCCTGTGGTGCTACTCCGAACTGGAGAAGAGTAATGAGAGCGCCTGTTACATCAACCTAACGGACAGCTAAGTCAGAAAGATTATTAGTATTGTAATCACCAGCAATCCTTTCATAAATACAGATTTAAAATTTTACACAATTCTTTAAACAATTTTTTTTTACAATTATAATTCATTTACCTAGTTCATTAGATGCATTACTCACCTGCCTAACAAATAAATCAGGTTAGATTAGGTTGAGTAAAAATACTTATATACTCACTTATTTATTGCAATAAAAAGGCGTTACAACATAAATATTTAATTTTATGCACAGTAGCCACTTTTATAGCAATTTAATTCATTGAAATTCAATAAAAATAATCAAATATTATTTTATATCGTAATTATTAAATTTGAATTGAATATTTAATTATTTGAAATAGTTATTTTATAATATTGATATTCTTAACTAATTAATTGAATCTCATTACCTGGTGATTATTGTTCGTTCGCTAATTTTGCTGTTTCTTGGTAGCGCTTGTTTTCAAACATGACAGAATTGGAAAAGGTCAGTACTAAATTGAAGGAATCATTTGTGAAGCGTAGCTCAATTAAAGGCCAAATTACTAAATTCAAAAATTATTTAGCCAATTTAGAATCTGTAAACATTGAAGAATTGTCAAGTGTTGAGTTAGCCGAACTGTCATTAAAATTAAACAAATTTGAAGCGGTGGCCACTAAGTTTGACAGTCTTCAGACAGAAATAGAAGTTTTAAATTCTAAAAATTTAGATGCTGAAATTGATGAAAGGGATGAAATAGAAAGGGACATTATTTTTTGTGTAGCGACAGCGAAAACTACAACTGAGAATGCCAACGCTCAAATTGAATCGCGACGTAAGTCATTGGCACCTGACTCCCCCTGTCATCATAAACATCACAGTCAAAATTTTGGTTTTAACCTGTCAACCGGCGGAACGACCCCGGGGTCGTTAGGTATAAAACACAAAATTCCGTTGACCGGCGGAACGACCCCGGGGTCGTTGCTCACCCAGGCCACTTGAATCCATATTTCGACCTAGATAGAGTTGTCTATTGTTTGGACATGTTGATTTCAGAGCCAAGCTAGATATATTTGTCAATGATACCAACATTGCAAAAACGAAGTAGCTTCATAAAAAATAAAATCCAACTCATTCATTCCAATGAAAGCAAGCAACGGACGGGAGTGTTTTCATTTGTGCAAATTGTGATTTATATTGGTAAGTGTCTACTTTTATTACAAAATGTGTGCTAATTCTCTTATTTAGTTCATTGTGCTGCTATCGATCACGTTAGATTTTCGAAATTCATTATAAAAATAGGTTTTTCAAGTCTTGAAAGTCGGCAACCTAAATTCAACTATTTTGAGTGTTTTACTAGCAACTGTTGTGAAAGATCAGTGAAAAGTTATGTAAATGTGTACATAGTAACTATTTATACAAGTCTAAACATGTTTTCAATGGAAAAACAAGGAAGAATTCAATACCAGTGACCATTATTGTTTACGTAACCACGCCCGTTCAGACGCCATTTTTTTTTTGAGCTTTATTGTTATGGTGCTTAGGTTCATAGTTGTATGCAGTGCCGCGCAAATTGCGTGTGCGCGACTTAGATGGTAAAAATAAAATCATGACAGCATGTTAGGCCTTTGTTTTTGTGCTTAGAGCATAGAAACAATATCCATAATTATAATACCTTTTACATAAACAAGCTAAGTGGTCTAGTTTTTTTTTCTATGAATTTTTAAGTTTTAGGTAATCGCAAATCCGCGGACTCACAGATTCCGCCATTCGTCGTGCGTGCAAGCACTTTTTTGACAGGTAGAAACCGTTCCTTGACAGGTTAAATTACCACAAATTCAAATTTCAAAATTTGACGGAGCATGCTTCCGCTGGCTTGAGTTCCGTGACACCTTTCAGTCTTTGATACATGCAAACGAGCGAATATCAGACATTCACAAATTTCATTACTTAATTTCATACCTGGAAGGAGACGCCGCGCGCCTTTTATCGAATCTTGAAGTGTCATCACTGAACTACAACGCAGCTTGGGAATTGTTATGCAAGCGATATGACAACAAAAGATTGCTTATCAATTATCACATTTCCGCACTACTCAACATTCAACCGATCACCAGAGAATCAGAACGGTCATTGCGATTTTTGGTTGATAACGTAACGAAGAACCTACGTGCATTGTCTAGTTTAGGGCAACCTACCGACAAATGGGACATTTTATTGATCTTTATGTTATCTGCCAAGTTGGATAGTCATAGTTTAAGAAAGTGGGAGGAGCTCCGTAACTCGTTCGACGAAGTCCCAACACTCGAGCAATTTCACGGGTTCTTAACCGACCGAGCTGACGTGTTAGAAACATTAAATCGTAGCAAAAATGATGATGCATTCAAGCCCACATCTTTACGCCCAGGTCAAAATTCTTACAGGCCAACAGTTCAAACCAGACCGTATTTCAACACTAGATCAAATTCTAACTACACAAACAATCAAGAGCGCACAACACACGTAAAAACTTTCACTAGTACAACAAGTGATTATGCGAAAAAAAGGTTCATGTGTGTCGTTTGTAATGAATCACATAGGATTTATCAGTGTCCTACTTTCAGAGCTAAAAAATACGAAGAAAGGATAGATGAGGTCAGGAAGCATAATTTATGTAGCAACTGTCTGCGACCGGGGCACAGTGTAGCTGAATGCCGATTAGGCCCATGCATGGTATGTAACAAAAAACACAACACTATTCTACATAAAGATAATTCAGCTTCTTCTTGCGCTGCATCTGCTGAGTCCGTGGTCACGTTTTCCAAGCAACCGAATCAGGTACTATTATCCACGGCCATCATCGAGGTATCGAATCCGCTGGATGGCAAGGCCCTAAGCGTACGTGCTCTTCTAGACTGCGGCAGTCAATCTTCGTTCATTACACAAGATCTGAAACAGAAATTACAGTTAGATGGAAACACAATAGACGCTATAAATATTATTGGTATAGGTAACAAAACATGCAACAAAATTTTGAAAAATTGTAACATACAACTAAACTCGATAAACACAACATACAAAACAAACTTAACATGTTTGGTAATGGAAGAGCTGACAGGTTACCTACCTAAAGCACCCGTAGACATAAAACACACACAACTACCCACCAATATAAAGCTGGCTGACCCTAACTTCAATGTGCCTGCCAAAATAGATATCTTGCTTGGGGCGGATATATTCTGGGACGTTATAGGTTCAGAGCAGTTGTCGCTAGGTCCTAAAAACTTAAAATTAATAAACTCTGAATTCGGTTGGCTGTTAGCCGGACCTTACCATGCCAGCTCATCCAACTACATAAATTGCAATCACTCAACACATCACATGCATAAAAATCCACTCAACAAACCATTCACGCAATCACTCAAAGATCCAATTGAAAACCCACTTAACAAAACACTAAATCATACGCTAAATGATCCACTTAGTAACGAACTAAAGGGTTCACTCAAACGGGATTCACTAAAAAATACACTAAGTGATCCCATCAAACATACACTTAAAGACACACTAAAGCATCCACTTAAAAACACACTTAAAAATACACTAAATGATACACTTAAAAACACACTAAATGATACACTTAAAAATACACTAAATGATTCACTTAAAAACACGCTAAATGATACACTTAAACATACACTAAATGATCCACTTAAACATACACTAAATGAACCACTTAAAAATACACTAAACGATCCACTTAAAAATACACTAAAGCATCCACTAAAAAATACACTAAACAATCCACTTGGAAATACACGAAATCAAACACTTAAACACACACTGAATCATCCATTTAAAAATACACAAAATGAGCCACTCAAACATACACTCAACGATACACTGCATCATCCACTTACAAATGCACTAAACACAAGCGATGTTATACGCGAACCACTATTAAAAATAGAAAGGCTATTAACTAAATTCTGGGAAGTAGAAGAACTCCCACAAAAGTCAATTTTAAGTAAAGAAGAAAAAATATGCGAGAATCACTTCTTGTCTAACACGACTCGATTAGGCACAGGGAGATTTTGCGTCAGGCTACCATTTAGTGATAATCCTGACTGCCTGGGAGATTCATATGAAATAGCTAGAACGCGTTTTCTCAATCTCGAAAAACGATTTCGTAAAAATGATGATTTAAAAATGCAGTATTCAAATTTTATGCGTGAATACGCCGACTTAGATCACTTATCAGAATCCACTGAAGTAAAACCAAAACAGAGCTATTTTTTGTGTCATCATGCTGTCTTCCGTGAGGGAAGTGAGTCCACTAAAATCCGGGTAGTCTTTGACGGCTCGGCCCCTACGTCCTCTGGGAAATCACTTAATGACATCCTCAGAGTCGGTCCCAACGTCCAGGATTCTCTCTTTTCCATACTAATTAGGGCGAGACAATATAAATATCTCCTGATTGGGGACATTGAAAAAATGTACCGTCAGGTAGAAGTACATCCCGCAGATCGCAACCTACAATTGATCCTATGGAGAGATGACGAATCGCAGCCTCTAAAAACACTGCGCTTAAATGTTCTCACTTACGGAACTGCAAGCGCTGCCTATTTAAGCACAAGATGTTTATGGCAAGTTGGGGAGGAATGTAAAATCGAAAAAATTAAAACAATAATACAAAAGGATTTCTATGTGGACGACTTGATCACGGGAGCAGATGATATAGATGAACTACGTTATATACAAATTGAAGTTTCAAAGGCGCTAAACTTAGCTTGTTTACCCTTACGAAAGTATAAAAGCAACGTTTCAAACCTTCTAGAAAATATCGAACAAAATCAAAAGGATAAACTAATTTTAAGCGAATCGTCAAGTACCCTCGGCGTAGGATGGAATCCATCTGAAGAATATTTACATTTTCCTGCAAAACCGGTAATCACTGAGGCCTCAGAAATCACTAAGAGGTCAATCATGTCCAATGCGTTTAAAATCTTCGATCCCCTAGGCTTATTAAGTCCAAGCATCATTCAACCTAAAATGATCCTTCAAAGGCTATGGCTTCTAAAAATCGACTGGGATGAGCCCGTTCCCCATGACATCAAAGCAGCTTGGATCGAATTTTCTACTCATGTTCATCACCTTTCTAGTTTACACATACCTAGAACGGTCATATGCGATAAACCAGCAGTCATTGAGCTTCATACTTTTAGTGACGCATCACAACTTGCCTACGGTGCTTGCATATACGTTAAATCAATAAACGCTAATAACCAAATTACAGTCAAGTTACTCTGTGCCAAATCAAAGGTCGCTCCTTTGAAACCCATGACAATTCCTCGCTTGGAACTCTGCGCCGCTCTTCTTGCTGCCAGGTTAACCAAGAATGTAACAGATGTGATAAAGTACAAACCTGCGCGCATAGTTCATTGGTGCGACTCAAGCGTAGTCCTCGCATGGATTAATAGCTCGCCTAGAAACTTAAAGACATTTGTAGCTAATCGTATAGGCGAGATCGTAGAAACAACACACTTTTCATCATGGAGATACGTACCCACAGCAGAGAATCCAGCGGATTTGATATCACGCGGTATCAATCCTAGTCAGTTGCCAGAGGCTACTTTATGGTGGTGCGGCCCGAATTTCCTCGTCAAAGACGAAAGCGAATGGCCGGTTCTTAAAACAAATCAAACTAATGATGACTTACCTGAAGTAAAATCCATTCACTCAGCACCAGCAGCGCTCACGGAACCTGTAATAAAATTCGAAAATTATTCACGATTTTCCAAACTACAAAGAATAGTTGCATACATCAAAAGATTCATTTTCAACTTAAAAAATCCACTTAAAAGGCAATCGGGTAATCTAAACACTGATGAATTGAATGACTCTTTTCGTCAAATATGCTTTATGTCTCAGTCGCAGACATTTGCTACAGAATATGCTATGCTCAAACAAAACTTACCCTTAAATAACAAATCCAAACTTATATCACTATCACCTTTTCTTGACGAACACAATTTAATTAGGGTGGGCGGAAGACTAGATGCTTCAAATTACTCATATCAAAGAAAACACCCAATCGTTCTTGACTCTTCTCACCATGTAACAAAGATATTCTTTCAGCGTGAACATCTGCGGCAGATGCACGCCGGCCCACAACTACTCTTGGCAACCGTCAGAGAAACCATTTGGCCTATTAACGGGCGACGTCTAGCTCGTAACACAGTTCATAATTGCACAAAGTGTAGACGCTTTCAAGGTAAAACACTATGCCCAAAAATGGGTAACCTTCCGTCGCAGCGAATAACTCCTGATTTTCCATTTCTATCCGTAGGCTTAGATTTTGCGGGCCCATTCTTTATCTCAAATCGCAAGGGTCGCGGATCTCAACTTATAAAATGCTACTTGTGTTTGTTCGTTTGCATGCGATACAAGTGCGTTCACCTGGAAGCAGTAAGCGGCCTGTCAAAAAACGACTTCGTGATGACATTTCAAAGGTTCATTGCGCGGCGTGGTAAGCCAGCGGAGGTATTTTCCGACAACGGACGAAACTTTGTTGCCGCTGCCAAGGAATTAGGATCATTTTTAAAAACAAATAATCGTATTCTTTCTGACTTCGCTGCTCATGAAGGTATAAAATTTTCATTTATTCCAGCATACTCTCCCCACTTCGGGGGCATCTGGGAATCCGGAATCAAATCCGCTAAATATCATATCAAAAGAGTCGTAGGAAATAACCATTTAACTTTCGAGGAAATTCAAACTTTGTTTGCACAAGTGGAGGCAATTCTCAACAGCCGTCCCTTGTGTCCCATGTCGCCCAGTCCTGACGACCTTCTCTCCTTATCCCCAGGGCACTTTCTCATCGGAAGACCACTGACGACGTTCCCGTCTCCTGCCCTTGAGGACATCAACCCGAATAAGCTGCAACGCTATCAGCGACTGGAACAAATCCGACAACATTTCTGGCTCCGATGGCAAAAAGAATACATCTCGGAGTTACAGCAACGTCAGAAGTGGACAAAGGAAGCTGCCAAGATCAACATCGGCGACCTTGTCCTCATCAAGGAAGACAACGTCCCACCACTATGCTGGAGTCTCGGAAGAGTCACTAAACTCTACACAGGACCTGATCTCACAACACGAGTAGTAGATCTGAAAACCTCCAAGGGCTACATACGACGCTCACTGGTTCGTCTGAGCCCGCTTCCGAAACCAGAAGATTTTCAAAAATAGTTGAAAGAAGAAATCTTTCAACGGGGCGGAATATGTCGCGGCTGTCACCTTTCACCTGACACTGACACACGTCAAACAAAAGAAGATCATATTCGCCATCTTTAGCCGTGATGAATAAGCAAGAAATTATAAGAAAATTGTAATCCTTAATTTATTATAATATTCAAAAAAACAATCTTCGAGTTTTATTCAAGAGAAGGTGTCCAACGCAAACATGTATTTATAACAGAGAGAATACCCGTGCGGTGTCGAGATGGGTTGCTAGCTGACATATAAATTAGAAATACACAATGTCAGTCGTCAACCTACAACACACGCTCACTTAATTAGCTTGCTGTCTCATTAGCATTGGATCAAATGTCGATTGCGGATTATTTGATCCGTGGTTATGTTATTTAAGCTGAGTTCCGGAGTCATTGAATTAAAATAATCAGTACCTAATAACTTTTATGAGCTGCTAGGACCGGCATATAGAGATGTAACCATAGGTAAGAGTGAGACGAAACGAGCGTAATTTTTTTTAGCTGTGTACTAAAAAACAAAAAAAAATAAAAAAATACACCTAAAAAAATTACTTACGCTTATTATTTTCATTATGAAAATTCCGCGGCTCATTTCACGCCATGCGTAAAATGGGCCGCGGAATTTCTGCTGCATTTTGTTTTGCAACAAAAACCAATGTCCAAGGATATATTTTATAGTCTCCCGATACAGTAACAATAATGTATTTAAAATAATTATGGACTAAAAATGACGGTCCCCGCATTTAACTAGGCTTCTCATCATATTATTATGCTGTAATTCGGATGTGATTAAACTAAATAACTAGTAACACTAGAACCAGCTGATTTTGAGCACAAATTGAGTTGTTGATAATTCTAGCCATCAATTAATTTATTATTAAAATTGGTAATATAGAGTTTATAATAGAGATGACTGTGCTTCACAATGTTAGTGGTTTGGTAAATTCTGTATGTTGTGGGCTTTTGTAGCTGAGGGTTTTTCAGAATCCCCAAATATTTAATTTACTTTGTTTATAACTTGGACAAATGTTACTAATAGATCCTATAAATTCTAGAAAGATGTAACTAAATTATCGCTGAAACAAGCAGTATATTCACCTGTTGTTAAACCATCCAGCAAATGCAAAATGTGTATTATTTTTATTATGGAAATTCCGCGGATCATTTCACGCTATACGTAAAATGGTCCGCGGAAACAAACACGATACGCCTAAAATACTTTTTCTAAAAAAAAATTTTTTTTAGTAAAAAGTATTATCATTTTTCATTATTATTGAATTACTTAGCTTAGGACGCTGTGTGGAATGTCTAAGGATATGTATTTATTTAAATTAATTCAGTCTTTTGAAACTGGTAGCCCTCAACGTGTCTAGTCTGTTCACTTTATGATGTTAGTGTAATATAAATGTAATATAAAGCTATGGTAATTTTACTAAGCTTCTAGTTAGCTTAGTAAAATTACCATAGCTTTATATTACATTGCATTGTGAAATAAATATTCGCGGTAATACGACTACTGTTTCTTATAAAGTAGGTACTGCAGACGGTCTAAACTCGTTAAGTTGCACTTACTGCTATTGGATTACCGCTAGTCTACGCACAGCCTCGGAACAGCGCGGGTTTTGCATAAAGCTTTTTATTTATCTTTTGTCGAGGAAAGGATCTAGATTGTCTTAAAATCATACTTAGAAAACCATAATCTATGATTTTAGAAAATAATCATAGATTGTGGTTTTAAAACCGCAATTTATTTATAGTTGAGATTAAATCAGTTGACTTACCTAAAGATCGTTTAGAGCGATCCTAAGATAGCTGAACTTTACACAACAACATTAGTTGTGTAAAGTTATGTTAATATAGTTTTAATATTTTTTGTATAATAGTGATAAACCACACTTTTAGTTGCTTTAACCGAAGTATCATCTTACTGAGAGTTTAGTCGTCGTGTCATAGGCTTCGTGGCCGAGTGGTCAATGGCAACCCGGCTAAAGGGTGCTTGTATCACGCGGGTTCGAATCCCGTCGAAGTCATAAACTTTTTGTAAGATTGTTAATTTATTATGTAAATATGTAGTGGTTTATAATTAATATGGTGCTTGTATCACGCGGGTTCGAATCCCGTCGAAGTCATAAACTTTTTGTAAGATTGTTCATTTATTATGTAAATATGTAGTGGTTTATAATTAATATGGTGCTTGTATCACGCGGGTTCGAATCCCGTCGAAGTCATAAACTTTTTGTAAGATTGTTCATTTATTATGTAAATATGTAGTGGTTTAGCTTCTATCAATGAATATAATTATTACTATTTTCTTGATAAATATTCAATATTTCAAAGTCTAAAGTTTTCCCAATCATGTCAATGTAACCGTCTTAGTCCACTCTATAAAACTTGTGGCGTACAAAGTAAAATAGTTTAGCAACTGCGAAGATAGATTAAACAAGTTGGAGAGCTTCGACAAGCAATCAAAATGCTCCTCGAAATAACACGCGTTTTGTAACTTTATTGAAAGGAATTGTCTTATTGGTAGTAGTCTGTGAAGGATGGAAAACAATCTTATCAGAACGATTTAAAATGTTTTTTTTATAATTTGTCAACTTCTAATGCAAACTTCTACTACCTAAGAATATGACGTACAAATGTGGGGTTCTTGGTTGGGTGCACATACGCAAGGCTGATTCTAGGCCAACTGCCCCAGCCGAATCCCTTTCCTACAATCGCTAACGAAAACATGAAATATATATGGAAATTGTAATTCAATGATGCTAAGTGCAGAAATGTTAGAACAAAGGATTAAAGATGAAAAAACAGTCGCTTGATTGCAGTGCTAGCTTCAGAAATTGTCACGTTTTTATCTAGATTTTATTGATTTTAATAATAACCCGTACAGAGGCCCTAGCCATGTTACATTTCGAAAATCGCTTTCGATTAGAAACTAAAAAAAATGTATAGGAATTGACATTCGATGACGAAAACTCAAGCGATCAGAAATGTCAAATCAAAGGTGTAGCGATGACAGAAATCGAATCGCTTCATAGCGAATGCCGGTTGGCTAGGCCCTCAGAACAACTTCGCTTAACTAATTTCCCTCGACTGGACTGACTGTCTCAATATTTTAAGCATTTAGTTTCTTAGACCATTAGCATACAAAACTATATTAACAGTATTCTCAAAGTAACCACAACACCACTAGCGCTAACCACTGCTGCATCGTGGATACATTATACAAGCAGAGTTGGTAACGAGCGCTTAAGCTCCATAAAAGATGTAGCATTGAAAACAAAGATATGGTGAAAGGGTAATGTGGTCGTTAAGTTTCATAGCCATAGCACAGCTTAGCTTTGAACGAACTGCTACTATCCGGGTGTAATTTACCCCATCTTTAGTTGCAGAGGTTTCTGTAATTTTTAAAGTTGGGAGAGCCACTTGTTAATAATAAATAGACGGTTTTAACCTACGACGAGACTAGATAGTAACTTGCCATAGAGGAGCTACGCCGTAGATGAGCTACGCCGTTGACAAGCTACGACAAGCTACGACAAGCTACGCTGTAGTTAAATTATGACAGCCGTAGGTGAGCTACGCCGTAGACTAGCTACGACAAGCTACGCTGTAGTTAAATTATGACATAGTAAACTTTGTAAAGATCATTACAACTGTACCAAGAAATAAGCAAACCAGCTCTTTACCCGCCTATGATTTAAACATACATCTGCAACGACGCAGATTTCGAGTTATATTGAGCTGAACGCTATTTATTGCAACAATTATTGACGAGTGCGTTTATTGGCCGCTGATCCGACGACATGTTTGCCAGAGATAAGAGTTCAACCATTTTTGTTGGAATTAATACCCAATGAAGACACATTTAAAGTTTTATGTATATTTATCACTTCAAACTGAACCAGTAATATTTTTAAAATAAATAAAAAAAATTAAAATTGCGAAATGTGGTAGCATATTCTTGAATAAGGGATTTTAAACTTGAAAAACTTTTATGAGTTTTACTAGACATTATTAATAAAATAAAATAAATATCCTTGGACATTCCGCACGGAGTCATCTAGTCCCAAGCTAAGCAACTTAATGTTTGTGTTATGGTAACCAGATAACTGATATACTACATAGATACATTATTTTTTTTGTAAATACATACACATAATTATAGATAGAAAAACATCCAGACCCGGAACAAATATCTAATTAATGAGTACAAAATAAATTTATTTAGACACCAGCTGATACTAACTTATCTATTTATTAAGTATTTGGCTCATCGGAACAGCACAGGTATTCAGTGCGGTAATACTGCCACCCCCTTAAAGATTACAAAAAACGTCAGTGAATGAAAGAATTAGCACTCTATTGAACACAGAATAAAGATAAACACAAATAAAACTTAAAATTAATAATTCGTTGATCTTTGTTTATTAATAGGAGGGCCAGTGTTTTGGGTGTGGCAAAGGTTCGGAACAATTAAAGCTACCTATAGATCGTTTACATCGATCCTTGATAGATTATCTGGTTTTAATTGTATTTTGTAAATATGTAGAGACGTGTAAATTAAGTACTTTAGTTTTTGTAAATAAGTTCAGTCCAGAATAACTCATTCTTACGATTAAATAGTGTTGTAAAATTAAATAAAATCCGTTTCCCTACCACTATGGCACTAAGAAAGAACAAAATAAAGTCCATATTTTCTTTTTTCATTACCAATCAACTTGCCATTTATTTTGGTGCAGTATTTACCTGTGACACACAGTCCTGCAGTTTTTCCCAAAGTGCTCTCACGTAGGCTTCGAAATACAAGCTTTTTGTTTCAAAAAGAGTGCCTTTTCGGAGTGAAATTGCATTTTGACTGAATTTCGTTGGAGGTTTGAGTCATAAATATATCAGTGTGTCATGTTTGAGGTTTCATAACAAAGGTTAAAAGGAGATCTTTTTATGATGGCGACACAGTGGCCTGCTGTGTTACCTAATACTAAAATGGCTGGCACTCACCAATTAATGTTTAGTTTATTGGATGTATAGAAAGTAACGATCTAAATTTTTGAGATTTATGGAAAAATTTATCATTTTTGTTATATTAAGGTACCTATGATAGTCCTTCAAATCTATCAGCGATTTGAGTAAAAAGTAACTACTAGCTCAAAAACCAAATTAAGTGACGTTATAATATTCTTCTTCTTCTTCTTTTTAATTTTGGCTTCGCCGGCTTTTGCCACGCATTTAGCCACTACCATGTCATTATAATTCAAGTTAGTAAAGTCAAGTCAAAGTCATAAAAAATGTATGAGAATGACTTTTTGGATTCGAAAAAATTAATTGGTGTCAAGGCCTAGGGTCATAGCTTTCCTGATCAAACTTTCTGAGTTACACAATTATTAAACACGTCTGAAGTAAGTAAAACTCAGAGTAAGAAACACCTGGCTAGTAATTACAGGAACTCATTATTGTTTGTATCGCCGAACAAATGTTTCACAATTAAAGCGACAAGGTTTTAACGAGTTTTCGCACTAGACTCAGTTGCTCAAAGAAAATGGAATAACTTGGATTTTAATGAATTATGGAAAATTATTTATATTCTTGAGAGATGTAACGTTCTGCGGAAATAGAGGGAAAATGTCGAAATAGTCCAGTCATTTAAGCTTAAATTAGGTAAGAATCTCGGAATTCGAGATACCCAGCTGTAAGTATGTAAATACTTGTATATTGACACCCTAAAAGTTGTCTATGGATACCTGGACGTTTGACCTTGAAATTTAATAGTTGCGGACACCCTACCATTATGTAGGTTTTGAGACAACTTTTAGGGTGTCAATATACAAGTATTTACAGACTTACAGCTGGGTATCTCGAATTCCGAGGTGAACTTACTATAATGACTGGACTAAAAACATTACTCATCTAATGCATATTATGTGCTTTAGTATTTTTAAACAATTTCTAAACTACAACATTTTCAGACCATTTGTTCTGAAGTTGAAATTAAAACTTGTCTCAGTAATATTTCTATCTATAAAATATTACAAAATATGGTGGGTCAAAGAAAGCTAACAAAATGGATGCTTTAACAGAATCATCGTGAGGAGAAGGAAAACGTCGTTAGGAAATTCTTTAATTTTCACTTAAAACTCATCGAGTAGTTAGATCCAAGCCGGAAAGCGCCCAATTAAATTTTTGTGTGACGGCGCACGGCGGATTAGGAAAAACGAAAACGACTACGAATTAAAATGGAAATGTGCTGGACCGCATTTGAGACGGGATGAAATGCACAGCAGGTTGAACTTACTTTTAAGCCCGTCACGCAGCTATATTATATATTATAGCTGCGTGTGCGGTCACTTGAATATTATAGCTACGTGTGTGACGGGCAAGGTGCTATCAGATTTGTAGTGCTTGGGAAGAATATAAAATAACTAAAAATATTGTGTAAGTTACTTTGACAAGTAGCAAACAATAATGATCATGCCAAATCACTTGACAAAAATGAGGGGGAAATGGTAGCAAGGCAATCGTCAAATGCCATACATTTTTGAAGATTATCTCGATTTTGATTATTTATGATTTTACTTTAGGTTGCGGGTTCGTTCCCCGACGTTTCGACGACGTTTCGACGTTCCGACGTTTCGACCGGATTGCACCAGCCGTGGTCGCGGGAAGACTGGGAGGACCTCACGGATCACTCCAACTTCGTCTTACATGCTAAGTGATTTTACGAATACTTTCCCGCCCCTGGACTCACCAAAGTAAAAACCATTTAGTGGCAATTTACATATTATTTGTGGAATCCCAGCGAGGTAGGCTAGCCTTTTCATTTAGCTCTAAAGTGTCTGACGTGGGCTGAAGCTGTAATGGCCTAGTGGGGTGTTCTCTCGACTATCGGTTCAAAAGTTGCGAATTCGTAATTCAAAATTGTTGCATCCCACTTATTTATGTATTTTATTTATTTATTTATATAGAAGACAATATAACATCATAATCTTATATTTCGATGAGATCAATATAAAAAGCCTGTGCACACCATGTGTTTCGAACGCGCAGTCACTGTGCTTTTGTATCGATACAAAAATGATGCAAACGCATGGCGATCAAAATGCAGGTGGCAAGCTGTGACCATGCACACTATCTTCGCGTTTGTAAAACGCGCTTCTTATTAGCAGGTGACGCGTTACACAAAGTCGCGCAGTTACTGCTCGTTTGATAAACCTGGTGTGTGTATTATATAATCTGTGGTATGACTCGCCCTTTTATGCATATTGGTTTAGTATACCTAACTTTAGCTACAACAGATATTAAATCTGTTTCTATCATTGACATTGGAGTAACAAGAAAAAAGCAATCCCTAAATCTATAATAAATTGATATGCATAAGGGGGTAAGTCTAAATTAAACAGGTCGCTGTAACGGGATATTATAGAGATGGATTTTATTCTTCTGATTTTTATGATGCCCACACTTTGTAAACCATCTAAATAGTGCGCCTGGTTAAATTTATCTCTATCCGCATCACCGGTTCCAAGCTTCTAATAGGAAGGGAATATAATGTCTCCTCTTGGACGGAGGCCAGGAGGAGACAGGCGAGACGTAAGGCGAAAATGGCTCTTCGTCCCAGTTTTTTGTAATTCTATGGCAAGTGCTTTGAAGCAAATACTTAGGATGAAAACATTCTGAGGACTATAAAGATTAAAAACATGTGACTGAGAGCTAGTCAGATGCCTCTTGCAACACTAATTTTATAGATGGTGACGATCACAGTAATAATAATAAATAAATAAATAAATAAATATCCTTTGAAATTTCACACAGCGTCATCTAGTCCCAAGCTAAGCAACTAAATGCTTGTGTTATGGTAACCAGATGACTGATATACTACTTAGATAATTTTTTTTTTTTAAATACATACATATTATAGATAGAAAAACATCCAGACCCGGAACAAATATCTGTAGAACATACAAACATTTGTCCCGTGGCGGGGATCGAACCTGCAACCTCCGCGTCTCAGGCGAGCCTTCGCCCACCGCGCCACAGAGGTCGTCAGAGTGGGTGAAGGCTCACCTGAGGTTGCAGGTTCGATTCCCGCCACATGACCAAATGTTTGTATATTCTGTAGATATTTGTTCAGGATCTGGATGATTTTTGATCTTTAAAAAAATTTCTGTATTTCATCTTTCATCTGGTTACGTTGCTTGGGACTAAATGACGCCATGTAAAATATCCAAGGATATTACGTATTTGACACAATCGTGCTTCGAAGTGCGGAAGCACTATAATTTTCACTAGATTTATTTCTTTGGTGACAGCACGAACATCATTCCCAAAATTGATCCCAAGACCTCACTTTGTAGCAAAAACTTAAAAATCAAAGATTCAATTAATTAAATCGATCGATATCCGAAATATCATCTTACTGATAGTTTAGTCGTCGGCGTCTAGGCTTCGTGGCAGAGTGGTCTAAGGCAACCCGGCTAAAAGGTGATCGCTTGTTTCACGCGTGTTCGAATCCCGTCGAAGTCATAAAATTTTAGCAAGATTTTTCATTTAAAATTTAAAAAAATACCAATCCATTCATTTTATTAGGTACAGTCCTTAAATATTGTTTAGCTTAAGCCAGATGTTAAAACCACGAATGAAAATGTCAAGATGAGCTACATCTGGAAGTTTCGTCAGAATTGCAAGTCTCTCAGTTTGTTCGCAAATAATTGCGGTCCGGCAAATATTAGTATCCTGGTTATAAATTAAAATAAACACGGACAAGCGCAGAGGGAATCATATTCAGCGGGTTCCGTGCTTGGTTGTGATTTACATTACTTTGCATTTTGCTTAAATATTTTTTCTAGATGATTCAGATCAGTGGAGCGTGCAACACCTACTGCCGTCCTCAAGCTAAAATGCCGGTAAGTGACAAAACCAAGTTTTTAGTTATCAAACGTTGATAAGAACTAGTTGGGACGATGGACAAAGCCAGCAATCGAGAGGTGTCCCCGAAAGGTTTCAGAATGCATAGAATAAATATCGTGGTTACAAATAAATTGTTATAATATATGTAGCAAAAGAGGTGTGTCAGGATCGTAGCAAGTGGATATCCCTACCCTAAGCCTATGGGAAAGAGGCGTGAATAAATTTATGTACGATATATTAAATTATTGATGAAGACTATAGGTTCATTCATTTTTTTAAATGTTTGTGCACTTTGGACTTAAGGTGCCTGTATGGGTGAAACTAGCGCCACCGCCTATTTTATTTTATTATTACGTTGAACAAAGGAATTTTAAGAAACTGAATGTACAGATTGTGAAACCTTTCATAAGCTTTTTTTTAATACCTATGTAATAGTTTTATTTTGTATGAAAGGTTTCACAAACTGTACATTCAGTTTTTTTTAATTCCTTTATTCAACGAAATAAACAAATAAAATAGGCGGTGGCTAGTTTCACCCATACAGGCACCTTAAAAGAATGGTCATCAAATGAAAATATTTTCTGTTCATTTCGGAACCAAATCTTGTAGGTTTAAATAAAAAACAAGCAGTTTTATTTCTCGTAACTAAATTCGTATAAATAGTGGCTAACTCTAGTGGTTAAATTGTTAGGCCGCCTAATGCCGTGGCTAAAACTTGTACATCTGAGATAAATTAAAACAATATTTGTGAAGTATCATCACATTTTTAAAAACCTGTACATCTGATAAATTAAAACAAAATTTGTGAAGTATCATCACATTTTTAAACACAGACAACGAAACCCTAAAACTAGCCGACCGGAACCGACGGAACATTTTAATCTCGCCGAGACGTTGGCGAGCAGGTGAAGGAATTACATTTTTGTGTGAAAGCAATTTTATAACTTTACAACAGAAGCATTGTTTAAAAGCTCTTATAGTTTTATTAATTGCATTTGTAATGCAAAAACTTTTGAGTAAGTAATAATAAAAACCATATTGTTAACTATTATAGTATCTACTGTCTGTCTCCCTTCCTGTTTTTATATTGTAATGTTCGTCTGTGCTCTGTGTTCTCCAAATAAATGTTATATCTATCTATCTATCTATTTGCAAACACTGAACTATTTTATGAACATAGCTTTACAGAATATAATTAGAATCAGTTAAGCTAAGCCATCTCAAGATCGTTTTAATTAAAAGATCTATAAACAAAGGCTTATAAACAAGCTCAAAACTATATTCTCAAAGAGCGGTACTTATAAATCATTAATACGCGATAAAGTTCCGTTAAATCGTTTAAAAAAAAGTTTCAAACTACCGTTATTCTATGGACATAATCAGTCAGAACCACGTCATAATACACATTTGGTAATTTTATACACTTAAGTTTAACGGTTGGAGGTGAACCAAAGGGTGAAAAATCTTCAGCAAAAGACGTACTTGGGAAGGGTTCGTTTACAAAAAGCTAGCATGAATGTATTAAGCGGTGAGATTGTTTATTCAGCGCGGCAGCCAGCTCCTTAATTAAACAGCACACGTGAGATGTTTTAATCAGACCACGGCGCGCAGTGTGGGGGCATCGGTAGGGAAATTGTCAAGATTTGTAATCGCGGGATGCTGCTAGATTTACGAGTAACAGGGATCAGATAGATAGATAGATAAAGACTTTATTGACACACACACATTACAGCACAGATGGAAAGGTTTACAGAGTAGAAGAACTTAACTAAACACAGAATAGTACAAAAAGGAAAATAATATAAAAATAAAAATAAACACTGAATAAAGGTTAAGTAAGACCCACTCTTTATTTCCCTAGTTCGTCACGGGGTTGGTCGCAAAAGAACATTAGAATAGATTTAGACTGCTAAATAATGTTAGTTTGTAATTTCGGAACGAAAAAGAACCGGAGTACCTAATGTGCGAAATTGCGGACGAAAGTCTGATTTTCGCGATTCGAAGTTAGCCTACAGGAGTAGCTCTTAGAACGTTTTGCAGAGGACCAACTGATACATTTTTGATACAACGCAAATAATTCAAGAACTAGATTTCTAGCTTTCTATTTGAGAACTTTCTGATACACAGTCAGCGTTATATTCCGATGACTCGTGACTTAGTGAGCCTAACATAAGTTAGGCTCCGTGTAGTGATATACTGTGGCCCGGTTAGAGTTGAGAGTGCTAGGGGTAACCGCCGCGTAAGCAAAGATTACATCTCAGAAAGTGACTCTCCCTCGCTTGACAAGACGTGAGACGTCCACTTGCACTTTTAAGTTTAATTATTTTAAGAAGTGTTTTTCTATGGAGATTTTCTAACGTGCATCTCTAACGGAAAAGTAGATCGTTTAGGGCACTTTAAATAAGTATTTGGCCTTCCAAATACATGGTACATGCCCACATTTTGCAAAAATCAACATTCCATACGTACGGTTGCAAGCTACCCGACGCTTTTAGAAAGCTAACTGATTTCCTCACGACGAAAATACTGAGATAATGTTTGGAAGGGCTAAAGTTGTTTGCTAAGAAAATATGAGTAGATCTGTTATTCAATTCCAACTTACAAAAGATTCCTTTTTATACTTTTAAATTGAAATAACACAAATTTTTGATTTATTTTTAAAATTCCATCTAAGTGTAAACAATTTTGGTTTTCAAACGAATTACAATCTTCCATAATTTTATACAAAATCTATAACAATTCAAAAATACTGCCATAAGCGTAGCACTAGTATAAATAACGTACCTACTCATTTTAATTTCGAGTTAAGTAAAACAAAGAAATACAGTGAAATGTTTAACAAAGGCGCCAGCAATTTAGTGTATCCCAACTAAATACAACCTCAGAATAAAATATGAGCTAAAACACTATGCAGGCAGAATAAATACCGCCCAAAAAGTGTGGCAATAATGCACCAAGGCCGTGCGAAACCAAATTAACTCGTTCTGTGCTATACATACGAATTTAACCTCTTTGTACATGGCTATAGAGGTTGGTGTGCCGTGAGTGTAGTCTGCGGCACATCTAGCCTAGGTTACAAGCGGACTCTATATTACTGGAATAGCGAGGATTACAGTATTGACACAGTGCGGGTAAATACAGTAGGTAAACTATCACACTCCATTAATGTATGCTAAAATATATTGAATCTGACCGTTCGCTTAGTTTAGTTTTAGCAAATAACGCTGTAACCGTGATCTGTTTATTATTTGAAATGCAAAATTGCGCTTAATTGTGACCGTAATTTGATCTCGCTTATTAATAGTGTACCTAACTCTAAAAAGCATAATAATTATGCTTAACACATTTTATAAGCATTCGCCAATTAAGTACATCTGAAACGTTATAAAAAATTTAATCAATTTTCTTTTAAAACATTTTAAAAGACTTTACAATAATAATAACAAATATTTAGAAGAAAAAAAAATTTCTAAAAGTTTGACTAAAAGCTCTTTGTACCTACATACTCCTACAGCCGATCGATGGAATAGAATATAGGTGTGTAGTAATCGCGTTACCTATCCAAACGCAGTGACCTTACTATAACGCATTCACTGTATCCAACAGAGTACATTCCGCCGATTCACATTCCTGTGTTGGGGAGGCGTGAGCGCGCGACCGCGGGCGATGCAACGTCCCACTGCGAATTGCTATTCTGTGGTTCACTGACCTGTACCAATCTTTTTTAAAACCGTAAAATCAGGATAACTTACTTTGTGGGAGTTCAGTGGACTGATTTTTCTTTCAAATTGGAGTTTAGTTACTTGTTCTAATTATTTTATTCTGTGGTTTAGATTACGATTTCTGCTAATATTGTAAACGCGAAAGTGTGTATGGATGTTTGTTCCTATATATAGTTTATGACCTGGAATACACAGGCTACTTTTTGTCCGGATAAGTACCACGCGAGCGAACCCGGGGCAAGTAAACTTGTAGTAATAAAAAATAAATTGTATATGGAATTTACTACTTTTTTTATGATTTTTTTACAAGGTGACAGATACTTCAATTATTATTGAAGAGCTACGTTGCCTCAGATAGTCACAATAGAACACAAATACTCACTACAAACCGAAAGGAACCCTCCTTTCGGGGTAAAAGATAAACCTCAACTGTAGGTACATTTGAACGGCATAAGCCTATGACTAGATAGACATCTTAAGATCTGATAAAAATAATTAATTAATTAATTTATATTCAGGATCCGGGGCATACCTATAAGCTACGAGTATAAGTAACTTACTTAACTAATAGTAAACGCCTTACAAACGAAATATTACCTACTCCATTGACCCAAAATTGAAAATCAATATCCAGTCAGCAAGAAATAATGTGGCTATTTAGACTTCACCCACAAAGGGTACAATGGGGTACAATGGACCACAAACAGTTCTCTCATCTGGCGACATTGCGATGACACAGCCGATCGCATTCTGAGAAATGGATCTCCCCTTTGACTAGAAAACCGATGCTAATATCGAATTGTTGAATTTGTCTACAATTCATGATTTGATTATCAATTATATCTTTTTACTAGCTGCGCCTGCGGTTTTACCCGCGGTGAATACTTCTAGTTCTCGTGGGAATACCGAAATAAAAAGTAGCCTATTTTTGAATCTAGGTGGAATGAATAAAATTTGGTAGGTTCCAATTGCTTATACAATTCTGGTACCTAATTTCATTCAAATCCGTCCAGCCGTTTGAGCGAGAAAGAGTAACAAACACACTTACATACTTACACACTTACACACACACAAACTTTCACCTTTATAATATTAGTGTGATACGTACAAATTCGAGGAGAAGTGGTGAGTAAGTTCGTATGAGCAAGTGGCCAACTCTAGTAATGGAGTTTTTAGGCCTAAAGGCCTCATGGAGTAACGACTTTTAAAAAGTCAGGACATAAAATATGTGTCTTTCATTATGAATCATTATGAATAATACATTATACCTAACAATCTGAGAATTTAATTTTAGAATTCGTAATGTCTTTTTCTTTGAACATTTGAATTAGATGCCAAGCCTTTACAAGTTAAAAGGGCAATGAAACAAACAATAACTTACAGCCATTACAAAACGATGACGTCATTATCTGTACAAATGTATTTGTATAGTTGTAGCGGCGAGCGAAGCCAATTTGTTGCTTTAAGCGTTGTTTTGCTTCAAATGTACCAATTTGTGAATCAATTGTCCCAGTATCGTTGAGATTGGCCACAGCCCAAAAGTTATAGCTAGCTCAATTCAATTTCAGAAACTAAACTACTACATATTCAATTTGAGTTTTGAAAAAAGAGCTCCAAGTAAAAAATAATCTTTTGTTAAAAGTAGGTAATGATTGTTTTTAAATGGACCGTATCGGATGGCACAATTTCAGGGAGGCCTAAATAACCCAGTTGTGGGTTAAATAGGGCCGTGGATGATGTTGATGATGGAATTCTAATCAATTTAATCTTTTGTCGAGCCCACCTTTAAAAATTATCGTCATTTAAATATATATACATTTAATTGGGAGCAATGCAGAATAATTGTTGGCCAGTGGTTCAACCACGACCACTGCCAAGAGTGCCCGACTAAGAAAAGAAGAGAGGTTGTAAACATTTTGTGAGATTTTGGTGCCACAGACAGACACACATATTAGTGATCTGACTTATAACACCCCTCTTTTTGTATCGTGAGTTAAAAATCAGTTCCACCGAGCTCTTCTGTGACTGCAAGTGACATTAACAGCTGAGCGCTTCTGTGCCTCAAAGTGCACATTAGAGTGTCAGTCCCGGCTATGATTATGATGTGATCTTCAGGCACTCCTTCAACTGAGTTCACTAGCTCATATGAACTTACTTTTTTTTACTTAAGTGTCCTAGCTGTTACAAAAACCCACTGTGTACCGAGTAATGGGCTTGCTTTGTTCGCTCTCAATTACAGATAACAAGTAACGGGGTGTAAATATTGAACATCATTTAATGGCTTCGTGAATGGGCAGCTAGTCGCCTTTCAGCGCCAGTTGTTGACGACTTATTCCATTGAATAAATATCAGGATTAAAGTGCTGGTTGGCATTGTTTAGTTTTGTGAATGGTTTTTGAGTTGTTAGAACAATACGTAAGTACCTACTTGATACAAAAAAAGTGAAAATAAAATTATGAAAAAATATATTAGGTATAGGTAATATTTACCATTGTATTCCTAATGTGTATAATAATGTGATCTTTGAATCAGATATTTTAGGGCCTGTTCGGATCGGACCTACGAGGTATTCGCAGTGGGAGGCGAAAATACTGCGCAGGTATTTTGTATGCCCAGAGCGCTAGCGATTACCGCGTAGGTCCGAACAGGCCTTTAGTCATTCATTATGCTTCTTTTCTTTATTTTGGCTTCGCACGGCTTGTGCCACGCATTTAGCCACAACCATAGCTGGGCATTAACTCGTTAATCCGTTAATCGTTAATTAACGAAGTTAAAATTTTGATTAACGGATTAACTTTTAAGTTAACTTTCAAAAATGTTAACGGACACGTTAACTTCCGTTAATAAGCGAGAAGTCCGTTAATCGTTAATCCAATGCCTAATAGTTACGCACGGCAACGACAAGTGCCGGGCGGCGCGTGGCAGCGTGTGAAACAAAAACTAAACTAGATATATTATGCCGGCGCGTGCGAGTGAGAAAGAAAACTGCGAAGAGATTTGTTTCGTTTGATCATTTCATTACTTAGCGCTGGTGCTTAGAGTGACTAGTGTTTTGTTCGTTTGTTTGTTTGTTTGTTGTTGTTATAAATTACTTTCAGTGATCATTTGCGTGTTGATAATTTATAAAGAAGAGTGTAGTGTAATTTAGTTAGATAGAAAAAGTGTACTGTGCAGTGTAGTAATTATAATAAATATTAGTAGCAGCTTTTTGTTTTGGCTAAACAATAGCTCGTGATATTATCTACATCCTTTGTCAGTACAGTACCTACCTAATCATCAGTCAGACCAGAGAGATGAAGCTAAAAATTGTATTCAACTATTTTCTAAACAGGGCATTAGGCTCGAGTCGGGTACCCGCCGACGTGCCCGGCGTTTTCGATTTTTTTTATAATTTTTAGTCTGTACTTGTTTTTTCATCTATTTCCTTCCGGTTTTCCCGGCAGCTTTGATTGGTGAAGAATGTAGAGATGCTAATTTGATTGATAGTTTCAATTCAAAGTCAAACCGACATTTTCTTTCTATAGTTTATATATTTTATTATAGTCTTAAACCACACTTAGGTTTCGAATTTTCGATGCTTAAACCGAAATATCATCTTACTGATAGTTTCGTCTTCGGCGTCAAGGGCTTCGTGTTCGAGTGGTAAGGCAGCCTGGCTTAAGGGTGATCGTTTGTATCTCGCGGGTTCGAATCTCGTCGAAACCGTAAAACTTTTAGTAAGATTTTTCATTTGTAATTTTCTTTCTATCAAAATTCGTTTGTTTTCCGAATTTAGTGTGCCAGTTGGTCAAGAAAATTTTTTTTTTCACGAAATATCACTAACCGATGAGTTTCTAATACTTAAGGCTCAACTCACACCAAAAGAGCGGTGAAGGGCAGCGAAGCGGAGGGCGGTTTCAGTTTCATATGAATTTGAACTTTAGTTTCATTACTATAATACTTATTATCGCAGAGAAGGCGCGCGTATTCGAATTTGCCGGAATTCCCGCGAAGCCGCGGGCATCCACGCGACTCGGTCTAGTTTCTCATGCGATATTAAGTATTATAGTAATAAAAATAAAGTTCAAATTCATATGACACTGAAACCGCGCTCCGCTTCGCTGAGCTTTGTTGCTCTTTTGGTGTGAATTGAGCCTAACGCAACGATATAATGATGCAATTTTACACATATTAACGGATTAACGATTAACGTTAACTTGCGTTAATTCTTCCGAAATGTAACGCTTTAACGTTTAACGAAGCTAACTTTTTTTGTAACGGATTAACGATTAACGAAGTTAACCAATTGATTAACGGTGCCCAGCTATGGCCACTACCATGTCATGTCACATTATGAAAATGTCAAAGTGTAAACGTATACGTCACTTTGGTATACCAAACAATAAATATTTGGTACACGCCCACTATTTTACCACAGTAAATAGCAAAACCTATAAGCTTATTTGTTAGGAAAACATGTGCTACTTGCATTTTTGGTCTCTTCCACAGCAAGCTTTGTTATTTTAGTGTGTATTGTTACAAAGCGTCTTCGCACCAACAGTTTTAGACAAAAGCCGGCTTTTTGGTAAATCCTCGTGAAACTACGGCGAAAGCCCAGAACTGGCGAGAAACTGACACAAAGCTCTTAAGACGTCTCAAAATACCTTAGGTTCTGTCGAATGAAAATAACATAGTGTCAATTAGCATTAATATGAAGCAAAGTTAAATAAATGACTGAAATTAGATAAAAATATTTGTTTCCATAGTCGTTAAGCCATGACGGAGGCCTTTAGGCGGCCTAAAAACTCCGTCACCAGAGTTGGCCAATTGCTCATACGAACGAACGAAATAGTTTGAACCAAGATAATGTATGTATATATTTATTAACTGGTATTATTGTGTAATATTGGCGTTGCCTGAAAGAAATGAGTCTCTAAAATATTAATTTGTTTTAATCTAACGAAACAAGGAACGACAGCAAGAATATTGCCACGCCATGAAATATAGATAAAGTCATAGTTTCAAGTTTTAGCTAAAAGCTATCCAATAATTATGTATTTAAGAAAACTCATTTTATAAACAATAATAATATCATTATTTCAGGTTACTAAAGATAAGTAACAAGTTTTTAAATACTTAATCTAAGGCCCATAAAATACCTTACAGACTAACATACATAATCATAATATTTTATTTACTAAGCTCACGTTTATAACATGGTCTGTTTATAGTATTATTCTCTTCAGAATTCTCAAAGCGTTTTAAAGCGTGATGTCACGCTCAGAAAGTAAAGTTTAATTGGATGAAGCAAACAGCAGTCAGCAGTCGTGCCAAGCAGTGAGCAGTCAAGCTATTTCATGTTGATATTTAAATTAAATTACATTTAATTGCAATTTAATATGCAAGGGAATTAGCTACACGAATTAAAGTACTTGGTTACTGGAAGGTTGACTTTTAAATTTATAATTCGTTTATAATTAGATAAATAAATCAAAACTTACTAAACTGACAGGTTCATAACAATAATTTTGGTATTCAAAAATTAAATAAACATTTTACTTATAAAAAGTTTCACTAACTTTATTATAGCGTCTATTGACATTTGAGACAAGTTTAGGTCAAATAAAATGGTTGTCATTTAAAAGCGATTTCGGCGTTGATGCACTCTTAAACGAGCAAGATATAACTAAAAGGGACTATTACCAAATATTATTTTCAACAATATTTTGTTAGGTAGTAGTAAAATAAAAATATAGTCATGGAAGAAGCAAATAAGTAAGTTCGTATGAGAAACGGCTAGACCAATTTTGATGAATTGTTTTGAGGTATAATTAGACTTTGTTAGGTAGTAGTTAGGTTCAATTTTTAGAGTAAGACAAGAAGCACAATAAGTGCTATGAAAAATAAGTCAGTTCGTAAGAGAAACGGCTAGACCAATTTTGATGCATTGTTTTGAGGTATAATTGGACTTTGTTAGGTAGGTTGGGTTAAATTTTCAGAGTAAGAAAAAAAGGCAAAAAAAGGCCTAGATCCACTTTCTTTTGAATAAAATTACCTTTTATGAATAGTATTATCTTATTGCTTCCGAGAAGTCCTCTAATTCTTCAGTTCCTTTTGTATTTTTCTGAATATTTTAATGGTCCAATAGTTCTTCAAAGACTGGTGCTTGTACCTTAGTTGCACAAAGTTGTATAACTACAGCTTGTAGCGACGCGACTTTGCTTTTAGTTATTTTCTTGCAAACTTCGAATCTACTCCCTACGGAGTTCATTTTCTTAGTACCTACTTATCTACGTAAGTATAGAAAATAGCTTTCGAATTTCTAGTTAAAACTGAAGTTTGGATTTTAAAAGGCAGTAATGATATTAAATAAGTGGTGGGTGTGCCCGCCTGAGACGCGGAGGTTGCGGGTTCGATCCCCGCTTCGGGACAAATGTTTGCATGATCTGCAAATATTTGTCTCGAGTCTGGGTGTTTTCTATGTTAATTATGTAAGTATTTACAAAAAAAAAATGTATCTTTATAGTTTATCAGTCATCTGGTTACCATAACACAAGCATTAAATTGCTTAGCTTGGGACTAGATGACGACGTGTGGAATGTCCAAGGATATTTATTTATTATTAATTTATTTCAAAGGATGTATACTGACAGAAATTCAGTAAATGTTATGTTTTAAGATTGTTGGTATAGGTCGCGCCACGTAAAAAGAGCGCTAGCTGTCAAACTGCTCCGTGGTCGACGATTGGTGGAGAGGTAAAGCGGCGCACTTCATGCCATTGATTTAGCGAGTGCTATTGGTTCGTCAGCGAGTGAACACAGGCGCAAACATACCCCCGCTACTTCCCCGACCGCGCTATTTTTACGTGGCGCGACCTATGTGACGCAAAATTTGCATGGCTAATCTTTTCGTAGAACAGAACGTGCTTTGATCAAGCTTCACTTAGCGCATTATATTCCACTTGTTTGCATAAACAGAATATCATGGTAACAAACTGTAAAAATTGCAACAAAGTTCTGAGGAAAATGAAGCACTGAACGTTTTTTCGTAGCATCGTAGCTGTTCACTACATAATACTATATTATATTCTCCTATCTGTACTATAAGAAAACATTTTTAAGAGAAAAGTATATTTTTTTATGATTATATTCATAGCACTTTGTAGTATTTACGTGCTACGGAATTTAAATTGAGATTCAAGCTTTTGGATGATTTTAAGCCTAATTGTCGAAATAGGTAGTACCTACTCATAAGTTTCAAAATATTTTTGGTAAAAAAAAAAATTAAAATTATAATCCGCAAGGGTGTGTTCCATTAGAGCGATATATCAAATTAAACTATTATTATTCCGAAAACTATTATTTATCAGAATGTTTAGGTCTTTTTAAACATTGACAAATTGGCTTTACAAGATATTTATTTTAAGCAAGCTAGCTATTTAGTAAAGTGCAAATACGGGTATTCCCTTGGGATAACCTCTAGCTAAGAAGATAAGGTCAGTCTACATAAACGAGCGCAGCAACACACTTACAAGTATCATGCGGAGTAGCGACCATTTTTGTTTTCTTTTTAAGCTATTGCATAGCTTCTATCGCGGGCCTTGAGCGTGGAGACCGAATCCAGAAATTCCGTAACGAAAATAACCTAACACCCCCCACTCCGAAAAAATGCTATGCAATAGCTTTGCCGCGGCAGTCTCCGAGTGCCACACGTCTTTTTTTATTTTCACAGTGGCAAATTAAAGATTATTCTATGCTATTATAAAAGTGTGATTCGAAACTCATCGTTAGGCCGCTGTAGCCTGTTCTTTAGTATTTAGCTGAAGTTATATTCGTATAAATTTAAATTAAATTAGTTGAACTGTTTTACCTACTTTACGAATTATCATTTAATTGTTGATTCTTTTGACGCTTTTGTTTGTTAATACAAAAAAAAATACAAACAAAAGCGTCAAAAGAATCAAAAATTCTTTGAATGTTTCAACCAAACTGTAATTTTACTGTAAGTTTTATTATTTTGTGTGTAAATTTTACTTTTACATAACTTTTCTGTAGTAAATGTGACTTAATTTATGGTTTATAAGGTTTTTATATCGGAAATATTATATAATCAGTTTAATTATACTCTCATGATTTTCTCAATATTAAATTCTCTTTTTAACTATCATTTACTAATTTGTTTTGAAAAATTGTAATTTCGTTCGTTGTAAATGTCTCGCTGCAGCATGCTTAGAATATAATTCTACGAACAAACCGTGAGTGCATTTTGTAGCGAGCGCGGAGAAGTGCACACTCTCGTCTTTGTTTGCGCGGCTTTTAGACCTTTGTGCGCTTTGATTCAGCGGGGCGGCGGCAGTGATCGCGTTAGTTCGCGCCAGGAACACTCATTATGCGATACACGTTTGTACAAAACGACACATGATTAAAATAAAAGGATTCATGTTGCAACGATGATGCTTAAAATAAAGGAACATAAGTTGAAGCGCTCGTGGCAAAGCTTGCTAAGACGTTCTTGATAGATCGTCGAAGTTAAGAAACTTTCTGAGCGGTCACAACTTGGATGGGTGACCGCAAGTGGCATTTATATCTGAGCGCTTCCGTGCTTTGGAGGGCACGTTAAATTGTCGGTCCCGGCTTTTAAAGTCATTAAGCCATGATGGAGGCCTTGAGGCAGCCTAAAAATTCCGTCACCAGAGTTGGCCACTTGCTCATACGAACGATCGAACGAACCGTATCGTGACATGAGCGCCGACCGGACCGTCAATAATAAAACTATTAAGTAACTAGTTTGACTGACCTTCAACAGCTGGCTGAAGTTGATGATGATGGCATAGCTCTCAGCAGACTGGTTCACGTGAAGAACGATGCATCAGCCCCTCTATACATAAGCCAAAAACGATGCATCGAGACAATCATCGCGAGTCAGCTTATGTTGGTTAATCTTCCGAATTCAGTTTCCACCAACATAAGCTGACCTGCGTTTATTGGCACGATGCATCGTTTTCGGTTTGTAGAGTAGACCTACAGAGTTTTTAATGCTCAATCACTATTTGCTCACTACACACGTTAACACAGGCACAAAGATGTAAAAACTGAGAGATAAGTTATTAAAAGTTATTTATTCACAAAAACAAATTACATTGCGCGCGGAAATACTTAGTTTAATGTGAGAAAATGGGAACATCCATCCAGCTCAACGTCTCACGACATTTTGTCATCTTGCTTTGTAGATATGACCAAACTACCCGCAATTTTACAGCAAAAATAGAACAGATACACGCTATCGGTTTTTACCATGTTATTGTTTTTGTATCGTTTTTGTAGGTATGTTTTGGGAATATTATTTGAAGTACATTGGTGTCAATTCAGATGTCGCAAAAACTAAACTACGACAGCACTAAAAATATTGCCGTCCTTACTAACCTTAATTTTATATTTTGTTTGGTTTGTTAAAATAGATATAACGAATAAGTACAACTGTAATGTTATATTCTATGTGTGTATGTGTAAATAAATAAATAACGATGGAAATAAAAAGGATGGCATCAATGTCAGGGTTGTAAAATTAGTTTAGTTTAGTTTTTGCAACATCTGAATTGACACTAATATTTGTCTAAAAGTACCTACGGCTAAATTTCGTATAAATGCATTCCCAAAATATATCGATTATAGTATATCGATTCATATCAATTGAATCAAGATTTCAATCGGAGCGAATTTATCCGAGACATCGATTCTCGAGATATTTATTATTTTCGTGTATTGGAATGTTTTCTGCTGAATTGATGAAATATTGCGGAAAATACGAGACTTTACTGTAATGTATACTAAACGTTGTATACATAACGCTTACTCTTGATATTTTCCTATAAGCCCGTCACACACGTAGCTATAATATATAGTAATATAAATTATAGCAAGGCATATTACGATATATTTTCTATACAAATATTCAAGTGACCGCACATGCAGCTATAATATATATTATAGCTGAATTTGTATGATGCTGTATTTATATAGATATAGCAAGGCATATTAATATATATTATAGCTAGGTGTGTGACGGGCTTAAAAGTGAATCACGACTACGGCTTACGTATATATTCTCAGATAATATTATATTCAACCTAAAAAATCACAGATGTTCCGAAATTCACATTCGTAGCAAGGACGTTATAAGTATGGACTGCTTATGTTCATACTAGGAAACCTAGAGAAAGTAAGAAATTAGAGCGCTGTATATTCCTTTCTCAGTCACACAAAAACAAAGAAGAATATTTACAACATTCTTGTGAGTAAAGAGCCATTTGACGGGGAGAGTTTCTCGTCTCGAAGATACGATTATCGAAGGAATATAAAACATTTTTTTCGTCTAAACAATCGCTCTCCTCGCTCGTTACCTTGGGCGACAACTGTATTTAAATATCTAAGAACATGTTATTATGTTCATTAAATTACTGGATGGGTTATTATAATTAATTCCTCTTATTATTCAAACCTTTCTGCGTCAAATTGCGTTAAGGATACGAGAGGTTTTTGGACTTTTTACGATAATCCTTTGGTGACCATAGACATACAAAGGTACAGACCAGAACGATTAGAATGTTTGTATAATTGCATAATGTTGCACACAAAACAAGACATAGTGGACCTCAACTTTCGATGTGAAGATCTTGGATTCTTACCTAAATCAAAGACGATTAATATCTAGAAGACAGACAAAGGCCATACGCAAAATCGTAACCCGTACCAGATAGCCTGGAAACTTTAAAACATCAATTTTATCCAAGAAATTTCAATACCTAGTAGTAGGTAGCAACAATATTCAATATAAAAAAACTTATAGGTAACTTTAACTAGAAAGTAATTTTAATTTCTTGGATAAAATTGATGTTTTAAAGTTTCCAGGCTATCTGGTACTGCGGGATAGGGTTACGATTTTGTGTATGGCCTTTGTCTGTCTTCTAGATATTAATCGTCTTTGCCTAAATGTATTATTGCTAGATTTGAAAAATAATATTTATTTGTGCTTTTCAATCAAGCTGTCCTGTTTCTTTAAAAATTAGACAATCACTTTAGATTTTCTTTGGATCTTTAAAAAGGGTTTTTATAGATATACCTATAATTTTTATAGAAGCTTTTTTTGTGAATTACCTAATGCCAACTCTATAAAGTTCTTTGCTCCATTCGAACACGTGTCATGCATTTACAACAATAGCTCATCTTACATCGAAATAAGGCTTAAAATACCTTGTTATATAAATTCTCGAAATGAGATGGGTAAAGGCGTCGTTACAGGATCAAATTAAAATTTTCACCTCCCATGTGTGCGCTGCTTTATCTATTTAATAAGGTAGCAGTGGGAGAATTAGGGCTTGCGACGCTTTTGTTATTTTGATGGGGAATTATGAGGTAAATCTATTCTTTGGTAATCTTTCTGGGATAATGAGATTGTTAGAAATTACGGGTATTTTGTTGTTTTATGAAAATGTTGCTGTCCTTTTCATTACGATCGAAATAAAAAGGATGGCATCAATTTGTGCTGCGATTTAGCAGGTGAGGCGCTACACAAAAACGTGCAGTGCTCATTATAATAGCACACGGGAAATTAATTACTCACGTAAAATTATCGTCGATTTAGATACCGACAATGTTTCGATTCTTCCTTTGTGAGCTAATATAATGTCTAATACAACTCACGATAGTTTTGAACGTGCAGTGCTCGTTTGAAAAACGTAATCTGCATAGGCTCTTGTATGAGTTCATTTTATAATTATTCATACTAATAATTTACTTTATATCTAAGCCCGTGCCACCGGCCACTGAGCTATTCATAACACAGTTTTCATTTAAAACTGCATCATGTAAGAGATTTCTTTTGCCAGCGTGTCCCAATCACGGTGCTAAAAGCTGTGGAACGAAACTTGTAAAAGCTGTATAAAACCTGTATAAAGCTGAGTAAAGCTGTGTAAAACTATATAAGCGTCGGTTAGCGTCACTACGTGATCTAATTAGCGGGAATCGCGCTGCAATACTAATGTACCAATTACAGCCGTCGCGTGTTCCGGGTTCAATTGGATCGACTTGCTGTAAAAGGTCAATGAACTTTTAGCATGAGCAATTCACTTCAATAAATAAAAAGCGCTCGTGGCGAAGCTAAGACGTTCTTGATAGATCGTCGAAGTTAAGCAACGTTCTGAGCGGTCACTACTTGGATGGATGACCGCAGGTGGTATTCATATCTGAGCGCTTCGGAGGGCACGTTAAATTGTCGGTCAAAGGCCTTTTATATAGTTTTTTTGTTAATTAGAACTACATTAAAAACCATTTTGCAAAATCTAAAACATTCGCTGGTTATCTGTTTGGCCTATAGGACGGAGTGAATACAAAAGTATGTGATGAGACGTGTTACAACAATAAAATAACAAACAGAATTAAGTAACAGCTAGGCCCACACCACCAGGTTCTTGCCTGATTCTTCCCCGGGTGTACTGAGTCGCGTTGGAACAGGCAGTAGAATCACCTTGCATTAAGACGATTCGATGTGATCCTTGGTCCTACTGAAATAAATGACTTTTTCTGTCTTTCTTTATTTCCTTCAACATTTTACAAAAATGAAAGGAACAAATAACAATAAAATATTACACAAATTGTACTTACTATACACACGTTAATAGGTAACTCGTATCGTGTCTGAGAAGTTCCTGCTCATTTAGCAATTTAACAAGAATTTTCTAATAATATTCTCCAACCATCTCTGTATTTTGAAATTTCCAACGAAGCCATCTCAAAAGCGTCGAGATCTTCGCTGCAAGTTTCCTTGAACGACCACGCTCGTATTCCAGGTTTCCAAAATAAAAAAATAAATATCCTTGGACACAACGTCATCTAAATAGGAGTATATATCTACCATAACGTGCCAAGCTATGTGTTGGTAACCAGATGACTGCTGTATATAATTTTTTGATGTAAAAGGTATAGAATAGAATAGAATAGAATAGAATAGAATCATTTTATTGAAAAAGATGAACATCAACTGTTATTAAACTTAATTAATAATGTTAGTGTATCATAATTATATGTGTATGTTATTTTAGATAAAAAACACCTAGACTAGGAACAAACATCTGCTGAGCATACGCACTTGTCCCGCTGCGGGAATCGAACCCAATCTCCTGCGTCATTCGTCAAAGTGTTATAATCATTCGCCCAATTACTGACAAAAGTGACTTAAAACTGATACTGACATGAACATTATTTATGTTTGAGACCACCAATGCATTAGAATATGATACAGTAGCCAAAATAAAGAAAAGAAGAAAGAACCTAGATTTTTTTAAATTATTTTCTTTTACTTTCCTCATAAAACTTTAAAGTAACTGCGATACAAAAAACTATAAAATTAGATATTCTTTATTGCTTATAAGTTGGAAGTTAAATGCATTTTATTATTCATTTAAATAGGTTTACGATATAAACCTCAATTCTACAAAAAGCTAGTAGTTAAAGCTATGTAATAAAATAAACCATAAAACAGGATAAATAAAAACTGCGAACTGGTCGCAATTTAGCCATTGAATAGTTTTACTATTCACCTCCCGGCCTTTGACATGGTATACATGCATGCCCCGTAATATTTGAAATGCTTAAAATAAGGAAACTTTTTTCGAACGAGTAGTCACTGCGCAACTTTGTGTATAATTCGCGCCACGTAAAAAGAGCGCGATCGGGGAAGTGGCGGGGGTATGTTTGCGCCTGTGACGAACCAATAGCACTCGCTAAATCAATGGTATGAAGTGCGCCGCGATACCTCTCCACCAATCATCGACCACAGCGCAGTTTGACAGCCAGTGTTATTTATACGTGGCGCGACCTATAGCACGTTAGTTCACAGCGCGTTTTACAAACGCAAAGGTGATTCGCCACGCACTTGTATCGATACAAACGCGCAGTCAACGCACGTTTCATTTGCGTTTGTAGCGATTCAAATGTAAAGTGACTGCGCGGCCCATGTTTTCCGTATGTTCGTGAACAGTGTATTCTATTGGCATAGTTATGGTTAAAGAACTTTATTTCTCAAAAGAAATTATCACTAAAACTTAAGGTAGGTAGATAACAGTGAACGTACAGGCATCTATTATACTAATTACTTTCTTTTACTTCCTCAAAATAAATAAGTTTGAAACAAAATATAAACAGAGGCAAATCGAATGTAGGGAAGCAATCGTCCAGTCTTCTAATATTATTTTGTAAAGTCATGTAGATGTAGGAGTTGTAAATAAATGTAATGTCATCATCATCATCATCATCAGCCCTTTTCATCCCACTGCTGGGCATAGGCCTCTCTTCGCTTCCGCCACTCGACCCTGTCATGCGCCAACCTAGCCCATGGGCGATCTGCAGTTTTAACTACGTCGTCGACCCATCTTGCCGGCGGACGACCTAAATGTAATGTTACTACAAATAAAACTAATGTTTTATTGTAGTAACATTACATTTAGTAGTAACATTAGTAGTAACATTAGTATAATAAAAGCCTGTTAAAAACTAGGCGTGCAGACTGCTCGTAAATCCTTGCTAATAGTCACAGCGGCCTGCTGGGTCGTCGCCATAACCGGCCTAACACCTTGTCGACGACAAATTGATTTCATAAATAACACGCAGTAACAATAACCGGCGAATAAAGTGCGGTGGAGCTGGAACTAATCTGTTTTGTGGAGCGTTTGGTTTGGTAGTTAGATGAAGTGTTTTATTTAGACGGATAGTTTAAATGATTGCAGTTTTGGTGAACTTTGGGTTTTTTTAATTCGAGAACTAACTACTGGCGAGAAACGGTAGAAAATGAAAATATGTACATTATAACCATTTACATTAAATTTAGATTACACTTTATAGTAATAATAATAACGTGGTACATTTTTGCTCATCCGAAGATCCTCATCAGATTCTCATTTATTTTTAATGAAATCACCTCGGGAGGATACTCCAGTCCAAAAAATTATACAGTGGAACCTAGGAACTCCGCCTTTTTTTAAGTCGGTTAAATAGTAGAATGGTTATCTCACCAATGTTTTGTATAAAATAAAGTAGCACAAACAAGCTACCTGTGAAGAGGTTTAGTGTAGATGCCCTAACAAAAACTTTACGAGTTGTCTGAAATAAACTCCTTTACGATAGGTCCGTCTATGGCTTGTGTCATACGTCATGAGGTGTTTTATGACACTGGAGTTAATAGGACAAAGGGAAGTGACGCTCGTCTGCGATTATGACGCTAGTAAAGTATATTGATGATATGGCTTTGGTTTCCTGTTACAAATTTACATGGTTTCTTTACTATGTGTAACTTTACTTATGTTAGAGAGAGAGAGAATTTTGTGATTTTTGGGTTGGTAGATGATAATGTGTATAATATTATTGTACCATTATAAAGACCTGTTTGGACCTACGCGGTATTCGCTGATAAGCGGGTTCGAAAATACCGCGCCGTGGAACTACATAGAAAATACCTGCGCGGTATTTTCGCTTTCCACAGCGGCAGCGAGTACCACGTAGGTCCGAACAGGCCTTAAAAGTCACACAATTATGAAAGTATTTTGTCTCTAAATAGAGATGAACAATTCACACTTATGCATATTATACACGGTGTATCTGGAGGGGTGGATCAACGCTGGCAGAGCGATGGGCGACCTCAATGGCTATCCATTTAACCCCCCTTTATGTTCCCCGATTTTCAGTCGTTCAAAAGTTATTCTGATTTTTATGAAATTTTGATGAAAATCCGATTTTATGCTTCATGTCTCAAGTGTGGCCAAACTGTTAGGTCTAAGACCGTAATTTTTGTTTTAGCTTGTAGCTCAATAGTAGACCTTTCGTCCTACAATATCGGTTTGAGTCTTTATTTGATTAAAATCCAAATAAAAAATAATCTTTGCAGAAACAAAACCCAAACTAAATTTTTCAACTTACTTTAAAGGCTTCCAGAGAAAAAAACTACTAGATTTTTTTTCTACAACCTATCTTAAAAACTACTACCATTCATGGAGAAGTAACCCTGAAATTTTCATTTGGCTAGTACCATGGCATCATGTTAAAAAGTGGACTTGAAAATTGTACCAGTGCTAAAATCGATATTTTTCTGTCCATCAAAGGTAGGGAAAAATGAAAAAATGAAAACATAAAATATGATCACGACTGTATCCCGGGAGCGGTAGACATTTCTTACAGATCATAAGGCAATTTTTAGATCTTTTCAAAGATGTCTATTGGGTGTAGTCAGAGGTATGTCCAAATACATACATATTTGGTACATGCCTACCTTTTGCAGAAATTAACTTTCCATACGTGACAGGTTGCAAGCCCATCGAAAGAAAGCCCGGCTTTTAAAGTCGTTAAGCCATGACGGAGGCGTGTAGGCGGCCTAAAACTCCGTCACCAGAGTTGGCCACTTGCTCATACGAACGAACGAACGAACCTTTGATGGAAATGGATGTTGCGCTCGTGGCGAAGCTTGCTAAATCGTTCTTGATAGATCATCGAAGTTAAGCAACATTCTGAGCAGTCACAACTTGGATGGGTGACCGCAAGTGGCATTAATATCTGAGCGCTTCCGGGCTTTGGAGGGCACGTTAAATTGTCGGTCTAGGCTTTTAAAGTCGTTAAGCCAAGATGGAGGCCTTAAGGCGGCTTAAAAACTCCGTCACCAGAGTTGGCCACTTGCTCATACCAACTCATACGAACGAACGCACGAACCTTTGATGGACAGAAAAATATCGATTTTAGCACTGGTACAATTTTCAAGTCCACTTTTTAACATGATGCCATGGTACTAGCCAAATGAAAATTTCAGGGTTACTTCTCCATGAATGGTAGTAGTTTTTAAGATAGGTTGTAGAAAAAAAATCTAGTAGTTTTTTTTCTCTGGAAGCCTTTAAAGTAAGTTGAAAAATTTAGTTTGGGTTTTGTTTCTGCAAAGATTATTTTTTATTTGGATTTTAATCAAATAAAGACTCAAACCGATATTGTAGGACGAAAGGTCTACTATTGAGCTACAAGCTAAAATAAAAATTACGGTCTTAGACCTAACAGTTTGGCCACACTTGAGACATGAAGCATAAAATCGGATTTTCATCAAAATTTCATAAAAATCAGAATAACTTTTGAAAGACTGAAAATCGGGGAACATACAGGGGGGTTAAATGGATAGCCATTGAGGTCGCCCATCGCTCTGCCAGCGTTGATCCACCCCTCCAGATACACCGTGTATAAAGGTCTAAGTTTGTGTGGATGAAATTTGGTACATATATTTATAGCTTATATCCTGGATTAACACAATGGCTTCTTTTGATCCCGGTATTTCTACGGGAACAGGAACGGGAACTATTCGCGGGTAACACCGCGGGGCGCAGCTAGTCAATAATAAATCATTATTGTACACAACATCTTACAGTAAATTATAAATGAATTTAATATACTTTAGTTAGGGTAAGTAAAGTACAATAATTTATTTCAGGAGAGAAATGTACATATAATTTTAACTCTACATTGCAATTTAGTATTTCAATGAGCATGGCATAAAGTTGGCGCAGACTCGCCGTAAACTTTGTGCAGCCAGCTCTCGCACTCGCAGATCATCTAAACACGAAACTTTAGCTCCGGAACTACCCTTTAGTGAATAGTTTATTTTAATACCGAACACAGGGATAAAGCTTGGTCTTTGAAAAGGAGTTATCGTTATATAATCTGAAGAACTCGATTTTGTTTTACTAATAGGAAACAAAGCATTATCATCTGAGCGCTTCCGTTCGGAGGGCACGTTAAATTATCCTGGCTTTTAAAGTCGTTTAAAGCCATGACGGAAGCCTTTAGGCGGCCTAAAAACTTCGTCATTAGAGTTGGCTCATACGAAAGAAAGGGAGACAAGCATTCAAGGTTTGACATTTTGAAATTTCATAATAATAATGAATACTTACTTAGAACAATAGATCAGCATAGGACGTCCACAAACGAGACGGACGGATGATTTGGTAAAAGCCGCAGGTTCACTGTTTATGCAGGCCGCTTCCAACCGAAACAACTGGAATCAGCTGCCCTAGCCATGCTACATTTCGACAATCGCTTTCGATTAGAAACTAAAAAAAATGTATAGGAATTAACATTCGATGACGAAAACTCGAGCGATCAGAAATGTCAAATCAAAGGTGTAGCGATGATAGAAAGAGAATAGATACGAAACATTTGTCACTTGTCTACGCGCCCAGTGCTCTATACGCTCAAAACGTTGCACGACCTATCAAAAACGTCTTATCAAGTTTCGCCATAAGCGCTTTAGTAAATTATATCTCTACTATCTATCTATACCATATCATCGATTTCAAAAATTCTTTCACTGATGTGTAGCATCGACTTTCCGAATGAACATGGCTATACTTTATCAAGGTACTACGTAAGCGAAGCCACGGGCGAATAATCTAGTGTTGAATAAACGGATACCACATTATCAAAGACCTCTCTCAGTTTGTTGATGGATGGGGATGGAGGGTAGTTTTAGAATGGTGCGGTTTCTTCTAGCTCGTAAAGTGCTCCGCGCTAGGTAACTGTTATGGCGGTTTGGAACAACAACTCACTTTGAAGTACTTTGTTTGAAGCGTTCGGTTCGTGGTCCAGATTGCGCGTTCTTGGTAGATCGTTGAAAGCGAAGATTTTGACAGGTCACACACATTTTGCTATTTATCTAGGAACAGCACACTATTTTAGTTCGGTTTTCAATTTGTCAAAATACCTAGAAGTATTTATTTCGTTGTCTCTTAATTTTTCGATTGGTTGTTTAACTTGTAATTTATCTCCTATCAATTCTTTGAGGTTCGCTACTTTATGCAACCGTTTGTAGTCCTTTTTAATAAACCCTTTTGTTACTGGCCATTCTTCCCTAATTCACTGACGCCAACAACATAATAAAATATTCAAAACTCGTTTCGGAAAATTAGTATCTGTTAACAACACAGTGACCTCACAACAAAGCTAATTTAGACTATCTAAAGTACGCAAAAGTGGTTGACTTTACGAATTTTCTCTGCATTTAATTTAATTCTGGCAAAGATATCGCGCCTATTCTGCATCCATTGTTATGGTGGTCGTTCATTCAATCTGTGCCGTTAACTTTCCCGGGTAATGGCTACCAGGGTTTTTGGTACAAAAATAATAGCGTGCTATTACTGCTTTATTGTAAGTAAAGAGGAATAAAGCACGTATACGTCGAAAATGCCTTTTTTGGTTCCAAATCAAACGCGTTGTTACGAGTATTTAGACAGGGTCTGGCAGACATGTTGACTTTAACACACGACTTGTCAATTAAATAAAGTATCGATATGTTTTGTTACAAACCCCATCACTAGAAGCTGCCGATACGTAGGTGCTCAAATGGGAACAAGAAATAAAATTTTTCTTGTTCCCATTTTGAGCACAACGTCAAAATTTTGATGGGTGCTCAATGGGAATAGCTTGGGTGCTCAATGCTTAGGTGCTCAAAAATTAGGTGCTCACTTGGGAATACTTCAAGTTTTTAAAGCTCAAATTGAAGTTTTGATAATTCTGCAGTGACCCAAGTTATTAAAAACGTTTTTTCTTGTACTGTTAGAAGATTTGCTTTAATTTAACAAAGTTTAATTTAGGCCGTGGGGAAGAAATTAATTATTTTTAACAAATTTGAGTCCAATTAATTAATGTACGTGTTTCTCGGTTAATGGAGTTTCTTTTTTGTAATTGTCTTATCAAAAAAAACTTCTGTTCTTTGTTTTTAAGATTTGTTAAAAAAAGAAGAATGGGGTACCTAGTCAGAACATAGCGCACTTTTTGATACACATCCGTAGAGTTGTTCATTTCGATATTTTTGATAGATCGATTAAATTGATGTTCTGAGCGGTTACAATTTACGGCCGGTTTCAATATTAAACTTACGAATTATCGTAGATTGATCGCCATAGCAACTTTGTTTAGACAACAAAAAATGTAGGACACTTTTTGAAAGATAACAATATTACTATGGCGACAGATCCATGGTTATTAGTAAGTTGAATATTGCAACCCGGCATTAGACGGATGACCATAGCTAAAAAGCAAGTAGCCAACTCTGGTGACGGAGTTTTAGGTTCGCCTAAAGGTCTCCATCATGGCTTGATGACTGTTAAAGGACAGACAATTTAACATGCCCTCCGAAGCATGGAAGTGCTCAGCTGTTAATAGGTACCACTTGCGGTCACCAAATTATGACCGCTCAGCGATCCATCAAGAATAAAATGCATAAACAAGAGAAATAGCCGTGCAAGGCCAAAGCGGGTCGCTAGTCCAGGACTTTATCTAAAAAGCGTGAGCTAAATCAAACTATTAAATATTCCAAGAGCGTTTGATTTGAAACATGATTCTTAATTCAAAACATCGTCACTGGAAATATCACTTAACGTAAGGGACAAACCCCTGTTTTTCAGGAGAGCCAAAATAAGATTTTTTTTTTGGAAATTGATCTGTATCTTTTTTTCCTGACATCCGATTTGAATACTTCAAAGAGCAAAGTATCTTAGTTTTTCAGCACCTTTCTTACTATTATTTAAAAAATGTGAAAAAACTTATGGTTTAGGAGATAGCCTGTCCCTTACCGTAAAATTCAATGTAAAGCTGTACCTTACGTTATTCAAAATGAAGGTGAAAACAGTCTGCGATGATGTTAGGAACAACATATTAAATAAAGTAATAGGTAAGTTTAGCGTAAGGGTCTTTTATTAGTTTTCATTTGTTGTAAGTACATACAAACCTAGTAATATCACCCTTATTACTATCGAATTAGAGATCAAACCTTTTCGTATCTGTGTATGTGAGAAGATAATAGAAATGACCTGACCAATTAAATCTACAATTTTCTATTTCGATGCCAGTTTTTCCTCATAATTAGACTAATTAGGTTTTAAATATTAGATAATCAGCCTAAAAATATATTTTGACACCTAGTGAGTAAACAGGAGGTTTCATAACGGCTTTGCAATTAAACGCAGAACAACAAAAATATATTTAAAATCTTTAATGGTAAGGACAAGTACTGAAAACAGAAGAGGAATAGAAATATTGGTGTTTTATAAATAAAGAATTGGATATCCTAAGAGTAGAGGTAGACCAAATAAAAAAAACTGTACGTAGGTAACTGTAGTGAGAAGGAGGTGTTACCTACATCTCCTTCTCAGGACCAGTTGTGAGAGTATGAACTTGATAAATTGGAGGCTTTGCTAGATCAAGACTCGTGCCCAATGCAAGAAAAGCTTGCAGAATCATTAGGAGTTGACCAAAGAACAATTTCTATACGTTAAAAAGCCGTTGGATTCTGTCAAAAGCATGCAATTACTCCAAGTGAATTTAACGTAAGGGACAAAAAAAATCTTAAAGATACTTACAAGTCCGTTACGTTAAATATTTATGACTAATCTGTCTAGAACTTACTAAAAAAATGTGATGTAAGGGACATTTTTTTAAAGATATCAAAATTCTGAGTATGCCAGTCGATAGAGCGTCGAATTTTAGATCGAACTGCATATTTAACTCATTTTCGACAGAATGTCCCTTACGTTAAGTGATATTTCCAGTGACGACATGTTATCACAAGAAGGGCCGATTACTCCCACAAACCTATTGGATCGGTCGCGATCGTAAAACTCGGGTCCAGGATCCAGTCATCGAATATAACTTTATACTGTATCTACTTACCACAGAGCATACCTAAGTCGCTTCACAACTTCAGTGAACAAAGTGTTAAGTCCAGTGTTAAGACTGGTAATAGAATCATCTAACATTGAGGTCCTACCAAAATAAATGATTTTTTCTTTCTTTCTAGAAATCAGAATAGTTATGTATTTTTTGTAGACTTTTTTTAATAGTCTTTTACAATCCTCGGTTTCACCCCATATTTAATTTAGTTACATTACTTAAAACTATGCATTTTTTCAAATTGACTGGTAGTTCCAGTTATTAGCGCCTTCAAATAAACAGACTTTACAAACTAACTATGACTAGGTAGGTACTAAATTAATATGATTATAATTTTTATATAAGATTTATTTATTACTAAGACACCAAATTCTTTATTGAATTGAAATTATCTGTGCTTTTCTTTATTGAATTGAAATTCTCTGTGCTTTATTGAAAAATTATTAGTCATAAAAATTCACGCACATGAAAAATTTATTATAGGTACCTAGGTACTTAACTAAAGTTGACTTTAAAATGCACTTAGGAAGTAAGTAGGCACAATGCACTTTAAACTATAATTTTTTTTTGCAGCAGGAGTAACCTATTAAATAAATAATATAAAAGAACAATGTTATTATAGTTTTCAAAGTTTTATGAGCGTGCGGGTCAAGCTATTTTTGCAATGATCCAATCTTTATAATATATTTACATTTATTACTAAAAGCTGCCTGTGCTCTGCATTTCACGCTCCAGTTAATTTCATCATGTTAATTTGCTATCACATGCAGAAAAAAATTTCATACTAGACTGGTAGACAATTATTTCCTATATTTCATTATAGATTGCACATTTTAAGTGTTAAGAAATTTATGACAGTAAGTGAATTCACTTGAGTTGCTATGCTACTTTTGAGTACTCGTGTCTCGTCAATTCGAGTGGCCTCGATCTTTTACGGCGGTTATTTGATGCTTTCCGATGTACTTTTTATTTTACTCCGAAAGTAAATTCATGGTTTATGTGGTTACTTTGCCCTACGAACCATATGATAGAGTTATATGCTATAAAACCTTTCTAACACGCGAACCTACATTTCACAATCAATTTGCGTCAGAACTCAAGAATAAAAAACTAAACTCATATCCAAATTTCCGATGTGTTGACACGGCGAAGGAAAACATCGTGAGAAAACCTGCGGCTTGGTCAGCCTATAGATAGACCATGGTCTTTCCTGTGGATATGGACGACTAAACTGAGAGGATGGTTTACGTGCTGGGCACCTCATCTTAACAATGTCCCAGGCACTACAGTGTCCCGTTAAGTGTAGGCAAAGATTGCCTCCAGATGCTGTATAAATCATCTAGTAAAGATGTAAGGCTTCACATTCTATCAGATAGGTACTTTTGGTATTAAAGATGTTTTATATGAAGTCAGATGCACATTCAAATACGTATTTATTACAAGCTGACCCGGCGCACTACATACCACCATAGTTTTTTTTTACTTTTCCCAGATCTCAAGAGTATACAAATTTGAATTGAAAATCGTTTATAATATCAAAATACTTGTTTTTTTATGGTAAATAAATCACTAAGAAAAATTAGGAAAACAATTCCTATGTGACGGTTACCTCGTGGCTAGATCAGCCAAGCTGAACTCGGCCTGACGTGGTAGTTACTCAATAACTCAGTCTGAGCTGCGCTGAGCTAACCAGTCCAATTAACTTGAGCTAGGCTTGCTTTTGAAATGCGAGGAAAATCATTTGGTGACACATGAACATACCTGCTTGTTAAATTGTGTTAATGAATGTTGCATGCGCAAGACGCTGATTATGGATGTACTGAACTGTATCACTAACCATCTCTTACTAACACAATAAGCAATAAATAAATTTGAATTTGAACAACTACAGTTGAACCGTGGTTTAAATCTTTATTTGCCATTTTTATAGCCGAGTTGGCCGAATGGGTGAGACCTGGACTTTCGTTCTGATGGTCGTGGGTTTGAATGAAATCAAATTGGATTTTTCGTTTGGAAAAATTTAACTGCGCTAAGACGAGCTCTTAACGGTGAAGGAAAACCGCGGCCGCCTACGCTTTGAGGATGGTTCAGATGCGGAGTATGCCTATTCTATCTCAACAATGTCCCAAAGTAGGTACTATATTCAGTGTCCCGTGTCGTTCCTTTTATTGACACTGATCTACGGCCGGTTTCAATATTAAACTTACGAATGATCGTAGATTGATCGCCATAGCAACTTTGTTTAGACAACAAAAAATGTAGGACACTTTTTGAAAGATAACAATATTACTATGGCGACAGATCCACGGTTATTAGTAAGTTGAATATTGCAACCCGGCACTAGTCTATATACCATTATGACTGCGATATGACATTATACTGTTTTGTAAGACAGTGAAGTCAATCGGTCCGCAAGTGACAACCAATGTCTTCTGTCTCGTTCCGACGCATTTGCATACAGATGTCTGCAATCCAAGACTATTAGAGGCTATGAACGAGGGTCAAGATATTTCGCAATTTATTTGTTTTATTTCATTAGACAGCCGTTTGGGACGAATGTTATTTACACGATGCAACATTATTGCCCGTTGCATACAATTAAATTGACTGTCATCATGACTTGCATGTTCTAAAAAACAGTTGCATACAATTATTGAACGCCAATTAGGTGCGCGTAATTATTGCATTCAATTATTGCTCTGTTACGTACAAGTAAACGGCATTCATATTTAATTGTAATACAAAGATAGTAAAAATTGAATGCTGCTAAATGCCTTGCTAAGGCGTCGTAAAAGTAGAATTCGACAATATATCGAATATATATAATGCGAATAATTGAGTACGAAACTCTTCTGAAAAGTATCAGCTGGTTTCGTAGCCCAGAACCTGAGGCGATGCGATTCGCGCCCGCTCGGGCGGCGAATGCTATTCAGGGCTCTCCACTCCACAAGCTACACTCACAATCACAACATTTACGAAGCAAACACGAATACTGAATGGATCGAACCTTGGACGACGTAATTCACTCAGATATGAAGGATAATTTATTTCGATAAAGGAATTATTACCCACTAATATTATAGATATTTTCAGCTTGTGTGAATTTTGTCCAGTGATACGTGTAATAAACACGTGTTGCTGAAATTTTGAATTTAAATAGTTTAGGATGTTGTTACACACCTGAGTCCTGCTGTCAAAACTAGTAACAAAATAAACTAAGCCAGTTCGAGCGGCGAATGCTATTCAGGGCCTCCACACTCACAATCACAACATTTGCTGAACAAACACGAATACTGAATGGATTGAACTTTGGTGTGTCGCGTTTGGAACAGGCAATAATATAATCACCTAGCACGTAAGACGTTTTCTATGTGAGCCTTGAGATTCTATTGAAATGTTATTTTCTTTCTTTGTTGGAGAGCATGATTTACACTCGACAGATATACGTACAGTTTAAAATGTAAAATTGTGTCGATATTAGAACTACATTAGTGGCAATTCGGAGTATCGCAAAAGCTAAACTTAACTAACTAAAAATGTTGCCGTCCCTTTCATAGCGATGCGAATAAAAAGGATGGCATTAATTTTAGTTAGTTTAGTTAAGCTTTTGCGACACTCCGAATTGTCACTATTATCTACGTATTTTAATAAGAATTGCGTTAAAAATAAATCAGAAAATCTGAGGGTGATTGTAAAAAGAAGATTTTAAAGTAATGTTTGAGTGTAAGAAAAAGGTCTTCAAAAGCTTTAACAGAAAAAAAGCCCTAAGACGCAGAGGTTGCGGGTTCGATCCCCGCTGCGGGAGAATTGTTTGTATGATTTCTACCAGGTGTTTTTTGTGTATGTAGGACTAGGTACTTATTTAAGGAGATCAAAATATACGAAATATTTATTCAAAAATACGTACCTATAGCAATTAGCGTGATTCGTGTAATCTAATTAAGATTATCTGCACTGTCATATTATTTTTCATATGAATTGAATACCATTATACAATATATTTAATGTTTTTTATAATTAATCTGAAAGCCAACTTTTAGGCAATCAATTAATTTATTTGACGAGTCATAGTTTGTTCACTTAATAATTTATAATTAGGTACTTATTGAATTTATTTTGTTAATGTGTTACACCTATGATAATAAATGCATTCTATTCTATTCTATTCTATTCTATTAAATTGCTTAGCTTGGACAAAATGACGATGTGTGGTATCCTCTAGCATGTAGGACATACCTACATTATTATTTTTCTTTTTTTTTCTGTTCTGTGTTTAGTTAAGTTCTTCTACTTTGTAAACCTTCCCATCTGTGCTGTAATGTGTGTGTGTCAAAGTCTTTATCTATCTATCTATCTATTTATCTATCATTTATGTCTTACATGGCAGGGGATTCCTAGAGTACCTACAGAATAAAATAATATGAGTTTGGCCTTTATAAGTTACAATAACATGGATTTGTACCCGATTACAATTCCGAAATGTATTATCCCACAAGTACAAACAAAAGCTTGCAACAATGCCCGCTGTCCCGGAATGCCAGAACATTCGCACAAAAACCTTTTTCACAGATTTATACATACAAGTTTAACTAGAGCCTGTTTTAAACCTAGATTTCCGCATTTCGCATACATTGTAACTGAATGTTTGTCGGCAAACAAAATGGACGACAAAAAGTTTCAAAAATTCAGATGGATGTTCCACTTGTAATGGGTATTAATGTGAATGGACAATGTTGTTTGGTTTGTGGATAGTTAAGTCACTGTTTTAATTAAAAACATTTTTTTTTAAATGTTTATAATTAAATAATCTACAGGTTTCGGGGTCGGCTGAACATAAGAAGTTTCATTTCGATTTTCACCGCGGAACAAAATTTTCATGATCTGTGCTGAAATATTTCTCAGTTTTGGATTTTGTAGAATTTAGGAACTTAAAGTTTTTCAAACCACGATTTAGACTTGTTGCAAATTTCATCCCAATTAGTTCAGCCGTGTTGGTATCATTGGCAGATCATACAAACATTTTGTCCCGCAGCGGTGATCGAACCCGCAACATCTGCGTCTCAGGACGGCTTTCACTGCGCCATAGAGGTCGTCAATGTTTTAACAGTATTTTATATTGAAACATTAGCACGTTATAACTGGCACGACATCTGTGACCATACTGAACATTGTAATCTCTGTATTAAACTCCGCATATAATGGAAGGTGGTTACGACCGCAGCCTGATTCGTAATGCTGCATTATATGGAGGATTTTGTCGTTAAGTAGGTTTAGCTTAAATTAAACAGTAGTGTTAGATATCTTATTTTGTCATTATCATCATCCACAGCCCGTAGGTAGAGGCCTCCCTTCGTAAACGCCACAAAATCCAGTCGGTCGTGTTTTCGTTCGTACGAGCAAGTGGCAAACTCTGGTGACGGAATTTTTAGGCCGCCTAAAAACCTCCGTCATGGTTTAACGACTTTTTAAGACCGACAATTTAACGTGCCCTCCAAAGCACGGAAGCGCTCAGCTGATAATGAGTATGATTTCATTTAAAGTCGCCATTCTTGCACCTGTTTAATATGTAATTACCTATGGCTTGACTTAATAAATTATAAGTACCTTTATTTTATTGCTTGACTGAACCATCTTTAAACATTATTGTTTTCATTGTGTAGTGGTCTTGCTGCAAAACTAAAAAAAGGCATTACAACAGTCCAACAGAAGTCTAACATCAAAATAGTTTTTCGTGAAAAAACATTTTTGAAGAAAGCATGTCGGTTTCCGCAAACGTATCTAAATAAGCTTATCTGAGGAGTTCCGACGAACAGCTCTAGACTCTATCAGAGCAGAAATAAGTGAACATATCCCATTTCCCCTATTGAGCTGTAAGTCAGTAAACACGAGGCGAGACAAGTCACACGTCAGTGTGTGGTCAGCGTCGCTCACGCGGCTACTGCTGACGCGCTGACAGTCGACACATACGACACAGTTTGATGTTAGAAGTGGGATTAATTGTAACTGACGAGTAACTGATTCTGCAGTACTGTTTTTTTTATTATTCTAAAATGTGTGTATTCTGCATGGCCGTACACATAATTTACTTTCGGCGCTACGGAAGACCAGCGCTCCGGCAGATTCCTTGTTTCCTGCCGAAGCATCGTGCTGAGTAGTAGCACAGATAAAAGATACGTAGTAGCCATTTTTGTCATTTTTCTTGTTTCATTCTCCTTTTATATGTTGTGTTTCCTATATATAACGACAAAATAAAGATTTTTCTTTCTTTCTTTCTTTTTCAGAATTTATTTAAAAAGAGATGTCTTTTCAATAGCCTTTCATGAACGTTCTCGATCACAATTAGTATTCATAGTTTTAAATCGATAATCAGGATTTTATCGTATCATTTACCTTTTTATATTATTTCCCGGCGTTTCGGCTGTGTTGCAAATTTCGGTTTGAACAAATGTTTGAACTCAAAGCTTTAGGTTTCTATGGTAACCCAAGGTATGATGACGACCAGAGTGAGGAATTAGAATAGAATAGAGAATATAAAAAAGGTTATTTTGTACTTAATGAATTATTTAAATTATTTTAATTTAAACTCGTTTCCAAATAGTAACTATCTATAAGTTTGTCGTACTGCTCAGTCGCTGTGGCAACACAATAGTTACACTCCTATCCTATCACATGTCGTGACGTCACACGTCGCTTTGTTCCACAAGATACTCTCGCACCTCTTGTGGTCACGTGGTTTTGACAGTCAGGCTCAAATCACACCGAGACGGCAGCGACGCGGCTGCAGTTTCAGTCAGTGTCATATAATTTTAAACTTTATCTTTATTACAATAATGCATAGTATTTAAACGCTTTGAAAAGTGCTTTTGGCGCTTCTTGCTTGTGGTTGTCATGGCTAAACGACTTTAAAAGCGCGTATACTTAGGTACACGTCATACCTACATTATTTCAATGAACTATGGATCAAATAAAAATACGCCATGTTGAACAAGTGAGGTGGTTAAGCACAACACATAAAAATCAACACAAATGATTAATTCCGTGCACAAATGCATTAATTTTATTCAGAAGTTTGGCATAATCAGAGCGCGCGTAAATCCGGTTATTATAAAGCGATTGTGTACAAATTGGCGGATCGGGTGCAGCGGGCGATACTGGCCGTAAATCAATCGCATGCTGCATGCTACAGGGTGATTCTGATACACCAAGGACCATGTGTGGATGCTAGTATCCGATCTCGGCTTTGCTCGCGAGTTACTTACCCACGCAACATCATCTCGTCCCAAGCAGAGCTTGTTTTAGATGTGTGACGTTTTGAGCAGTCTCAACTTGTATGCAAGTTGCATTAACAGCTAAAAAACTACAAACATCTTTATAAAACACTTCAGAAATTATTAAAATTAATAAAACTTTTGTAAGAACTAGCACACTTTTGACGACCTCTGTGGCGCAGTGGGTGAAAGCCCACCTGACGCGGAGGTTGTGGGTTCGGTCCTCGCTGCGGGACAAAAATGTTTGCAGAATTACAGAATCCAATGGAACTGTCACGAAAAAAACGTCGACTTTCATTCGGAAAAATTATATCAATACATGAAACACACCTGTCCCGATACAATTCACTTTGGTAAGCTTACTCCCCATCCCCTGAAAGTGTGCTTGTGCATGAGAAGGAGAAAATTTGACACATAAAATGTGTTCAGAACTAAATCGTTAAATCAAAACTGTTAATTATTTCGTTTTTTTTCTCCTCTCCTATCTTTTCAATGTGCGTTACCGAAATAATCATGTCAGTAATCTTTGGAATAGATATAATCATGAGTGTTTCAACCAGAATATTATAATTTAATAAATGTAAAAAGTGAATCATTCTGTATGCGATATCCTCTCATTGTAAATACTGCCGGCGGTGTATCACCTGCTTCATTAAACAATGGATCCGAATGATAAATTGAGACGGAGAGACTTATTCATTTATGGATCCAAACAAACGATTGTTTACCTTTTCTGAAAAGACTTTGTCATCATTGTCATGATGGATCAGGCTGAATTACTTTTAAAAATCTCTGGTGTAGTATTTTAGGAAACATCCTGCTCCCCTAGAATATTAGCTCTACTGAGCTCTACAATCGCTTTCGCCAAAGACAGAGAAAAAAAGGGCATTCGATGACAAAAAGTTATCTGATCAGAAATGTAAAAGCAAAAAGTTTGCGTTGAACGAAAGAGAAAAGAAATGTCAAAAATCTTTTGTTAAAATTGATAACTTTGTAAGAATGAAATGGAACTTTTAGGTACTTATAGTGATAGGCATGAGGCGCTTGTGCGAGTTCAGTTGCACCTATTTGTGTCGTAATCAGAGTTCGCTGTATAAACAAAATGAGTCTTTGTAATTCAACTAAGAATGTATAATCAGCATTCCCATTCAGCGCGGCAATGCTGCCAGTATCTTAGCAAGCTTACGTCTGGCAGTGGTTTTGATCAATTGAGGTACTTATAGTTCGTATAAAACGATCCTTAGCTTGCTCTAATTATCTATTTATATTAAAATATCGTCACTAAATAGTTTATTGTCTGATAGTAACTATAAATAGTAGACTATTTACTGAAACATAACATGCCCCGTCTGCCTTCAAAGCCAATCAAATCTTACCCCCAATACATCACCTGCCCCTATTAATAAATCATCCAGAACGGCGGGGAGATGTAGGTCGCAGGGCTTGTAGCTTGCATGCTACGCAACGCTGAGCCAAGAACCGCAATGTATTTAAAGATTTACGGCTAGTATCAATCTACCCATCTTTAACTTTGCTTACTGTGATTATGGACATTTTGAATTAGCTTCATGTTCAAAAAATATTATAAGTCAATAGTTGTAAGATTTTATTTATCATGGAGTAGCTTGCTTAGACGTTCTTTATAGATTATTTGAGATGGCTATTTGCTATGACCCAAAAAACATAAAAAAACTTGCAATAGGAATTTTTGGGACTCTGTGTGACTCGGGTGTTTGATGAGTTCTTTGATTATTTGAGACCTTGGATGAATAAGTTAGCTAGGTGATGTTGGCTAAGTGAGATGAGGCTCGTAAAAATAAGTAAAATTGATCACATATTCGGCATCCTCATACATACATACACCATACTAAACTTTATACTAAAAGTATATAGTGACATTAAAGTCTTTATTAACAAGTCGATATAGTGCATTTTCTGTTATCAGCCCGGTGCTATAGCGGTTAGACTGCCGCTGCTCGTCCAGCGAAGAATTTCCCAGAGGACGTTACTACAGGCTAGCTTTCTTTTACTTGAACTTGGCATTAGAGAAAATGTTAGTGCAACTTCCTCCTAAATTCTTTAATCCGTATCCGAGCTAAATGAAGTAAGCTATTAGCAATTCTTGGAGAAAAAACTAGTGGCAAAATAACAATTATTGACAACCTCTGTGGCGCAATTGGGTGAAGGCCCAACTGAGACGCGGAGGTTGCGGGTTCGATTCCGCCGCGGGACAAATGTTTGTATGTTCTACAGATATTTGTTCCGGGTCTGGGTGTTTTTCTATCTATAATATGTATGTATTTACAAAAAAAAACTATGTATTATATCAGTTATCTGGTTACCATAACACAAGCATTAAGTTGCTTAGCTTGGGACTAGATGACGGCGTGTAAAAAGTCCAAAGATATTTTTTTTATTTATACAACTAACCTTTAATTTCCTTCAACCTTTAAAAGCTTGGACCGACAATTTAACGTGCCCTCCGAAGCACGGAAGCGCATATATTCCATTATTTATATTGTCGGAGTAAGCGATTGTTGAACAGCAAGCAAAAGTTTTAGTATAAATTGAATTGTGCAGAAAGTTGGCAGACTGGCTAATTCCCACCTCGGTATTGCATCTACGTGGCTCGGAGTTTTAGCTAAACAGAGGTGCTGAAACTTTGTTCTTAGTAAATGATGGCCGTATTTTTACAGACGTTTTTTCAGGAATAACATTATATTTAGTTGCTTTCATGAAACTCACTATGTAGATTTCTAATAGTACGATTTTTAAGCTATTGCATAGCTTCTATCGCGGGCCTTGAGCGTGGAGACCGAATCTAGAAATTCCGTAACGAAAATAACCTAACACCCCCCACTCCGAAAAAATGCTATGCAATAGCTTTACCGCGGCAGTCTCCGAGTGCCACACGTCTTTTTTTTAATTGAATGAGTACCTAGTTGTTATCATTACCTTTCCGTTATTCAACCTTTAAACTCTCTTTATAATATTAAAATAGAATAATTTTAAGATAAGATAAGATCATTTTATTGTAAACTGTTAAAATTTTTACAAAGGTGGTAGGTTTGTGTTTAAATATAAGTGCAAACAGTTTGCCCTTTTCGGACGTACAACATGAATAAAAAACTTAATAACTACTTAAGCTCACAAATGCAATCAAAATCACAATGCTCACAATACCTTCAATCACTGTTTAATGTTACGTTAAGTGCGTCACGGGCACTTAGCACGTAATAAAAAATAATGTAACTTATTTTAAGTATGTAGGTAGTGGCCTCAACTGATGGTGAAGTTTTTATGTAATAATCATGTGCATAAATTAGATGAATAGGTTTGGAATGAAATATGGAATACCACCACAGTTTTTTTATTACTCGCGTTTGATTTTATAAGAATGTTATGGACTAAAATGTACGGTCGCTTCTTTCTGGGAAACTTAAACTAAAGTGCTGCATCGATATTCAATTTCACTAAGTTTGTTTGTTTATCATAACGCTAAAGCAGTTAAGCGGACTAGTTCTAAGTTTTAAACAAAACCAACATCTATAGAAAATGATTGGAATAATATACCTCAATGCTCACTTAAAATAGCTTTGATCTTTACGCTGACGATTGTAGAATAGGTTCTTACACGAAAAAAAAAACATAAATACTTAAATAAATAAATATTCTTGGACATTCCGCACGGCGTCATCTAGTCCCAAGCTAAGCAACTTAATGCTTGTGTTATGGTAACCAGATGACTGATATACCAACTACATAGAATAGAATATAGAATACTATAGATAGAAAAACATCTGTATTATATAACCCGGAACAAATATCTGTAAAAGATACAAACATTTGTCCGGGGATCGAACCCGCAACCTCCGCGTCTTAGGCGGGCCTTCGCCCACTGCGCCACAGAGGTCGTCAAAATATACACATATTTTGTGTTATGACCATGAGCCAGTAGTGGCAATTCTGAGTGTCGCAAAAGCTAAACTAAGCTAACTAAAATTGTTGCCGTCCCTTTCATAGCGAAAGGGAATAAAAAGGATGGCAATAATTTTAGTTCGTTTATTTTAGCTTTTGCGACACTCAGAATTGCCCCCAGTACCTACCTAAATAACTACCGTTCTTGTACGAAAATAATATTAAGATATCAGGCCTGGCCTATGAATGTTTTATAAATAAGAATTTCATTAACAAATAAGTAATACTTTATCCAATGAAAATTAACCTACTTAGGAACATACTTAATTCATTTAAAATTATTTTATTTTACTTAAAAGATGCAAGAAAATCAAAAAAGTTATCAACAATTCACCATCCAAATTGTAATAGATCGCAAACTAGCTATTAACTTATTCAATTTCCATTGTTTTTCAACAACATTTTTACTAAATATTTCCACCGTAAAATTGAATGGAAAAACAACAGTATTTTACGTGGCACGGTTTGTTCATGATAGCAAAAGCAATTAGTTTTACGCGAGGCCGCGTACACGCTGACACATTTGAGCGCACGCACAATGAATGCCTTGGACTTTTTATAGTTCGCGTTACTGGATACGACAACAAATAATTATAATACTATACTAATGACTTTTGAGGGTACGTACAAATGAAGGCGTTTGCATTTTTTCCCGTTCATTTACCATGTTTTTGTTAGAGAAAGATCCTTCAGATTAAACCCTGTCTTTTAGAATTTAAGGCATATTTTTGAAAATTTTTGATTGCAGTAATGTTAAACTTTCACACAGTTATACAGAATAACGACCTCTGTCTACTTAACCTTGGGAATAACAGTCGTGATCATATTTCATTTATTTTATTTCATTTGTAAAGCAACCTGTCTATAACAATTATGCACAAAACATATTATGCATTCTAGAGTTCCTACTAAATAAATTTCATTTTGAAGTAATACAATTTCATCCTAATGTGAAATTAAAAATAAATATAAAAGTATAAATGTACAATGATTTTACACTATCTTTATTTTCTTTATTTTCAATAAACTCTTTTCCAAAGTTCATATGAAACAAAATGTATAGCAAGGGCTCATGATTCCGCCACATGTACTCGTATATCGGGACCCTAAAGGGACAGGGATGAGCCATTCCGCGCAGGTGGCGGCGGCAACAGCGCGATGGAATAATCACAGCTTTGCTGACTAATCTTAAACTAAAAAAAACTCAGGCCTTCACATTTTTACTAGATGATTTATACAGAGTCAGGAGGCAAGCTTTGCCTACATTAATGGGACACTCAGTGCCTGGGACATTGTTGAGATGGAATAGGCTTGTAGCACCTTAACTATCCTCTCAGCTAAGTTGGTCATATCCATAGGAAAGACAAAGGGTCAATGCGTTAGGGGCTGACTAGCCGCGGGTTTCCTCACGATGTTTAAAGTGCAAATACATTTTTCGACACGAAAAGTCCATTGATGCAGTGATCCTTGAGGTCCTACTGATATAAATGTATTTTTTTTCTTTCTCACTTTAGTTTGTTTTTTCAAAAAAAAGGTTGCGTGTTTTAAAAAAATTATGTCGCTTTATTTGCAGTGCATTTCTTACAGGATAAGGGTGAGACCAAACTAGCGTAATTTTTTTAATGTGCTGAGAATCGCGTAAAATGTGTTGCAGAATTTACGCTGCTTTCAATTTCATACTAAAGTCCTGTCAGCATTTTCATTTTGCGTTGCCGTGTGGAACAAACATGAGTATGAAACAAAATGCAGCGAAAATTCCGCGACACATTTCTTTTTTTAAAAAAACAGACTAATGTGAGAAAGTAAAAAAAAACAATTTATATCATCAGTAGGACCTCTAGGATCACTTAGTAGTTTTAGGTGATTGAACAAAAATACTTTTTTAATGAATGGTTAAAACCATTCAGTGTTTTTGAGTAACTCCAAAAATAACGCTTATTTAGCCTCCTCCTATAAGCAGAACCCAACAAAACCATCCACATCACGAACAAACCACGAGAAAACTCAAAGTCAAGTTATAATGAAAACTGTGACGTCATAGCAGTAAATCCGATCAATACCACTCGAAGTTAAAACCGAAGTATCGACAAGTTTGTAAGTTGAACGAGCTGTAGAGCGTTGTAATCTCAGCTCGGATTATAGAGCTGGCCCAAACTTTCGAGTCTCTGAGGAAATCTTGCCGGTATTGTACTGACAGTTTAACTTCTTATTCTCGTATCGAAATCTATACATAGTCTATACTAAATAATTATAAAGAGGTAAAGTTGGTTTGTTTGTTTGGGGTAATCTCCGAAACTACTCATCCGATTTCAAAAATTCTTTCACCAATTTGTAGCTTAGACTTTCCGAATGAACATAGGCTATATTTTATCAAGGTAGGTACCACGTGAACGAAGCCACGGGCAAGTAAGCTAGTTTATAATAAAATCAAACAGAATTGCACAGTACGTTGCGACACCTTTTTTTTTTTTTTTTTTTTTTTTCGTCGGAAAATGCCTTATGCATTCCCTCCCGCCGTGGGGGCGGCGGAAGGGATATGTGGGACTCGCACCCACTAAAAACCGACGGGGTCCTCTAAACGCCAATTGCCGGGGCTACGGGTACGCTTTCGCATTCTTCCGCGGCCCCGACGGCGCCGCCCTGAAAAGGGCTCCTCGACTGGTGAGGCATTTTCGCCTCCCACCTAGTCCTTCTCGGAGAGAGAGGGGCGCGCGGAACACCCACGCGCGCCACCTCCAGGCCTTTCATGGGCGGTAGTATCCCCCGATACTACCGCCACGGCCTTTGTTATGGGGGCCGGAGATCTTGGAGGAATCTCCTCCTCCGGCGCCCCGCTCTCCTGCTGCGGATGGGGTCTGTGGTGAGAGCCTCCCGCTCTCGTTCCGCAGCTTCCTTCTGCGCGATGGTTTCTTCGCAGAAGGTTATGGTCGCCTGCCAAGACTCTTCACTTGCGACCATCGCACTAAGCAAGGCCGAAAGCGACAAATCGTGTCCCACAATTTGACAAAGCTCCTGTCTTTCATTTGTCCAAGCTGGACAAATCACGTTGCGACACCTACGCTTTTTTCTGTGATACATAATGTCCTCCATTGGTGCAGGTGATTTTTATGAAATTAAATTGAAATTGTATGAAATGTTTTTTTTTTATTTTGCCATGATTGGGGACTGTGGACATTGAAGTTGTTGTTGCGTGAAGACTGGCCTTGGAAACGGTCGAAACAGCTTAGTGGCCCGAATAAGTAATAGCATTTTACTATTATTGTCTTTACACCACCACGACCAACCTTTTCGGCGTTAACAAAAATCTATCCTGCTCTAGCATAGTACGATAGAGCAGTTTGACACTATCGAGATATCGATTGTATTCTCGACACTGGATTGACTTCGTCCTTGCCACGGCCACTGGTTAATTACCTAACTAATGATTTTTCGACTTATTTTATACTTGTTTTTTTTTTAAGTTTAAATATTCCCAATTGTTCACTGTGGTTTCATACCCATCTTAAACACATTACGTTTGTTTTCTAGCGGCCAGCGTTATTTTAGACATCATAACACTATAACTTTAATATAAGTAAATTATGCTTTGAGTGGCTCATACGAAACTAAATTTTATTAGGGTTTAGGTTTAAGTAGACTACAAATATGAAGATAAATTTGGTTTTGAAGAGGACTCAATGAATCAAGAGATACTTACGTATACCTCAAATTATATTTATTTTAATACTAGCTGTAACCCGCGGTGTTACCCGCGGTGAATAAGTTAATAGATTTTTTTAACGACTTTTAAAAAGTAGGAGGTTCTAAATACCTACGTCGACTGGGTGAACCGATTTGATGATTATTTTTTTGATCTGATGAGGATCGTCAGAGATATGAATAAAAATGCACCTTGAGAGTGCAGAAAATTACTATTTTCTTACGTAATTGAAAATTATTTCATAAAATTTTAATTTTGCTCCTTGGTTAAGACCCATTGCGTCATTGTGTCACCTGATTTTGGTGCTCATAGAACAGGATGACTGCTGGTCGGTTACTATTCTATGGTCTAACACAGTTTATTTTGCTCGCAAAATATTCAAGAAGCTACCACGCGAGCGAAGCGAGCTTCGACCCAAGCGAGCGCAGCAAGCCGAAATTTTTAAGACAAATTCGTTATGTGACACTTGATGTAGCTTATAGTGCTTACAGAAAAGGCTGACTGTTGGTCGGTCCCTATTCTATTGTCTGACATAGATCAATTTGACAGCAAATTTTCAAGAAGCTACCGTGCGAGCGAAGCGAGCTCAGTGAGCGTCTTAAACTCGCGAAGCGAGCCGAAATTTTTAAAAACAAATACTCGTGACGTGACACTTGATTTTGCTTATGGAGCTCATAAAAAAGGCTGACTGTTGGTCGGTTCCTATTCTATGGTCTGACATAGTTTATTTTGCTTGCAAAATATTTAAGAAGCTATCATGCGCGCGAAGCGAGCCAAAATTTTTAAGTAAAATGCGTCATGTGTTACTTGATTTTGCTTATAGTGCTCATAGAAAAGGCTGACTGTTAGTCAGTCCCTATTCTATGGTCTGACATAGATCAATTTGTGAGCAAAATATTCAAGAAACTACCGTGCGAGCGAAGCGAGCTTCGAACTAAGCGAGCGTAGCAAGCTTCAAACTAAGCAAGCGCATCGAGTTTCTTAGACTCGAAATTTTTAAGATAAATTCGTCATGACTGATACTTATGTTTGCTCATGGTGCTCAAAGAAAAGGCGCTGGTCGGTTCCTATTCTAAGGTCTGACACAGTTCAATTTGCTTGCAAAAGATTGAAAAAGCTACATGCGAGCAAAGCGAGCGCAGCGAGGCTTTTAGACTCGAAGCGAGCCGAAACTGTGGGAAATGTAATAAAATAGCGATGATGAGGTGCTGTACCGAATTTAAATGGTTTATGTTGAGTTCTTTTTACCGGGGATTTATCTGCGTACATAAGTCCCAATTCCGTGAGATTATCGGGACAAAAAAAACAATATTTGAAATTCGTTAAGCCGTTTGAGCTTGAAGAAGCATAATTTAGGTATTTTGATAATCTCACGGGCACAATACGCTTTTAAGGGATTTAAAGTAGCTTATGACATGTTTTTATCCAGGATATCAACTGACCTGGTACCAAATTTCATTCAAATCCGTCCAGCCGTTTGAGCGTGAAGGAGTTATAACATTGCCTGTGCTGCCATCTATTAACATTATTTTGACTAACTATTTTGATGAATAATTTGGTTTATAATCCCACGGAACCATTCCTTTTTTCAGCAATTTAAGGTAGCCTATTTGTTAATCCAGGGTACTGCTACCAAATTTAATTCAAATGCATCCAGCCGTTTGAGCATGAAGAAATAATTACTTTACCTGTGCTGCCATCTATTGAAATTATTTTGTTAGTTTCTCACGGCCAAACTATTTTGTATTTGTTTAATAATCCCACGGAATCAATGCACTTTTAATTAATTTTAAGTAGCGTACATTTTAATCCAGGGTATAAACAATCCTGCTACAAAATTTAATTCAAATTCATCTAGCCGTTTGAGCGTGAAGGAATAATAACTTTGCCTGTACTGCCATCTATTGAAATTATTTTGTTACTTTTTCACGGCCAAACTATTTTGTGTAGGTATACTATTTTAATGAATTTGATTAATAATCCCACGGAATCAATGCACTTTTCAGGAATGTTAAGTAGCGTATATTTTAATCCAGGGTATAAGCAATCCTGCTACCAAATTTCATTCAAATCCGTCCAGCCGTTCGAGCGTGCAGGAGTTATATTTTTGCCAGTGCTGCCATCTATGAAGTTATTTTGTCTGACAGCTGCCTTTTGCACGGCCAAACTACCGAAACTATTTTAATGAACATTTTGTTTTATAATCCCACGGGAACACTGCACTTTTCAGGAATTTCAAGTAGCCTATTAGTTATTCCAGGGTATAAGCAATCATGATACAAAATTTCATTCAAATCCGTTCAGCCGTTTGAGCGTGAAAGAGTAACAAACACACTTACACACTTACACACTTACACACTTACACACTTACACACACACAAACTTTCACCTTTATAATATTAGTGGGATTTATTCGTTTAAAGATGAATTTTCAACTTTTAGGCCTCCTAAAAGCCTCCGCCATGGTTTAACAACTTTTAAAAGTCGGGATCGGCAATTTCAATTTCTAGATAGAGTAGACTGGCTAATTCCGCAGAAGGTTGCAGATTCGATTCTTGTCGCGGGACAAATGTTTGTGTTCTGCCGATATTTGTTCCGGGTCTGGGTGTTTTTCTATATAAATCATCGCAGGGCATTTCTGGACTAAGCTTATAATGATAGTTATTTACCACAAAATTTATATAAGTAGAAGGTATAATGCATTAATATCGAACCTCCTGCTTTGAATTCGGTTAAAAGTGTATTCCACTATAATAACAAGACGAATAAAAAACCTGTCATTAAAAAGTAGATTGTTTTCCGTAATTCACCAAAGATTTTATGTCCGTTGTAAAAAAAGCATTCCACTTAAGTATTATTCTATGTAGTTAGTGATTTAAGTCTGATGCCTTTTCATCCAAGTCTTAAAACGCTTATAAAATTTAGCCTTCAACTCAGAAAATGTGTAAAGAAAGCGCACCGCAGATTGCGCTCGACAAGCTCATTCCAGCGTCTTTCAGAACTCATTCATTCATTATTTCGTGAATGAATGAATGGCGGGTTTTGGTGAGTCCTTATGGTTGAAGCGTACAAGTGGCCTGTGATATTATGATTTTATGGGTTTTTTCAATTTGCAGGAAGGTTTTATGTATTTCCATAAGTAATTATAAAAAAATCTAAAAGTAATGTAATAATATGCGGCAAAATATTTGACGAAATAATTTAGAGAAGTTTATTGATGATTCAGGAATATAATAATTATAGAAATACACACACGCTTTTTGTGCTAATCATGTTTTTAACAAACAACCTGACATTGTTCTGCAAATTGAAAAACAACCACAAAATATCTAATTTCACGGGCTACCCGTACGCTTTAACCTTAGGGGTTAAATACAGCTAGTTGTAATTACGGCCGGGTTGTGTTTAATGAGGTTTCTCCCAGGTTTAGGGTTGATTGTTGATGTTATGGCGGTGCCTGGGGAGTAGACTGAGGTATGTCCAGGGTAAGATATGGCTCTAAAAGGGGCTTACCTGAGCAATAATAGAATATTTAGTGTTGTACGGTAATTTTACGATTCAATTAATCTTTGATTAATTTACTAATTATTTGCATTCACATACATTGTGCTGACTAGTTGTATGACGTGTTTTTAAACGCGTTTAAATAATCTGAAACCTATTTAAAAAAATATCTAAGTAGGAAAAAACTGGTTAAGTGTTTTTAAACGCGTTTAAATTTTCTGAAACCTATTTAAAAAAATATCTAAGTAGGAAAAAACTGGTTAAGTGTTTTTAAACGCGTTTAAATCTTCTCAAACCTATTTAAAAAATATCTAAGTAGGAAAAAACTGGTTAAGTGACTCGAGGGGAGACAACACAGAGGGTTCCGTACTTACAGAACTTATTTTTAAATTTGTTGTAAGTCGGTTTTGATATTGACAAACTTTTCCTAAAATCTAGTTATTCTTATATTTTTTCATTGTGATGACCTAGGACCGACAGACAGACGGACAACCGAGTGGACAATGGCAAACCGGCTAAAGGGTAATCGCTTGTATCACGCGGGTTCGAATCCCGTCGAAGTCATAAACTTTTAGTAAGATTTTTCATCTATAATAAAAAACCTAACCCTCTTATTAATAAAAGATCAACGAAGTATTAATTTTAAGTTGTATTTGTATGTTTATTCTGTGCACAATAAAGTGCTAATTCGTTCATTCACTGACGTTCTTTGTTAATCTTCGTTTATTAATAAGGGAGAGTGTGTTTAAAACTATCATATAAAAAATATATCGTTTCTAAAATTCTATCGGGACGTCTGGTCGAAGCGACGCGTGATCCGAGGGCTGGCACTTATTTGGCTCAAAAGATCAGCATTGCCATCCAGCGCGGCAATGCTGCCAGTGTCTTGGGCACGCTTCCGTCTGGCAGTGGTTTGGATCAGTTGAGCTACCTATAGATCGTTTGTAACGATCCTTAGGTGGCTCAACTGGTTCTAATTGTATTTTGTACAGTTATGTAAATATGTAGTAGTTTAGTTTCTGTAAATAAATGTTTTTCATATAAAAATATATAAAACATTGCCTATTCTGGACTCTCGGCTATTCACAAACACTTCTATATTTGATGTATAAAGTCGTAATAACATATCGCTCGCATAAATACTTCGAGAGGGCGTCCGATCCCTCGCAGTAAATATAAATGTACCTACTGACAAGTAGAATACTCAGAGAAGACATTCGGGTTTGGAAAAAACATACAATACAGTGCTGACCGAGTAAGGCTGTTTGTCCACCGCCGCCGTCACCGGGACGTCAACAAGAACGAGATTATTTCGGGCCAAGTTTAAGATGACGTGACGGCCTTGCGGTGGACACGCGGCTGTAGTTAGTCTTTGTATCAGTACTTCGGCGCCGTCATCTCGTTCTCGTTGACGTCCCGGTGACGGCGGCGGTGGACAAACGGCCTAAGTGTATTGTATGTCCATATATAGTAAGTGGTCACTCTAGTGACAGAGTTTTTGGCGTAATGGCTTCTCAGGCCTTTACATCTTTACTAGATTATTTTAAGACTAAGTCTTTAAGACGAAGTTCGGTCTAGCGAGCCACATTAGGGCTCACAATAGAAAATAAATATTTTATAATAAACGTATGTAATAGATTTAGATTTATTTGTACATTCATTAGCAATATATAATTAAGAATTTGTAAATATAATTATTATAGTCAGGGTCGCCGTTGTCGAAACCGATGAGGAGGACTATTATATATATAGATGATTTATACAGAGTCAGGAGGCAAGCTTTGCCTACACTTAACGGGACTGTAGTGCCTGGGACATTGTTGAGATGGAACAGCTGCCCTAGCCACAATCACTTTCGATTAGAAACTAAAAAAAGTATAGGAATTGACATTCGATGACGAAAACTCGAGCGATCAGAAATGTCAAATCAAAGGTGTAGCGATAATAGATACGAAACATTTGTTACTTGTCTACGCACCCAGGCTTGCCCAGCAACTAAACCTTTGAATCCTATAAAACTATTTAATGCAGAGGTTTCATCTTCAACAATGAGCTTATCAACTCCTAGTTCGTAAAGGTGAGAAACAAAACACTTGACTTCCTCTCCCTGCGTCCGGCCATCGAAGGGAAACTGTGAAAAGTGATGCTTCTGAATAATTCAACAACATAAGCGACGACAATAAGGAACCAGAACCATTAGCACTAGTTTGAACATTACATATCTTTCGCAGTTGGTATCAAATTATCATTAAGATGGTTGTAGGTAGGTATGCGTGAAACTAGCGCCGCCGCCTATTTTATTTTATTATAAAAAAATAATAATATGATCACGACTGTATCTCGGGAGCGGTAGACATTTCTTTCAGATCATTAGGCAATTTTTTTGATCTTTTTGAAGATGTCTAAGGGGGTAGTCAGAGTACATACATATTTGGTACATGCCCACTTTTTGCAGAAGTTAACTTTCCATACGTGACAGTTGCAAGCCCATCGACACTTATTTTACTAATAACGTTGAAAAAAAAAATAAAAAAAAAATAGGGTTCCGTTGTGAAACCTATCATAAAGTAGCTAAGTGTTATTCCAGGTCACAAACTATGTATAATTCAGGTTTCTAAACCGTGCTTTAGTTTTCGCGTAAAAGAGTAACAGACATCCATCCATACAAAGCTTCGCGTTTATAATATTTAGTGGAATTTGTTTGTAGTTTATCAAAAGTAGTGCTTTGTAAAGATCTTTCACTCTGAATATTGGATGCGTGCCTACAGTGGCCTTCGGACACTTACCATGGCTTTTGTAGACATGAGTATTTTTACTTTGTGCAAGATTCCATAAATTTTCCATGGGAATGGAAATATATATTCCACTAAAGGAAAAACAATCATGTTTCAATGTGATATTTGCAAGGTACGGTTTAAGAAACTTTATTCTCATAAAAGAATTTACAATTCACTTATAATAAGAACTTAAAAAAACTAAAAACTTATAATTTAAACACCTTAAGATTGCTTACGAGCGTACTATAAGATTTTGTGTGTTATCTTTAACAATATTAATAGAAAAATAAAACAGTTCGTGACCATTTCACATTCTAAGTCAGTGTTTGTAACAATATTATTATTTCGAGGTAGTTTTTCATCATCATTTAAGGTAGGTTTTTTATCCTAATTTTTAAGATATCTTTGGATTGGTAATACCAAAAATTCACTGTCTTACACTTTATGCTGTGTATCACAAAACAAGCGGCCGTTCCTATATAGGCCAAACGAAGCGTACAGTCGCTGAACGTGTCAAGGAACATATAGCAGCGGTCAAAAATCGGCAAATAAACAAGTCTGCTATAGCGGAGCATATAGTAGACTCAGGACCCAATCACTGGATGGAGTTGCACAATCCAAAAATCCTTGCCAACGAGAAGCATTATTACAAGAGAATGGTTCGGGAAGCGATTGAGATTAAGAAGTATCCTAATTTTAATCGTGAAGACGGCTTCAGACTCTCTTCCTCGTGGAATCCAGTGATTGCAAAGTGTACTCGTCATGTGAGATCAACTCAGTATGTGGACACTGTTAGTGTAGTGTGTTGTCCTAGTGTGAACCGGCCCTAATTGACATTTATGAAGATCAAGTGAGGGTAGTTGAATAAACGCTTTCGCTTTGCTGTGGCGGTACCTCCAATACTTCAGTCTTCCCGCGACCACGGCTGGTGCAATCCGGTCGAAACGTCGGGCGAATATTAAAGGTAAAATTCGTGATAAATACCCGTTTGCATATGTTTTATAATATCACAAAACTATTTTGTTTTTTTTATCTCATTTTTATATTTTACTGAAAGATCTTAATATTTTTGTATGGAATATCATATTTCTTAAAGATTTCCTTTGATACTTTAACACATGTCACACATACAAATTTCTTTAAAAGTTTCTTTTGATACTTAAAAAAACTAAAATTCAATTTACGAAGCAATATTTGCCTACAATTAATGTGACACTGTACTGCCTAGGACATTGTTAAGATTGTTTATTAATAGTAATGAAAAAATCTATTGCATTTAAACAAAGGAGGCATATTTTGCCTGTATTTATATTATAGCGCAGCGTAGAATGTCCATCAACAAGATGGACGGATGATTTGGAAAAGCCACAGGTGGATGCGGCCGCTTCCAACCGAAACAACTGGAGATCAATGAGGGAGGCCTAAATGTCCAATAGTGGATCCTATGGCTGATATGATGATGGAACAAAATATCAAGTGAAACTTTTCCAAACCAGTTTTTAGACATTTAGAATAGAATAGAATAGAAAAACATTTATTTAAGTACAACACTCACACACATTACAGTACAGGTACAATTAAAATATTTTATGAAATACTAGCTGTAACCCGCGGTGTTACCCGCGGTGAATAAGTTAATAGATTTTTTTAACGACTTTTAAAAAGTAGGAGGTTCTAAATACCTACGTCGACTGGGTGAACCGATTTGATGATTATTTTTTTGATCTGATGAGGATCGTCAGAGATATGAATAAAAATGCACCTTGAGAGTGCAGAAAATTACTATTTTCTTACGTAATTGAAAATTATTTCATAAAATTTTAATTTTGCTCCTTGGTTAAGACCCATTGCGTCATTGTGTCACCTGATTTTGGTGCTCATAGAACAGGATGACTGCTGGTCGGTTACTATTCTATGGTCTAACACAGTTTATTTTGCTCGCAAAATATTCAAGAAGCTACCACGCGAGCGAAGCGAGCTTCGACCCAAGCGAGCGCAGCAAGCCGAAATTTTTAAGACAAATTCGTTATGTGACACTTGATGTAGCTTATAGTGCTTACAGAAAAGGCTGACTGTTGGTCGGTCCCTATTCTATTGTCTGACATAGATCAATTTGACAGCAAATTTTCAAGAAGCTACCGTGCGAGCGAAGCGAGCTCAGTGAGCGTCTTAAACTCGCGAAGCGAGCCGAAATTTTTAAAAACAAATACTCGTGACGTGACACTTGATTTTGCTTATGGAGCTCATAAAAAAGGCTGACTGTTGGTCGGTTCCTATTCTATGGTCTGACATAGTTTATTTTGCTTGCAAAATATTTAAGAAGCTATCATGCGCGCGAAGCGAGCCAAAATTTTTAAGTAAAATGCGTCATGTGTTACTTGATTTTGCTTATAGTGCTCATAGAAAAGGCTGACTGTTAGTCAGTCCCTATTCTATGGTCTGACATAGATCAATTTGTGAGCAAAATATTCAAGAAACTACCGTGCGAGCGAAGCGAGCTTCGAACTAAGCGAGCGTAGCAAGCTTCAAACTAAGCAAGCGCATCGAGTTTCTTAGACTCGAAATTTTTAAGATAAATTCGTCATGACTGATACTTATGTTTGCTCATGGTGCTCAAAGAAAAGGCGCTGGTCGGTTCCTATTCTAAGGTCTGACACAGTTCAATTTGCTTGCAAAAGATTGAAAAAGCTACATGCGAGCAAAGCGAGCGCAGCGAGGCTTTTAGACTCGAAGCGAGCCGAAACTGTGGGAAATGTAATAAAATAGCGATGATGAGGTGCTGTACCGAATTTAAATGGTTTATGTTGAGTTCTTTTTACCGGGGATTTATCTGCGTACATAAGTCCCAATTCCGTGAGATTATCGGGACAAAAAAAACAATATTTGAAATTCGTTAAGCCGTTTGAGCTTGAAGAAGCATAATTTAGGTATTTTGATAATCTCACGGGCACAATACGCTTTTAAGGGATTTAAAGTAGCTTATGACATGTTTTTATCCAGGATATCAACTGACCTGGTACCAAATTTCATTCAAATCCGTCCAGCCGTTTGAGCGTGAAGGAGTTATAACATTGCCTGTGCTGCCATCTATTAACATTATTTTGACTAACTATTTTGATGAATAATTTGGTTTATAATCCCACGGAACCATTCCTTTTTTCAGCAATTTAAGGTAGCCTATTTGTTAATCCAGGGTACTGCTACCAAATTTAATTCAAATGCATCCAGCCGTTTGAGCATGAAGAAATAATTACTTTACCTGTGCTGCCATCTATTGAAATTATTTTGTTAGTTTCTCACGGCCAAACTATTTTGTATTTGTTTAATAATCCCACGGAATCAATGCACTTTTAATTAATTTTAAGTAGCGTACATTTTAATCCAGGGTATAAACAATCCTGCTACAAAATTTAATTCAAATTCATCTAGCCGTTTGAGCGTGAAGGAATAATAACTTTGCCTGTACTGCCATCTATTGAAATTATTTTGTTACTTTTTCACGGCCAAACTATTTTGTGTAGGTATACTATTTTAATGAATTTGATTAATAATCCCACGGAATCAATGCACTTTTCAGGAATGTTAAGTAGCGTATATTTTAATCCAGGGTATAAGCAATCCTGCTACCAAATTTCATTCAAATCCGTCCAGCCGTTCGAGCGTGCAGGAGTTATATTTTTGCCAGTGCTGCCATCTATGAAGTTATTTTGTCTGACAGCTGCCTTTTGCACGGCCAAACTACCGAAACTATTTTAATGAACATTTTGTTTTATAATCCCACGGGAACACTGCACTTTTCAGGAATTTCAAGTAGCCTATTAGTTATTCCAGGGTATAAGCAATCATGATACAAAATTTCATTCAAATCCGTTCAGCCGTTTGAGCGTGAAAGAGTAACAAACACACTTACACACTTACACACTTACACACTTACACACTTACACACACACAAACTTTCACCTTTATAATATTAGTGGGATGAGTGAAGCCAATCGGTTACCACTCAGCATTTTAACAGTTTTATAACATTTATTTAATAGTTTTTCTTAAATTTTCGCGATCTCAATTCATATTTATACACATGGTCACACGGGTGACAAGAAATAAGTTAAATAACGCGATAAAACCCCGTGTCCATGTGTATATACCTATTGATTTAACAGTTTATATATTATATTACTCACCACCGGCTCGATGGGTAGATGACATCCGCAAAACAGTGGGTTGCACGTGGCTAAGACTAGCGCAGGATAGAGGCGAATGGCATTCACGAAGGGAGGCCTATGCCCAGCAGTGGGTTAAAAGTGGCTGATGATGATGATGATTCCCGCTGCGGGACAAATGTTTGCATGATCTGCAAATATTTGTTTCGTGTCTGGGTGTTTTCTATGTATAATATGTATGTATTTACAAAAAAAAATGTATCTATGTAGTTTATCAGTCATCTGGTTACCATAACACAAGCATTAAATTGCTTAGCTTGGGACTAGATGACGCTGTGTGAAATGTCCAAGGATATTTATATTTATTATTTATTATTATTATTATGATGATGATATTATATTAGTAAAGGTGGGCGGGGATTGTTACGCCATGGGTGCCTGCAGATGGGCGACGAAGCCAGGGCAGGCCGAGAAGACGCTGGCGAGATGACCTTGACACCTTTCAGGAGGGTTGGTGAGACATGGCAAAAGACCGAGAAAGATGAAAACAATTGGGTGAGACCTTTTCCCAGCTGTGGGAAATATAGGTTAAAAAAATTATAGTGTTAAACCACACTTAGGTATTTCATTATTAAATGAAAAATCTTGCTAAAAGTCAACGACTCTGGCAGGATTCTAACCTGCGTAGACTCAAGCAGTTATTCATATACCTATTTAATAATTATAATAATCACTGCACAAATTTGAAACGATTTAATTCGTTAATATAAACATGTTAATTAAATATTAAACAATGTTAGTTGTACGACCGCAGCCGCGTATTGTTTAATAAATAATACAGTGTTATGGCTAACGAGATACGTGATCAAGTAATAAATGTTATACAGGGTGCTATTATTGAACACAAAGTCACAGATTTTTTTTCGTAATAATCAAATAATTTAAAAGACCTTTATCCATTAAGCGGGGTACAGCATGTATTTTGAAGAACTTATTAAAACTAAATAACATAATACCTAAGTACCCGTAATTATATAATGGGGGCAATTCGGAGTGACGCAAAAGCTAAATTAAACTAACTAAAATTATTGCCATCCTTTTTATTCCCATTGCTATGAAAGGGACGGCAACAATTTTAGTTAGCTTAGTTTAGCTTTTGCTACACTCAGAATTGCCACCATTATGATACTTAACTTAAACTAAATTAAAAATCATGATAAATACTCGTCTGCTTTCTCGCAATTTTGGTTTTGCTAGTTGTTCTATTCTCCACCTACGGCAGCGATATGTTTTATAATGATAAACTACACTGAGGAATATCAATAAACACTGAAATGTCTCCCTACTCGATGTTATTTTAAATATTGCTAGATTTTGCTTCATTGAATCAACCTATAATTATGGAACACTTTCATATTTTAGGAAATGCATGAATATTTTGCATATTTAACGCAAACGGGTTAGTTTTCACACGAAATGTACGAACCGCATTTGAATGCTTAGGTTTTATAGCCACAGATTATTTAGAAACCTACATTATAATGTGGGTTTGAAACTTATGATAGCAGTAATTTCTTTTCTGTTAAGATTAAGTTTACGTGCTTTATTCTTCAAAGGGTGTGATGGTAGTGGGCATACCGGAATCAAAAGTAGCCTATATGTTATTCCCGGTCTTTAACTATGTATATTCCAAGTTGCAACCAAATCCGTTTAGCAGTTTTCGCGTGAAATAGTAACGAACATCCATCCATACTTACAAACATTCGCGTTTACAATATTAGTAGGATTATGCGATTTTTGAAATATAAAATAATAAATAAATAAATATCCTTGGACATTCCACACGGCGTCATCTAGTCCCAAGCTAAGCAATTTAATGCTTGTGTTATGGTAACCAGATGACTGATACACTACATAGATACATTTTTTTGTAAATACATACATTAGAATACATAGAAAACAACCAGACACGAAACAAATATTTGCAGATCATACAAACATTTGCCTCGTAGCGGGGATCAAACCCGCAACCTCTGCGTCTCAGGCGGGCTTTCGCCCACTGTGGTCGTCATATCATATTATGTTCATAAGTCCGTAAAAAAGCAAGCGTGCAACTTGCCCTATTTCTTCTATTCCAGGCTCCGGACCGCCTTCCATAAATCTACGTGAATCTCCGCGGCTCCCGAAATTGATTTCAAATTTATTTCCGCGACTCGCAGTAAATTACCGCACTCTTCGTGCTTTGATCTTGAACCACAGATTGGAATTACCTGGTGAATTCTATTCTAACAGACTTCAGAAAGAGCAGGTTCTATGTGTTTGACGACCTCTGTGGTGCAGTGGGCGAAAGCTCGCCTGAGACGCGGAGGTCGCGGGTTCGATTCCCGCCACGGGACAAATGATTGTATGTTCTACAGATATTTGTTCCAGGTCTGGATGTTTTTCTATCTATAATATGTATGTATTTACAAAAAAATGTATCTAAGTAGTATATCAGTCACCTGGTTACTATAACACAAGCATTAAATTGCTTAGCTTGGGACTAGATGTCGCTGTGTGTAATGTCCAAGGATATTTATTTATTTATGCTCCACTATGTTATTTTTTTATGTACGTTCATCGATTATTCAGTGTTACCGCTACGAGTGTCGAACAGAAAGTAACTACTCGTTCGTTCGTTCGTATGAGCAAGTGACCAACTCTGTTGACGGAGTTTTTAGGCCGCCTAAAGGCCTCCGTCATGGCTTAACGACTAAAGCCGGGACCGACAATTTAACGTGCCCTCCGAAGCACGGAAGCGCTCAGCTGATAATGCCACTTGCGGTCACCCATCCAAGTTGTGACCGTTTAGAACAGAAATTTTCAATATTTCATTTATTATAGGCATTTGTTTTATTCAAGCAAGTGAAGCCGTGGGCAGTAAGAGTGTATATAATAATTATATAACCTTAAGTTTTATTAATGTGACATTTTGTCGCAGTCCATAAAACGCAATTGGTTCCTCTTCAATGTTCTGTATGATTACCACTTCAAGGACTTCTAATTGCTTTTCTGTAAAAATAGGTATATACTTCAATTAAGTTTTTTTTTAAATTGGCCAAAATTACGGCGATTAGAACATTATTTTTAACCGTTTAACTTACTCGCCCGCGGCTTCGCTCGCGTGGTACCTTCCCTGATAAAATATAGCCTATGTTCATTCGGTAAGTCCATAAACACACGGTGAAAGAATTTTTGAAATCGGATGAGTAGTTTCGGAGATTACCCCAAACATACAAATCAACTTATACCTCTTTATAATATTATTATAGATAGATATATTTAATATTTTATACGGAAAAGAAACTACTATCTAATTTAGACCTAACTTTACAAAATAGGTGTAATCAGAACTAGTTAAACTCCCTACGGATCTTTTAAAACTATCTATAGGAAGCTCAACTGATCCGAGCCACTGCCAAACGGAAGTGCCCAGGACACTGACAGCATTGCCCCGCTGAATGGCTATGCTGATCCGTTTAGCCAAATGATCAGACGTCAGAATTATTATTATTATTATAAGCCTGATGTTTCCCACTGCAGGGCAAAGGCCTCCCTTCCCTTCCTCCACTGATCTCTGTTCTGTGCCTGTTAGAGCCAGTCTTTATAAAAGGAGTCAAGCTCATCTCGCCATCGCCGCCTGGGTCTGCCACGTGGCCGTCGTTGTTGGGGAACCCATTCTGTTGTTAACTTTGCCCATAGTTGTTGGGGCATACGACTCACGTGTCCTACCCAGTCCCACTTGAGCTGGCCTGTTTTTTGAGCTACATCAGCAAGGTGTGTTTTCGAGCGCAGTATCGAGTTTCTTACGCGGTCCGTGAGTTTGATTCTCAGGATACTGCGCTCCATAGCTCGTTGGCATACCCCGAGGCGAGACTTTTGGCAATTCGGAGTGACCAAGTTTGGGCACCGTACGTGAGAATGGGGAGAATGCACATTGCATATGTCCATGAGCTTCCTTTTTAAGGATAGAGGAAGAGGTCCTTTCATTATTTCCTTCATGGACCAAAAGCTCCTCCAGGCGTTCTCAATGCGTCTTGTTATTTCTTGATCTTGTCTCGCCTGGAAGGAAACTATTTGGCCCAAATAGATGTATTCATGGACATGTTCAATCTCCACACCCCCAACTATTATTTAGACTTTTTGCGTTTTTATGAGACGTCAGAAATATTTTGAAAATTGCGTACCTGGATAAAAGTAGCCTATGTGTTATTAAAATCAAAATCAAAATTCATTTATTTGCAACTATAAAGGTTGATACAGTATTTCGGTGTTGATTAATTAATTACATTAGACTTCTAAATATCTAGGCAGGCGCGCGCGGCAAATAACACTTACAAGTAGATATTCTGATTGTTAGTATCATTTTAGCGCAAAAGAAAACACCAACCCAGATAAATAGACAGACAATTACCTACTTACAGATAATAACAGTACTTAGATTACTTAAGATAACAAGTAGGTAGGTAGGTATGTAACAGATTATAACTGTATCAAAGGACACTAGTCCCACACTAGGATTCCCTGTGTTGTGGGTGACTAGTTTCTTCCAATGGTGCATATTAATATATTTGATGTAAAGTGTGTAGGTACCTGTAATAGTCAGATGTATTCCCTAACAAAACATTCAGAAAGATATTGTTCTTTCTGAATGTTTTGTTTAAGATCTTAAGATCAAACGAAACTTAAGATCAAGTGAATTTTAATCAAGAGTAATTGCTGGTACAGATATATGTATTTATATATATTCCAGGTATAAAGTACGTTTATTCCTAGTATCTAATAGCCAATCCGTTCAGTAGTTTTCGCGTGAAAGAGTAACAAACATCCATACATACAAACTTACCTTTATTTAATGTATTAGTAATTTTAAATTTTATGGAATTGCGTTAATAAGTTACAGTTGATTATCCAGTAAAAAATTATTCACACTATTTTCTAGTGTGCATATATTTTTTAAATTAATTAGCTAGTTCAAGGCCTTTACGGTGTGTTACGACGCGTGTTAATATAACGCGTGCGCGTGAGTGGCACTCAGTAGGATTCAGCAGCCACCATGAACTGTTACCTGTTCATCATCAGCGCTCTTGCGCTTATCGCCTCCACCTTAGCTGCGTGCGCGCAGGACAGAATGGGTATACCACCAAATTCAATATCATAGCGAATCACTCATGACGAAGCTTGCTTATCCTATATCCAACTAACGGATGTCCGTAGGTCGGTCGTCATAGCAACGTTGTTTATTCAACACAAAATGTATGAGACTTTTTGACAGATAACACCGTTGCTATGACGACCGACCTGCGGACATCCGTTAGTTGGATATAGGAACCCGGCAGACTTTCTTGATAGATCTTCGAAGTTAAGCAACGTTCAGAGCGGTCACTACTTGGTGACCGCAAGTGGCATTAATATCTGAGCGCTTCCGTGCTTCGGAGGGCAAGTAAAATTGTCGGTCCCGGCTTTTAAAGTCGTTAAGCTATGTCAGAGGCCTTAGGCGGCCTAAAAACTCCGTCACTAGAGTTGGCCACTTGCTCATGCGTTTTTGTTTTAGGTAATACCACCATGTACCCTGTACCTCTTGAACCTGTTGAAGCTCTTCCAGGCCGGCCCTATTTTAATTGGTTAAATGTAAGTTTTTTTTTTAAAGAGTAATCATTTAGTTTTCATTATAATAATAATTTAGTTAATTTTTAGTTGGCAAGTATTTTTACGTTGTACGTCCGAAAATGGCAAGCTGTTTGTACTTTATATCAAAAACCTATCATTCTTGTAAATATTCAACAGTTTTACAATGTATATTAGGTATCTTATTTTAAAACCCCGCGTTCATGTATTTCGAAAATTATTTCGATTCCAGCTGGATTCATATTTAATTTGAATCCCGCCGGAATCGAAAGTTTTATAGGTTCCGTGGCCGAGTGGTAAGACAGTCCGGTTTAAGGACAATCGCTTGTATCATCGCGGGTTCCATCTCACCGAAATCGAAAGTTTTAGAAGGATTTTTCTTAACCAGTTAGCTCCTAATAGCGTCGATGGGCTTGCAACCTGTCACGTATGGAAAGTTAACTGCAAAATGAAGGCATGTACAAAATGTATGTATTGGACATACCCTTGACTACCCCCTTAGACATCCTCAAAAGGATCTAAAAATTACCTAAAGATCTGCAAAATGTCTGCCGCTCTCTGGGATACAGTCGTGGTCATTTTTATATTTTTTTCTCAGCGATTGCTTAGGCCCGGCGCCCATTATCGGCATCAGTACCTACGACTGAGGATTTTAGGTGGCAAGTAGCAATATACTATAACATAATGGCAATAAAGTAGAAATTTCCGTGATATGTGGTCGTAATAACAAAAAAATACCGCTTCGGTATGCTTGAGAAAATGTCTACTTTATTGCCATTATGTTATAGTATATTGCTATTTGTCACCTAAAATCAGTCGTACCGATGCCGATAATGGGCGCCGGGCCTTATACGTCGGTACTGTTGTTTCAGCCCTGTAGTGGATACGACCCTTACCTCGTTGGAGTCGAAGCGTCAATGTGCAGCTCAGAAATCTCAGAGACTCCATTAGTAGAGTTGAACTCGCTAACACAAGTGACAGTCACTTCCAGTTACGGAGGCATTGTCAGTGTCATTGTGTACTGCAGCGATGGTAAGTATATTGTTAGTCAAGTTTAATAAGTACCAATAAAACATTTTTGTTTTTTTTTTATTTTATTGGTTCAAGAATCACCCTCGCAACGCAATTTCTCTGGTAGAAACGCCTGGGCAATAGGTATTGTCTGTCACGCAGATCTAGTCCTAATGTCAGATGACGTCACTTAACACAATGACATTATCAACTAAGTAATCGATTTGCAATTGTTTTTTACAGATAAGCCATAAACAATAGGAAGACAAATAATGTCACCCTACCCAGCATCTACCAGGAGTGTGGAAATCAACCAATAGAATCGTGTGGATATCACGTCATCAATAACCTATAGCTGAGCTGCGATCATAATGCAACAATAATTTACATGTAACAAGAGTGTGGCCAAATAGATTTTCACGCTTTTGCTGTACTACTGTGGTTCTTAAGCATGGTTCAACGTGATTGTTGATTGATTTTAATATCTTAGGTAGATCTCGGGCATTGAAATTAAAGGAGTTCAAGTTGTGTTTAATATTTTTGTACTTTATAAATTTAATTGAATCATCATTATAGGTATTTTTTCTCAGCAAGTGGCCAACTCTGGTATCGGTGTTTTAGGCCGCCAAAAGGCCTCCGTTAGGGCTATGAAGTTTAGTTATGGTATTTTTAGTACTTCTTACAAATCAAAATGATAACTTCAATAATAAAAATCCCATGTTTCTCTAAGGGCCCCATGATTCTGGCGGAATGGGGTGTTTTTAAATAATTACAGCATTGAATTGGGTTATATCGGTTATTTAACCAAAAGGCCGGGAATAATTGGAGAGATGCCGTGAGTGGAGCAGTTTGCATAATCGAATCACCTGTGGCACTGTCTTTGAAGACAGCTAGATCACTCATGCCCGGTTCCTATATCCAACGTACGGATGACTAGTGTCAGAATAGTGTCATTATATTTTGTGTTGTATAATCAACGTTTCTATATTTTTAAATGAAAAATCTTACTAAAAGTTTTACGGCTTCGACGGGATTCGAGCCAGCCTTACCACTCGGCTACGAAGCCCTTGACGCCGAAGACGATACTATCAGTAAGATGATATTTCGGTTAAAGCACCGATTATATTACCGTTTCTATAGAGAGATCGACGGTCATCCGTACGTTGGATATAGGAACCGGGCATTAGCCTATTTCATAATCGTCGGTTGAGCCATTGAAAGAGTGAGACCACAAACATTGTAGTGTATGTGGGTAGAATTGATCAAGACCATTTTTGCTTCTAACTAAAAACAAGCAAAGATGAAAAATAAGGTTAAAAGTAACTTATTCTTAAAATGTTTTCAGTGCTATGCTGATGCTATAGTGGTCTTTAGCATATACGTAATAAGAGCTTTCAGTTTTAGTTATAGTTTAGCTAGTCAGTGTTACAGCAGAATCAGCGCCAATAATCATAAAACTTAGCTAAGTGAGATACCATTTAGCTTTTTAGTAAAAATATTATTTTATTTTGATTCATTTGTAAATACCTATTAGGTAGGTTCGTTCGTTCGTTCGTATGAGCAAGTGGCCAAGTGACGGAGTTTTTAGGCCTCCGTCATGGCTTAACGACTTTAAAAGCCGGGATTAGGTAGGTACTAACTTGTTATTTTCGTAACAGATTTGTCCGCATCATCATTACTCACTACAATTATTAGTAAATTATGAAAAATAGTCATACTCTTTATGTTTTTTGGCCTCCAAATAACGAAATTACTTTTTATGCAATCCCAAATTTAAAAAAAAATCTAAGAGACTGTTACTGTACCTTGGAGATGCAGTCGTGATCATAAATTGCATTCCATTCTTTTCATTTTACCTTCTTGAATTACCTTGGCTACATTACAGAGCCTTTTCAACAGACAGAGGAATGCCAGGTGCTTTGCGAAAAATGTTATTATTTCTCAGTTTTGTGAATATTGCATTGCATGTCTTTCATTTGTCGCGGCGAGGCAAGCCGTAGCCCGCGATGTGCTGTATTATTCAACTGACAGTTTCTCTAACGTAATTCGACCTAAAGTAATTGATTGTGAGAGAATTTGGTACTCTTGACGAATATTGTTATAACATTATAATAGCACACAAGAAATTACTCACGTAAAATTATCGTCGATTTAGATACCGACAATGTTTCGATTCTTCCGGTGATGTGTGAGACGCGACCGCGAGGAGTTGACCACACTCATACCCAGATGAAGATTCTCCGGAAGAATCGAAACATTGTCGGTATCTAAATCGACGATAATTTTACGCGAGTAATTTCCCGTGTGCTATTATAATGTCTAATACAACTCACGATAGTTTTGTAAGTGGAATTGTTATAACACCTTACACACGAGGTAAGATGCCTCCTCAATAATTAGATTCCCTTTCGTGAATGTATATGAAAAATATCTGTGAATTAACAAACATTTTTTTACATTACTTATCAACCGAGAATAACTATACTTATAAGAGTAAGTACCTACCAGGCGAGCGCAGTCGCGGGTCGTAGCTTGTCCTAATAGAAGGTTGTAGGGACTCAAAATAAAGATTAAAAGCTTTCTGCTTATACAAACAAAACTTAATCTAAAATTTAAATTAACATTGACTTAAAAAATTAGTAATCGGTGCTCTAACCGAAATAATAATCTAACTGATAGTTTCGTCGTCGGCGTTTAAGGCTTCGTGGCCGAGTGGTCGATGGCAACCCGGCTAAAGGGTGATCGCTTGACTCCGCGGGTTCGAATCCCGTCAAAGTCGTTACTTTTCGTAATATTTTTTATTTTCTATTAAAAAAATTGACCTTATCTTGAAACTTATTTTCTGGTAATATGGCGATTTACACATACATTTTTCCGTGACAAACTAACTTTGTGTCAAATATTCAACAACCCATAAAAAGTAAATGCAAATTAAAGTCAGCGCTAAAAACTTACTGGAATTTAAGTTAGGGCACGTCGGGGTGAAGTGGGGCAGGTTGTGTAATGCGAGATACCGGGGAGGGGGGGGGAGGGGAGGGGGGAGGGGCTGCATTACCGGTAATTAGCGTAATGAGTATTAGTTCGCGAGTTAACGAGGATAGAGACCTCGAGGTTACTCTCGTGGAGCTTGAGAATTTAGTTCTGCGCGGAAACTTAGAATAATTTCGTTATGAAGATAGGAATTTGTAACAAAAGATAAAGATCTTAGGATAATATACGGAAATTAACTTAACACTGAAGGTGCCTGTATGAGTGAAACTAGCGCCACCACCAAACTCTGTTTTCGCTATTCTTCCGAAACTATACAAAATGAAACTATTACATAGGTATTAAAAAAAAGCTTATGATAGGTTTCACAAACTGTACGTTCAGTTTTTTAAAATTCCTTTGTTCTTTATTCTTTATTGTACACAAGAAAAATACAATTAAAATAAAACGAAATTAAAAGGCATGTACAAAGGCGAGCTTAACCCTAACAAGAGTTTTCTTCCAGCAAACCTTTGAGGATAGGGAAAGCTGATACAAGTTGTGGGGAACGTGTACGTGTGTGTTTGTTCAACGTAATAATAAAATAAAATAGACGGTGGCGCTAGTTTCACCCATAGAGGCACCTTGTAAAGTTAATATGTAATGCTATTGTCACCTTGTGCGCACCACGCGCTCGTGGCGAAGCTTGCTAAGACGTTTTTGATAGCAACGTTCTGAGCGGTCACTACTTGCAAGTGGCATTATCAGCTGAGCGCTTCCGTGCTTCGGGCACGTCAAATTGTCGGTCCCGGATTTTAAAGTCGTTCAGCCATGACGGAGGCCTTTAGGCGGCCTCAAAACTCCGTCACCAGAGTTAGCTTATATAATACGAACGAACGAACGAACGCTAATGCCCTTGTTAATACAGGTTCAGCTGTGGGTAAACATCATCTGCCATAATTACAGTCTGCCTAACGCCCCTCGAATTATAGCAAACGTTGCGTATCTAATATTTATAAACTAAGCACTAGTTTTCAAGAAATTCAATTCTATTTTTAGTAACAAAGGAAGAAACAGACAGGAACCTCCACTTAACCTAAACAACTAAATTAATAAAAAGGAACTCTATACAATTTATGTAAATTGCACATTTTGCGTCTTTGCATGCGGTGCATTTTTATACTTACTTAGGCTAAAACGATCAGTACGCGTTCGACCGCCGTCTCGTGTATTCAATAATCAGTAAATCATCAATAAATCCGTTAACATTATATCTCTCTATCAATTATCATTATTTATCATATCATCTAAAGTTGTAGGGAAACCTTACACACTTAACCTTAACAACTAAATTAATAAAAAGAAACTCTACAGCTAAAGATAGAAGACAGAGTTCAGGTCACCGACCGCAGGTAAAGTGCCCAAAAGGCTGGCAGCTACCTCGTTGGATTGTACTTCTGCGCACTGTTCAATTTAAAAGAAAAGTCATAAGAAAACCATTTCTATATAGGCTCAGAATCCGTTCATTCTTCAATTCGTAGAATTCAGAATGGATGTGATTACGCGAGAGACTAATGCTAACAGTATACGATACCATAAAAGCCATCAAAGATGTATCATTAATCATTTCCTTTCCAATCTCTACTCTATCGACTTGATAGATAGAATTCGTTTTACCATCAACACAAACGACTTTCCACTCTATTACCAGGACACTAAAGCTTTAATTCACAGGTGGGTATAACAAAGAGTAGTTCAAATAAATATGAGTGGTAGAGCGGGGGTGTTAGAGTTGTTTTTGCGTTAACTCGTTGCTTGTGCAGTAATTAATGTCAAGGCGGTTGATGAATTCAGGAAGTTGGTTGTTTGAGCGTCGCTCATGTAAACGTAACCAATACGACTTCATTGGAACTCAACTTGAGATAAAACTGCATTATAACTGCAAAAGCAGTCCGGCTTAACGACGATTGCCTAGCATCATCGCAGGTTCCAATCCCGCGGGATTCGAAATTTCGGTAGGACCTGAAAGATCACTTCGAATTCGTCTTATGATCCAACGCGTACACAGGTATAACTATTTGTAGGTATTTGGATCAGTTGAGCTACCTATAGATCGTTTGTAACGATCCTTTGGTGGCTTAACTGGATCTAATTGTATTTTGTATAGTTATGTAAATATGTAGTAGTAGTTTAGTTTTTGTAAATAAATGTATTTATTATTAAGTACATCAAAAACGAGTTTCCAATCGAAAGAGGTGTTCGTCAAGGTGACCCTATTTCGCCAAAGTTATTTTCAGCTGTGTTGGAGACAATCTTTAGGAGACTGGATTGGGATAATTTCGGCCTCAATGTGAACGGTGAGAAATTAAGTCATTTGAGATTCGCTGACGATTTAATACTTTTCTCCGAATGCCCGAAGACCTTGGAAAAAATGTTACAGCAATTATCAGACGAAAGTGCTAACGCAGGTCTATCCATGAACATATTGAAGACAAAAGTGATGAGCAATTCTCCCCAAAAAGATGCAATCACAATTAATAATCAGCAATTAGAATACGTCAACGAATACATATATCTGGGGCAATTGATATCACCAACAGAGAGCATGCAGAAAGAAATTGAAAGAAGAATAGCTAACACTTGGAAGAGATACTGGTCATTGAGCGAAGTGATGAAAAACAAGGAAATATCGCTGTCGGAAAAACGAAAAGTTTTCAATGTTTGCATTCTGCCATGTCTGACATACGGATGCCAGACTTGGGCCTTAACTGAACAACAAGAAAATAAATTAAATGTATGTCAAAATGGAATAGAAAGAAGCGTACTAGGAGTAAGAAGAAGGGATAAAGTACGGTTACACAAGATCAAAGAAAATACTAAGTTTAAAAAAGTCCAATCAACATACAGAACATTGAAATGGCGTTGGACGGGACACATGTTAAGAGAAAAGAAAGATAAATGGACTAGAAAAATAACTGAATGGTGCCCAAAGGAAAGTAAAAGAAGTAGGGGCAGACAAACAAAGCGATGGGAAGACGATTTGAAGAAAGTAGCTGGTCCAGAATGGTTACGCACAGCAAAGGATAGAATCAAGTGGAAAGCCTTAGAGGAGGCCTTTGTCGAAAGACAAGCTGTTATGAGGGGGGATCTACCGATTGCCGAGAATTAGGCATTAGTTAATTAGTTAAAGTTTTTATTTTTATTTTTACCTCTATTTTGAAAATGTTTTATTTTAAGTAACAAACAGCAATAAAGGCTTATTTTATTTTATTTTATTACATCAAAAAATATATCTTGGTAATACAAATTTTCAAAATAAAAATTATCGCTCTGGTTCGAATGTTCACATTTATGTATTAATTAAAAGTAATTTAGAAAAATAGGCTTTGTTACTCACCCCCTTTTAAAAATACTACAGAACAGCATTAACATAAATATTTAAATAGCACCAAAGTGGTCAAACTAAATACGCTGATTCTGACCCGTCTAGGAGAATTTAGTTATTTCAGCCCTAAGCGAAGTCCAATGAATAATTCAAGTACACTCAAAGGTTTATAAATATTCATTTCAAAAATTAAAACATCAGAGATTAGTACAAAAGCACACCTAAAGTGATAAGCCACGAAGCGACGAAGCGACGCACGTTAGACAAAAAATGATAATTTTAACCAGGGATGTCACGGATATGCCATTTTAAAACTAGATACGGATACGGATACGGATATTGGAAAATGTAATAAACTAGCTGCGCCTCGCGGTGTTACCCACGGTAGTTCCCATTCACGTAGGAATACCGGGTTCAAGAGTAGCTTATGTGTTATTCCCGGTCATAAACTATATATATTCCAAATATAAGTCGTATAAGTATAAATCGCGTCGTATATAAGTTATCTGATTAGCAAAACAAAACCATTAATTTGCTTGGATTGGAACTAGATGGCGCTGTGTGATATGTCCAAGGATATCAATATTATATTTTTATTTATATCCTAAGCTACGGTTACGGTTACGGAGCTTCCAAACATCCCTATTTTAAACATGAAAATATGCATATTTATGCACGTGTTTGCAAAAGCAACGCTTTTAACTTTTTACTTAGTGATTTTTTTAATAAATTAACTTTGAGATTCTGTTTAGCATAAAGTGAATCAAATACAAACATTTGCACAATGTACTATTCCTGAAACCAACATTTTAAATACATTTATTCATTTAATATTTCATTTAATTTAATTTACATTTATCACTCGATTGAACTTGGTTTTGTTGTTCATGATTTATTCTTTTACTTCGTTCTATTACAAAGTATATTTTTATATAAATCTTTATAAAAAATATATTATTTATACGCTAAAATGGAATTGGGCAGGACATGTCTGTCGGATGCCAGATGAGCTGTGGGCGAAGGTAGCTACCGAGTGGCGCCCCGACCCAGCGAGAAGGCGACGCGGCAGACCAAAACGGAGGTGGAGAGATGAAATCGACCAGTTTTTTCCGGACTGGAGGGTAGTTGCCGAGGATCGTGAGGTGTGGAAAGAGTGGGGGGAGGCCTTTGCCCAGCAGTGGGATCATCATGGCTCATAATAATAATCCTACTAATATCCTACTAATATTATAAAGGTGAAAGTTTGTGTGTGTGTAAGTGTGTAAGTATGTAAGTGTGTTTGTTACTCTTTCACGCTAAAACTACTGAACGGATTTGGCTGAAACTTGGAATATACATAGTTTATGACCGGGAATAACACATAGGCTACTTTTGATTCCGGTATTCCCACGGGAACGGAAACTACCGCGGGTAACACCGCGAGGCGCAGCTAGTAATAATAATAAATCTTTACTACATAAAGCTTTAAAAAAGTTATATAATAAGTCGTGGAGATGCATCATATTTCGATCTCTCAGATTTTCAATTCTTATATCCTAGTAACTAAGGTTGTATTTGCTTCCAAATTTTCGATTTTCTCATTCAATGAAAATATAATTTTCGTTTTGCTTTCAAGAGTCGGCGTGAAAGCCTTCGTAAATAAGCTTTTTAAAGAGTTTGATTCGAATGCACCACTTTTAATATTACTTCGAAATTTGGTTGGCGTGATTCTACAATCGTAATATTTATTTCTAGCTAACTTGTCCGCAGGGTTCGCCTACATGGTAGGTACCTACCTAGAAAAATAGTAGCTTATGTGTTTTTCCAAGTCATACACTATGTATGTTCCAAGTTTCGGTCAAATCCGTTCAGTTGTTTTTGCGTGAATTAACATCAAACATCCAAACATCCATACAAATTTTGCGTTCATTATATTAGTAGAATATTATGTCAAGTCAAACTATAATGTAAAGTTATAGAAAAGCTCAAAGAAGAAATTATTAAAATTTCGGGGTCAGCTTATATTGGTGGATACTGAATTCGTAATAGTTCACCAACATAAGCTGACCCTGAAAATTTTCACGAAACTTCATTTTCATTGATCCCGAGAAGGCCCCTGAGTACTTCGTCGATTCGCATTTATCTCTAAATATAAAAACATATGACAGAAACATGCTGTATTAATGGGACGAATTTAGTACAGATACCAGCATTTGATATAGATACACAAAGCTATAAGACACCAAACTATTAGGCTAAACTCACACCAAAAGAGCATCGAAGAGCAGCGAAGCGGAGCGCAGTTTCAGTGTCATACGAATTTCAACTTTATTCTCAATACTTACTTATTATCGCATAAGAAACTCGAACGAGTCGCGAGGATGCCCCCGGCTTCGCGGGATTTCCGGCGAATTCCAATACGCGCGCCTTCTCTGCGATAATAAGTATTATAGTAATGAAAATAAAGTTGAAATTCGTATGACACTGAAACTGCGCTCCGCTTCGCTGCTCTTCGATGCTCTTTTGGTGTGAGTTGGTTATTACCAACCAACATCTGAATCTTACTACTATTACTTCATATTTTGTCACTTGTTGATTGGTAAAGTTCTTATATCTGAAATTAGTAAAACAATTCATGTAACATAGGTAATTAGTTAATTCCATTTCTCTATTAAGTACCCTACTTTTGTTGAATGAAAGCGCGGTTTATTTTGTGTCTGATTTTACTGTACAAAATGCTACAGCACCAAAAATAAGTGTCGCGTAAATTTATGCACGCACATGCCGTTGCAAGGGGGAGGGAGGGGGAAATGGGGGGGGGGGGGTCGCAATTATAGCTGAAAAGCAAGTTTTTATAAAGGTTTTTCAAATATGCCAAGTTGATACGAATAGTTTAATTTATGTTATAATTAGTTTTCAGTTTTAAATTAAGTAAAAAAATACTTAGTTTATATGAAAGAGTATGACAGAAATGTGCTCTTTGCATTGAGGTAAATTAAAAAAGTAATAACTGGAAGCGCTTCTATATAAAGATCATAAAATAGTTGTTTTATGAGCCTCATAATATTTCTTTGGAAGAGCCGTCTCAACAGTTGATCTCAACTTATAGGTTTTTTTTCAACCAATGTCAGCCTATACCTAATATTTATATTAAATATAAAATAAAATTGTAAGCCACTTTAATTATAAAGTAATTTAAATCTATTAAAATTGATGTTTTAAAGTTTCCAGGCTATCTGGTGCTGCCATCTACTTTAAACTCCGGTTTTGGGGCATTTTCAGAGTAACAATTTTGTGTATGGCCTTTGTCTGTCTTCTTGGTATTCATCGTCTTTGCTCATACGAATTTACTGTTTTCTTCGTAAATATCTCAGAATGTATTGCTGCCATTCATAATGCATTTCTCCCTGTGAGTTACACGTGCTATTTGCATACGGGTCAAAAAAGGCAACAGGACGCATAATTTTTCCTATATCTGACATATTTATGATAATGAAGGTGCTTCACTTCACTTATCGTGGACTTTTAAAGGTGGAACTCACCCTGCTATTGTTTATGGATCCTAAGGTGATAGTAGCAAAAACAGAGTTTGGTGGCCACCAAGTGCAACTTCGCTATTCCTCCTAAACTACATAGGTATTAAAAAAGCTTATGAGGTTTCACAAACTTAACATTCAGTTTTTTTAAATTCCTTTGTTCAACGTAATATAAATAAAATGGGCGGCGGCGTAGTTTGACGCATGTTTAGAGTTTAACTTATAATAAAATAGAAAAGGCTTACACAAGAAAAGACAAAAAGCCAATACTTATTTCATAGAACAGTTCAAGTAAAACAACCGAGCATAGCTTTCCTTCGTAGCTTGAGAAATTTCCGTAAAAGACATAAGAAGTATCATTCTAAAAATGTTAACATCAGCTTCTATCTTCATAACCAGCTAAGGAGCATAAACATTGAGATAACAAGACATCACTAACGCGCGGGTAGATTAGCTTCAGGCCGCCACCCGTCATGTCGCGCTGCAATTTGGGACAGTGTCATGGCATGCAGTGGCCCGCTTTACTGACTCACAAAACATAATGCCGGACATAACAAATGAGAGTTAGGCCGTTTGTCCACCGCCGCCGTCACCGGGACGTCAACGAGAACGAGATTATTTCTGGTCAAGTTTAAGATGACGTGACGGCCTTGCGGTGGACACGCGGCTATAGTTAGTTTAAGTATCAGTACTTCGGCGCCGTCACCTTTTTCTCGTTGACGTCCCGGTGACGGCGGCGGTGGACAAACGGCCTTAGGGTGTTGTACACTGGGATTTGATATCGTCATGCAATATTCTGGAACAAGATGTCGCTTAGATTTAATTATGGCAATAAAAAATAAAATTGTATAATGATTACGATTGTTTTCCCAAGTTACGGTAACATTCTTTCAGTTAATTTTTTAGGCATTTTTAGATACTTTAAATATGGCTAATCAGGAGAAGTTTTTGTCCAAACCGTGGGCAATATGTACCAAATATATATTTGGTACATATTGCCCACATTTTGCAGAAGTTAACAACATTACTCATGATGTTTTCATGCACCGTTTACTTTATGACAATTGTACCTAACTATTGTATGTTTTTCACTGTTTACAAATCATTAGCACTGTTAAGATCTGAAAGTATAATTTATCTTCAACAGTCACGTGGCGAGAATTCAAAATCAGAATCAGAATCAGAAAATTTTTATTGCAAAACTGTTGTACAAGGGTAGGTTACAAGGGTAGGTTAATTAGCGATACTAGAAAGAGGTTCGATACAAAGTAATACCAAGTCATATGTAGACGCCGCTGCTGTCTCGACATTTGAAATATGTCCCCAAATTTTAGGACTTTACAATACTCGTAGGTATACAGGTTGCCAGGTTTCGATTCTTGGCGAAACATTCAACTATATTCTAACTGTTATGTATAACAACAGATTCAGAAAATAAACCTTTCTCCACACAGCGACAGCACTTACTTGTTAGACTCTAAACCCAATTGTGTCTCTTTGGCGTTATGCCAGCAGGCGGAATAGTCTGTACTCCTTTGTCCTCCCACTAAGGTTCACTATACTCTGACAAGAATAGAAAGTATGCCGATGAGTTAAAGTCTACAATCGCCTGGCAGGTTTCCAGGTCTTGCACCAAGAGGGACAGCAGTAACTTGTATCCCGACGGGTTAAGGTCTATAATTGTCTGGCAAGTTTCCAGGAATAATAAAGGATGAAAAGCGGCGTTCGGAAACTCGGCCGATTAGCTGGATAGGTTAATGAAAGTTTATTATTACCGCTTAAACAATACAGGTTCAAGTGCAGATAGTGAGGAACGATGGATAAATTGAGTGGGAATCGAACATTAATATCGTGGGCTCGGGTCTAGCAGTTTTCTAAAATAAAAATGATTTAAGGTACCTAGACCTATTATTGAACGATTTAACATTAAACCCCTAACGGTAACAATGCAAGGTATTTTACAAGTTTGATAACGAAAAAACTATCTTTAAATAAAATAAATAATAAATAAATATCCCTGGACATTCCATACGGCGTCATCTAGTCCTAAGCTAAGTAATTTAATGCTTGTGTTATGGTAACCAAATGACTGATATAGGTACAACTATACTTAGGTAGGTACATTTTTTCTACAGAGGTAGTGCTTGAAACTGAGTAAGTCACTATTTTTTTTTTTTTTTTTTTTTTTAATTATCCTATATCATCCCACTGCTGGGCAAAGGCCTCCCCCGATTCCTTCCAACACTCGCGATCACTAAGATCATCAAAACTGATTTAAACTTTATAATAAGTCTTATGAACATTGTCTATTCTATTATTAGAATAGACAATGTTTTCATTATGCTATGATAGATAAGTAGATTCTATGTATAGCGTCTTCATCTCTAGACAATCGACCCTGCAGGGTGCGAAGGGATCAGACCTCTACAAAGGACGTAATTCATACCAGATGACGAAGGGATATCATTTGTTTCCTCATTACACCCAAAAAACATTTTTCCAAAATTTCATTATTCATTCAGCCTGATGGAAGTGAAGTGGGTCGCATTGGACAAGCCATTTGCCGGCCTCAAAATAAAGACAAAATGAAATTGCAATTTATTTAGCATTTTGGAATTGACTTTTCAGATTGCAGTACTGTTGGGACCGCTGTTTATTACGGAAAACATTTTGTTTCCACGAAATATTAAACACTCGAAATATTCGAGGTACTTTCGTTTCCAAAACTCGTTTATTGGAATAAATAACTTTACAACGAGATTATCACGTTTGAATTCGGAAATGGACAATCATTTACTAAGTATTAAATCATTATTATTTACAATTATTAATACAACAATAATCCACTGACAATGCACAGTCAGTTATTTTGTATAATGTAATAAAATGCGTTCCCTCAGGCGAGATGTGTTCCCCTGAAAAGATCAGGTTATCACAGCAATTGCCTCGGGACATCCCTGATTCCACATCACACGATGCAACTTCTTCAGTCAGTATGTCTGACTACAAAAGTTATAGGCTCGTATGCAAAGACTGCACTCAGACTTGAATCTAAGTTCAAGTATCGATTTCTTTACAGTTCTAAATCGATTAATGAATCACTGCGATGTCGGTGATGGTGGCTCGATTCACAAAAGAAGTCCAAAGAAGACCAAGGAAAGTACAGGAAACTAATGAAATAGATAAGGTCACACGTTGCCCCTAGTACCAATACAAATATCTTTCGTGAATCACACTCTACCTAATACACTATCACTCATTTTGCACTCGCTAAGTAGAGATTTTTACCAAGCGTGGGTGAAAATTATACAAGACCATGGTAATTCAAAAGACCAAGAAGTTACATCGGAACATTTAGAGTAAAATACATCAACAAAAAAAATATGCTGGGTCGAACCAAGCGGTCTCGGCTTAGGCCCGGTCAGGCCCAATCTCCCCAGGGTATCCCGATAAACAGAATATGAAGCCGAACTCGCGTCATTACGCGCTCATTACCGGCATGACGCGGCGATGAGATTACTATCGCGTCAGTTTTACAGCGGCTGCGTCAAATGATTGCTGTTTTTTGTGATATTAAATCTGTTTTATTTCCTAAGAACGCCGTAGCCGATAACACCACAGTGCAATATGTGGATCACAGGCACTGAACGTGTTATGTGGGGTGGAAGGCCTAATCACAAGCTGTGTTCTTGCGCGTAATAATGTTATAAATTAAGAATCTTATTAAAAGTTTATGAATTCGAGGGGATTCGAACCCACGTTATACAAGCGATCATCCTTTAATAGTAATGTTAAATTAATATTACCTCTGACCTGGGAGTTTTGAGACTCTGCAAAATGTCAAAAAACAAAAACCAATGATATTAATAGGTATCATAACACATTTAGCAATTCAGAGTAGAATATAATTATAAATCAAGAAGAAATGTGTCATAAGTTGCAGAAAGCTTCGTACCCGGGTTCAAATTCCTTATTTACATGACCGAACAGATACAGAACCTACAAAAAGTGGGGTTCCCGCCCCGCAATATTTCAGGGAAGCCCTTTATCGCTTAATCAGTGGGATGGCTTCGGCAAAACATACGACATTTTAGCACAGATTACCTTGTACACATGTTAGGAAATTCCACTACAGCGTCCAAATAAGCAGGCTTAAGTAAGTTCGTCGTATGAGTGGCCATTTGGCCACCTTACGAAGTTATTAGGGCCCTCCGCCATGGCTTAGCGACTAAAAAAAGCAGGGACAGTGCTCAGCTAATAATGACACTTGCGGTCACATATCCAAGTTGTGACCGCTTGGAACGTTGCTTAACATCAAAGATGTATCGTCATATATACTATGACTATGTATACACAGTAAGAAATGTTTTATAACTGCAGTATTGATGCCACTATACACTTTTCAAAATAAATATAAACCAATTTAAATAAAAAAACAATTTAAAATATTTTAATAGAGATTAATTAAATGAGTTAATATTTATTTTTATATAAAAAAAATTACAATCACTAGCAATCAAAAGTAGTCTAAAACTAGTTAAAAATTTCATGGTAGGTAAATGCTTAAAACAGGTAAAACAGCTTACAAGGTCTTCTTACGTTCTTTGAAAACGAGCGGCAGGCCTGCTTCAATGAGCTGTACGATTCCCGGCTTGCCGCTTATCACGGGGTGTCTGACAGACGTCGGCGCCGGCTCCACGGAGAACTTAGACAGCACCGCCGCCAGCCCCGCCAGCGACTGCATCAGACCCAACCGAGACCCTGCAACAACAACAATCACACTTTAACAGAAAATGACTTATGCAATAATTAATTATAATCACGTCAGCTTCTTTTGAGATCTTTTGAAGATGTCTAATGGGGTAGTTAGAGACATGTCCAGATACTTGGTATAGGCCCATATTTTGCAAAAGTTAACATTCCATACGTGACAGGTTGCAAGACCATCGACGCTGCTAGAAAGTTAACATAGAAATCGTGATACAGCGCATAATTTTTCGTAATGAATAGGCAGATCTCCTTGGACTCTAAATTTGTAAATAAATATTAATAAATATATATCTTTTGACATGCCCACACAGCGTCATCTAGTCCCAAGCTAAACAATTCAATGCTTGTGTTATGGTAACATCAAGACCCGGAACAAATTATATCTGTAGAAGATGCAAACATTTGTCCCGTGGCGGGGATCGAACCTGCAACTTCCGCGTCTCAGGCGGGCCTTCGCCCACTGCGTCACAGAGGTTGCCGGTAATGTTTCTGCTAAATGAAAACCAAAGTCAAGGTGATCAAAGGTACTTACCGATACAGTTTCTTGGTCCTTCTCCGAATGGCAGGTATATATATTTGGTCTTCTCAGCATCTAGAGATTGCGGGTCAAATCGCTCTGGGCGGAACTCTTCAGGGCAATCCCAGTACTGAGGGTCGTTCTGCAATGCTTGAACTGGGATTATTATTTTTATGCCTTCGTCAATGGTCAAGCCGATGTCTTCAAATGTGTACTTTTTGGAGCACTTTCTGATCAGAAAACCGACCGACGGGAGCATCCTCATTCCCTCATTGAAAGCCCACTCCAAATAATGCATGTCTTTTATCGAGTCATAGCTTAACTTGTTGTGGTGCTTAGCCAGAACCGCGTCAATATGCTCGTGGACCTTCTTCTGCACTTCAGGATGATATGCGAGCTGATGAAGCGCGAAGCTGGTTGTAGAAGAGGATGTCTCGAAGCCAGCCGCAAAGAAGACGAAAGCTTGAGCTGCGATTAAGTCATCAGTTAGCTCCATCGAGACTTTTTCAGGAGTTCCATCTGGCTTAAACTTCTCTAAGGAGTCACCAACCATGAGACCTCTACTCTTGCACTCAAGCAACTGGTCTAAGAAGTCATTCCGACTGCTAGGCACGTTGTTTCTCGCTGAAAGCACGGAGTTTAACATTTCCTTCACATCGCTCTCATACAGCGCAGTCAATTTAAGATTTCGCATCAGAGTCGGAAAGCTTAGCTTTAAGAGTATTTTAATAGAGTCCAAAATTGTCGGGTTGATTATCTTTTTCCCCAGTTTCCTAAATTCAGAATCTTCCCTATTCAGGCTCTTGGAGTCAATACCGAAGCCACAGGCGCCGATGAAATCAGTCGTGAAGCGTGCCATAATCTCGCGTGCGTCAACAGTCTGCCCGTGCTGCGTGGCGAGCCGCGTCTGCAGGTGCTCGGCGCGCTCCACGATCAGAGGGAACATGGCCTTCAGCTTGGCAGTGGTGAAGGCGGGAGTCATGCGGTGCCGCAGCAAGCGCCAGAGATCCCCCTCAACGAGGAACAAGTGTTGCAGCAGCGGTTCGTTTTCGAAGCTTGTCGATAAGCCACGCTTGTAGAAGTGGTTGAAATCAGTCTGCAGGACCCGTTTAACCAACTCTGGGTCTCTGAGCACAAGTTGAGGATTGCTGGATTGATAGAAGCCGACAACCTTTTCGGTAGTGTATCTGTTGTACAGATCGTCGTAGAGCATGGGCATGCTTTTCTGGATGAGGTAGCCGGGTAAATGGTTTCCAACGAGAGGTAGTGGCGGGTCATGCTTCACGCCCTTCTTCTTCCAGTAGTTAAAGTTCCTCGTGGCGTACCAGTAGAAAAGGACGGCCACCACTAGTAGCAATACCGTAAAAAACATGTTTGTTGTATTTTGTTACTAGTACAAAGTATGAGGTAATGCGACACCGCTTGCACTTCAGGAATGGTGGCAGTTGCGCGCGGACCTTACTTTATAGCTAAAATCGGCGTGTAATTAATCTACGGTCCACAATCGGCAAATACATGACATTATAACGTTGTTGTTTGTTATTTAATCAGTCTTTTTGATAAAAATATATGCAATAAATAACTGGATCAAACTAAGCTATCAATGGTGAGATCATTTCTGTATTATCATTACAATGTTTTTATTTAGGTAAAGGTGAAAGTTTGTGTGTGATTTGTGTGAATGTTTGTTACTCCTTCACGCTCAAACGGCTGGGCGGATTTTAATGAACTTTAATACCAGGACAGCTTACATCCTGGATTTACACACAAGCCTTTTTAATCCCGGTATTCCCACGGGAAGGAAAGAAAGAAAGAAAAATCGTTTATATTGGTAGGGCCTCAAGGACCACTTCAGTTTAGTTGGAAACAGGAACACCGCAGGGCGCAGCTAAGTAACTAATAATCAAATATTATCTTATCTACTACTTAATACATTTGAAATGTGTTTATGACGACCTCTGTTGCGCAGAAGTCGTAAATTGATATGCATAGTTTGTATCTTGTTAAAGGTTTTCTAGCTTATATTTCGAACTGCATATTTACCTACCTCATCTTCGCCAAAATGTTCCTTAGATGCTTCTAATATCGATATCATAAAAGTCGCCATGACAGCTGGGAGCGTTTTGGTGCGAAATTTAAATGAGTTCCTAGAAATGCAAAATAAACCATCTAAACGTTCGACTTTTACTGAAATATTAATAGCAAGGTATATTTGTCTATAGGTATATAGCGAGACACACTATAAACTACTTTCTGAAAAATCGGCAACTAGCCTTTTTAGGGTAGAATATAAAGTTATAAATCAAGTACAAATGTGTCATAAGTTGCAGAAAGCCTCGTACCCGGGTTAAAACTCCTTATTTACATGACCGAACAGATACAGAAGCTACAAAAAGTGGGGTTCCCGCCCCGCAATATTTCAGGGAAGCCCTTTATCGCTTAATCAGTGGGATGGCTTCGGCAAAACATACGACATTTTAGCACAGATTACCTTGTATGTACTCATGTTAGGAAATTCCACTACAGCGTCCAAATATAAGCATAAGCAGGCTTAAGTAAGTAAGTTTGTCGTATGAGTGGCCGACTTTCGAAGTTTTTAGGCCCCTCCGCCATGGCTTAGCGACTATAAAAGCAGGGACAGTTTAACGCGCCCTCCGAAGCACGGAAGCGCTCAGCTTATAATGACACTTGCACTTCAATGACCTTTCAAGTAAGTCTAAGCAAGCTTCGCCGCGAGCGCTTCGTTTCTTACTTTCTTCGTACTTTCTCTCCAAGTGGCCTTGAAAAATTACACCCTGTATATAAAGAAAGTTGGCGAAACCTACTCGTTTTTAAATCTGAAATTCTGGGCGACTAATTATTTCCATCGTAAACTTTATCAAACTAATAAGTAACCTTGCGCCATCGCAATAGAGCTGATATTACCTAGAGATCTATTTGAAGTGAAACAGACTTAGCATTCGTCGGAGCGAGGTGGGGCAAGTCGCGCGGAAAACGAAGCGGTCTAAACTATCCCGGTAAATAAAAACTCCACATACACCCCGAAGTTCGATAGTTCCCGGGAATCAAGCCCTTAGATAAATTCTCATTGACAACAATAATAAATCTATTACGTTTACTTATTCAGATATATAATGCTAAAAACTATGGTAGAAAGATATAAATAATTTAGAAGGAAAACTATCACAGCCAAGTAGGCTTTACACGTTCACGAGTAGGTATTAGTAGGTAAATCAACTAAACATATAAAAAAGTTCGTGGAAATGACGAGTAAGAACTTCATTGACCCTAAGAGTACTACTTAAATTAAGTTCTTAACTGTTAAAACATCATCAATATAAATTTTTTTTATCATAATCATTATGATTTAAGTTTATTTATAATTTGAAGGACTGATAATTTTTAGTCAGAATCAGAAACAAAAAAAATATTATACTAACGATCAATAGAAATACAAAAATCAAAAATTAAATTGTTTATTTATTTCTCTCACAACACAATATTTAAAAATATATAGCAATAAATTTAAAAAATAAATACAGTTAAGAATAATGATAAATTTAAACAAACCATACAATACCATGTATACATCTAAATAAGTGAAATACCTTCGCGTATTTGGCAACTACGGAACCCTACCTACATTGAGCGTGGTCCGACACGCAGTTGGCTATTTCTAATTAACATATTAAACATAGATATAAATGAGTCTTCGTTTTTTAAGCGCAGCGTTCGTTCAGGTCACTTGTCTATCGGAGGCAGGATTTCACGGGTCGCTGGTGCCGCAATAATAAGGCTAGTGGCATATATTTTAGCGTTTTTATAAGTTTACTCGGTGAAGTTGGAAATATGGCGCGGAAGGGGAAACTGGAGCGTTCTGATCGTTCCCTAATGACAAATGCGCGGGAACGGACACTTCGTAAACTCTAACTCAGTTTATATTATTAAGATTGGATAAAGAAAGAAAAACAAAATTCTTTAATTTCAGTAGGTACCTCAAGACTTTTGGACCTCAAGGTTCACTGCGAATCGTCTTACGCCTTTCTTAAAGTCGGTTTAAAAATAAATAAGTACAAAATGTTTTCAATTGTCCGGTTATTCAACGTTAATTGGACTTTCAAATTGACTAATTCTGGTAAGAGTCTAGTGCTCACGTTTTTCAAAACGCGCAAGCACTGCGTGTTTGTATCGACACAAACGTAAATGAAACGCGCAGTAACTGCGTTTGTATCGATGCAAACGCGTGGCGAACAAAATGTTGGCAGCAAGATGTGACAAAGCACATATTCAAGAAAAAATCCTTAAAGCCTATGCACACTACGATTTTCAATGATAGTAAACCTTTCTAAGTTTAGAAATGAAAGCGATCCCAGGGAGCGGTAGACATTTCTGAAAGAAATGTCTACCGCTCCCTGGGATACAGTCGTGATCATATTTCATTTCATTTCATTTTTTTCTAAGTTTAGAATTTTAAAGTTACTTAGGTGCCTATCCTAGGGGTGGGGGGGAGTAGGTTTGGGGATTACCTGGCTACTATCATGCCTCCTAAATTTTAAAATTCCTTTATAATTACAAAATCCACGGCTTGTGTACAAAAACTAACAAAAAACTAGTAATTTTGCATCCAGTAATTAAGGACAATCCCGCATAATCCAACGTAATTCTGTACACCGGGATCCAGGATTCCCGGACCCCGGGATTCTTGGACACTTCGCTCCGGGAAAATTTTATTAATGGATTCTATTTTTTGACGTAGAATTTAATTAATTATAGAACTTCCGCGAACGGACAAAAGCAAAGAGGTTTTTTTATCTTTGAAAACATTGAGGAAGAAACTTTTGTTTAATTCATTAAGACGTACAGATTATTAGGAATACGGGACATTTTTGTTTGTTTTTTTTATTTAGAAAGTTTTTCAACGCAAAATCTTTTTCGAACGTCGAAAGCTGAATCCACAGTAGTTTAATGCTTTTTGAGAGAGCTGAAATACGCCTGTGATGAGTAGGCTAATGACATCCAAATTAAAACAATAATAATTTCCAAGTAAACTCGACACTGATAACTCGAATTCACTTGTCGATGTTGATTATTTACAGAATTACAAAAAGTACTGTTCCTCAAGATAATCAAATTATCTCTTAACCTTAACTACATTCATATAGGTCGTGTACGATAGAAAGACTATCAGCTGAATAATACAGCACATCGCGGGCTATAGCTCGCCTCGCCGCGACAGATGAAAAACATGCAATGCAATATTCACAAAAATGTGAAATAATACCTTTTCTCGCAATCCCATAGGATCTGGCAGACCTCTAAGAAGCTCTTCAGTGCAGCCGCGGTAATTCCAAAAGGTAAAATGATAAAAATGAAACGCAATATGATCACGACTGTGTCCCCAAGGTACGTTAAACAGTCTATGTCTACTGTACCTACCTTGGTTTCGTGCGCTCGTGGCGAAGCTTGCTAAGACGTTCTTGATAGATCGTCGAAGTTAAGCAACGTTCTGAGCGGTCACTACTTGGATGGGTGACCGCAAGTGGCATTTTCATCTGAGCGCTTCCGTGCTTTGGAAGGCACGTTAAATTGTCGGTCCCGGCTTTGAAGTCGTTAAGCCATGACGGAGGCCTTTAGGCGGCCTAAAAACTCCGTCACCAGATTTGGCCACTTGCTCATACGAACGAACGACGAACGAACCTTGGTCTATGTACTCGTAGATCGACTATCTTTAAAAAAAAAATCTCATTTCTACTAGTTGAACTCCTCTGAAAGGGTTCTACCGATTTTTATGGATATAAGAATAGGTCGTAAGGTATATTTCATACCACTAGGTGATTAAGGTGTCACTACCAAACAAAAGTCTTAAAAACAGACATTATCTTACGTAAAAACTAACTTTTACTTCACTCGCGTTTTAATAACCCGGATAAAAAGTAGTCTGTGTGCTATTCCACGTCATAATCGATGTGTATTCTAAGCTTCAGCCAAATCTGTTGAGTAGTTTTTGCGTGAAAGAGTTACAAGCATTTTAATAGCCAATTAACATTTTTGTCGCAGACATTGAAAATGACTATAGTACCATTATAAATGATGCCGATATCTTGTACGTACCAGAGCAATAACTGAATGCAATATTTACGTGCACCTAAAACCCCGTATTCATGGTAAACATTTGTTTAGCAACAAAGTTGAATCAACGTGTTGCGGAGTTGCTGGCAACACTGCGTGTGCTTTATTGACGTTCAATAAATTGTAAGCAACTGTTGTTTAGACCATGCAAGTCATGATGACAGTCAATTTTATTAGCAAGAATCTTGCAACGTGTAAATGACACTAACAAAGCAAATTAGAATAAGATTAGTAGATTATGTATAATGATAATGATTGATTGTTACCAAGCCACAATCTAAATCCCTGACTATAATAATCAATAATAATAATCATTTATTTTCAACCATGCCTACATGTTTCACTGATAATGTTGAGGCCCTGTCTCCTGGAAAAGCGTGAGCTGTGGCCCAGGAAACAGTACTCTCCCAAATAATTATACACTGATGATACATTATAGTACTTAGTAGGGTTCTTAAAATTAAAATTAAAATGTGTTAGCGTGTTGAGTGAGTATAGGGATGTGTATGTGTGTGTATGTAGTAGTGTGTACTATGACCACAGATAATATAATACTATACTATGACTGTACACACAGTAATACATGTTTTATAATAGGTGTATTGATGCCACTATACCTACACTTTTCAAAATAAATTAAAACCAATTTAAATTTTTTTTTAATAAAAATCAATTAATTGAGTTAACATTAACTTTTATACAAGAATATTTACAATCATTAGCAATCAAAAATTGTTAAAACTAGTTAAAAATCTCATGGTCTCAAAACAGGTAAAACAGCTTACAAGGTCTTCTTACGTTCTTTGAAGACGAGCGGCAAGCCTGCTTCAATGAGCTGTCCGATTCCCGGCTTGCCGCTTATCACGGGGTGTCTGACAGACGTCGGCGCCGGCTCCACGGAGAACTTAGACAGCACCGCCGCCAGCCCCGCCAGCGACTGCATCAGACCCAGCCGAGACCCTGCAACAAAAACAACAACAGTTACACTCTAACAACTCTAACAGGAAATGAAATATGACATATTTAATATGTACCTACACGTCAAATTCCCTTTCAGATCTTTGGACATGTTTAGATCTTTTGAAGATGTCTAATAGGGTAGTCAGAGATATTATGTCCAAATACTTGATATATGTCCATGTTTTTCAGAAGTTAACATTCAATACGTGATAGGTTGCAAGTCCATCGACGCCACTAGAAAGCGAACTTAGAGCTCGTGATACAGCTCATAATTTTTCGTAACGAATAGGCAGACCTCCTTGGACTCTAAAGTTAAGGCTCTGCTAAATAAAAAACAAAGTCAAGGTGATCAAAGGTACTTACCGATGCAGTTTCTTGGTCCTTCCCCGAATGGCAGGTATATATATTTGGTCTTCTCAGCATCTAGAGATTGCGGGTCAAACCGCTCCGGGCGGAACTCTTCAGGGCAATCCCAGTACTGAGGGTCGTTCTGCAATGCTTGAACTGGGATTATTATTTTTGTGCCTTCGTCAATGGTCAAGCCGATGTCTTTAAATGTGTACTCTTTAGAGCACTCCCTAATCAGAAAACCGACCGCCGGGAGTATCCTCATTCCCTCATTGAATGCCCACTCCAAATAATGCATGTCCTTAATCGATTCATAGCTCAACTTGTTGTCGTGCTTAGCCAGAACCGCGTCAATATGATCATGGAGCTTCTTCTGCACTTCAGGATGATATGCAAGTTGATGAAGCGCGAAGCTGGTTGAAGAAGAGGATGTCTCGAAGCCAGCCGCAAAGAAGACTAAAGCTTGAGCTGCGATTAAGTCATCAGTTAGCTCCATCGAGACTTTTTCAGGAGTTCCATCTGGCTTAAAGTTCTCTAAGGAGTCACCAACCATGAGACCCTTGCTCTTGCACTCAAGCATCTGGTCTAAGAAGTCATTTCGGCCGCTCGGCAGGTTGTTTCTCGCTGAAAGCACGGAGTTTAAAATTTCCTTCACATCGCTCTCAAACTGCTCAGTCACTTTAAGATTTTTCGTCAGAGTCGGAAAGCTTAGCTTTAAGAGGAATTTAATGGAATCCAAAATTGTCGGGTTCATTATTTTTTTCCCCAGTTTCCTAAATTCAGAATCTTCCGTATTCAGGCTGTTGGAGTCAACACCGAAGGCGCAAGCGCCGATGAAATCAGTCGTGAAGCGTGCCATAAGCTCACGCGCATCAGCGGTCTGCCCGTGCTGCTTCGCGAGCCGCGTCTGCAGGTGCTCGGCGCGCTCCACGATCAGAGGGAACATGGCCTTCAGCTTGGCAGTGGTGAAGGCGGGAGTCATGCGGTGCCGCAGCAAGCGCCAGAGATCCCCCTCCACGAGGAACAAGTGTTGCAGCAGCGGTTCGTTTTCGAAGCTCGTCGATAAGCCACGCTTGTAGAAGTGGTTGAAATCAGTCTGCAGGACCCGCTTAACCAACTCAGGGTCTCTGAGCACTAGCTCAGGGTTGCTGGATCGATAGAAGCCAACCACTTTCTCGGTGGTGTACCTGTTGTACAGGTCGTCGTAGAGCATGGGCATGCTTTTCTGGATGAGGTAGCCGGGTAAGTTGTTTCCGACGAGAGGTAGTGGCGGGTCATGCTTCACGCCCTTCTTCTTCCAGTAGTTAAAGTTTCTTGTGGCGTACCAGTAGAAAAGGACGGCCACCACTAGTAGCAAAACCGTAAAAAACATGTTTGTTGTGTTTTGTAACTAGTACAAAATATGAGGTGATGCGACACCGCTCGCGCTCGGTTCAGGAATGGTGGGAGTTGCGCGCGGACCTTACTTTATAGCATATATCAGTGTGTAATTAATCTACGGTCCACACCACAGTCGGCCAACACGTGACTATGACTTCATAACATTGTTGTTTATTATTTAATCAGTTTGATTGATAACAATATTCGAACAAAGAACTGGATACTAATAAGCAATGAATTGTCAGATTATTTTTTATGGTAGCACATTACAATGTTTTTATATTTATAGCTAGCCAAGTTACGTTGAATTTATAATAGCGCTTTTAATTTAGACGATTCGTGTCGGACGGACGGCTGCCTATGCCGAAACGATGCGTTTGTCGTATTTCGCACGGATCGCTCAAATGGCTGGATGGATTTTAATGAAATTTGATACCAAGATATCTTACATCCTGAATTGACACATAAGTTTCTTTTGATCCCGGTATTCCCACGGAAACGGGAACTATTCACCGCGGGTAACACCGCGGGACGCAGTTAGTACCTAATAATCTAAATATCTTATAATCTACTAACTTATACATTTGAAATTGTGTTTACGTCTTGTACCTACGCATTTTGGTTAAACCGGTTACAACAGCTGTTTTGTTTCCAACGTTTACTTTAGTGCAAGTCTGAACCTCTGACCATGAGGATCGCAAGTTCTTAGAGATGTGATAGAAACGAACCTTTTGTGATTACATCGCTCAGATATAATTGCCACTTGCGGTCACCCATCCAAGTTGTGACTGCTCAGAACGTTGCTCAACTTCGACGATCTATCAAGAACGTCTATTGCTAAGACTCGCTGTCTGTCTGTCCGTCTGTCTATCTGTCACCAGGCTGTATCTCGTGAACCACAATTGAAATTTTCACAGATGTATTTCAGTTGCCGATAATAACTAATAATTATTATTAAATAGTGCTGTGCATGTCTGTAATGGGTAAACATTATTATTATTATTATTATTATTTAGCCATAATCGTCCCACTGCAGGGCAAAGGCCTCCCTTCCCTTCTTCCACTCTTCGCCACTTAGCGCGTCCACAGGCCATGTGCTAAGGTATGAGTCCAGCTCGTCCCAATGGGTAAATAATAATGGTAATGGGTACACATATCATAGTATTTTTATATGAATGTTTTTTATAATGTGTGTACTATTAGCGTTGCCTTAATAAATAAATAAATAACAACAAATACTAAAATCAAAATAAAAAATAACCAATTCAACAAAAATTAAATTTTCTCGATATTGATAACGACAACATAGAAGCTTGAAATATTCACAGAATGGTACGGAACCCTTCGTGCAAGAGTTCGACTCGCAATTGGCTAATTTTTTATTTTACTTTGAATTGCCTCGTGATCACACACACACAAACAATCGCAGCGGCTTTATTATTTAGTAGGTACCTATACGTATTTTAAGCCAGTCATGATGACTACTATTATTGTTTATGTGTGCTAACACAGATGATAACGATACTGGATTTTCAAGTAGTCATGATGACTACTATTATTGTTTATGTGTAGAAAGAAAGAAAGAAAAATCATTTATTCTTGTAGGACCTCAAAGATCACTTAAGTTTCGTTTTACATGCTAGGTGATTCTAATGCCTGTGTGCTAACACAGATGATTTTCAAGTAGTCATGATGACTATATTATTGTTTTTGTGTGCTAACAGAGATAATTATAATACTAGGGGCTAATAAAGATACTGGATTTTCAAGTTGATACTTGTTTTGTTACTGATAATGTGGTAGATTAAAATTTCATATTAAATACTTGCAGTAGAAACTCGCATTCCCTCTGAAGGGGACTTGGAAAAAATCATTGTGAGTAAAGGTTTTTTTTATTTACACTTTAGTGTAATGTATTATACCAATAAGCAACGATATGTATATAATATAATATATACATTATATAAACGTAGTAGTTTTATTCTCAAAAATCCTTGTGTAGGTACCTACCTAAGCGAGGTAGAAAAAAAATTTTTTTTCAAATTCGAATTTCAAAATTTATTTATTGCGTATTATGTGTTTATAAGAGATGGTTTACTTTAACAGGTTGGTATGTCAATGTTTTTTATTAATATTAGCTATACCCTAAAACAGTCTTAATCGTACTTTAATTGCACTTACCTATGTAATACAACTTGTACCATTTACATAATGTAATTTTTTTGTAATCAAATTTTATGTTGAAATTATTTTTATTTTTATATTATTTTTAAAATCTTAGGAAAACTTACAGCTAGACAAAGAAAATAGAAAAAAAAACTTAACATGCACCTATTTTGTAGATACAGGTTTGCTGGGGGCCAATTAAAAGTTTCCACTTGAAGACACAAAAAAAAAACTTACGAGCACTTAACTAATGCTCTAAGCAGAAAATAGATATAAAAAAGAAGGAGATAGACGACATAACACATAAAAAAAATGGGACATCATGCATCCACTTTTATTACAATAACTGCTTCATGGCTGGTTTGGTCTTTTGCTTGAGGTTTTTGCATGAAATATTATTTATGTTTTATTTCAGTAATAAAGACGATTAATTAATCGTCTTTGGTAATGCTAAAAAAACGTGGCGGTGTCGAAGAGACAAAGTTCTGGCTTTTCTTCGCAAACCTTGTTATGATGACCTCGTTATGATTTATGAATAATTTTTAATTTTTCATTGCAAATTAATTGTTACTTAATTAAATATCTACAAAGGTTTTATTAAAATTTTTACATTAACTTTTTTTCAGGTTTTATTTTATCACAGAATAATAGAACAAGTTGATAAGTACAACATAAATTATAACTAATAATAATAATAACATTATTTAATAGGTAAGTACCTACGTAGTTTTAAATTTCAAATTTCAATATTTTACTATTCGAATTTCAAAATTTATTGCGTATTATAAATTAAATTATATTTTTTTATGAACAAAGAAACACACAGGAACAAAAAATATCTACACTTCTTAACCTAAACAACTAAATAAATAAAAGGAACTCTGTATTCTATCCAAAATACTCATCAAAATTTTGACGTGGTGCTCAAATGGGAACAAGAAAAATTTTATTTCTTGTTCCCATTTGAGCACCTACGTAACGACAGCTTCTAGTGATGGGGTTTGTAATAAAACACATCGTGCAAAGGACATTGCTCCGCGTCCATACATTGTTGCCCCTGGAGCCAAGAGCATCGGATAATTATGTATTGTATTCTCTATCATTAGTAGATTCTTAAAAGATCTTGTATTTGTAGCGGACTAGCTGCAAAAAAGGTATATTTCAAAACAAGTATCAGATTTTGAGGTTATAATCTAACCATAACAACGAATATTAAATGTAGGTACCTACGATTTTTACTTTTACGAGAAAAGAAAACACAATCGATCGATTAATAATTCAATCAATCGATTATAATTGATTGGACATCCCATTTCACTTCTGACACGACATGACATTATGCGAAGATGGCGATCGAATGTTATTAGTCGCGTTAAATTCTATTAAAAGTACATTTTGGAATACAGCTAGTTCGTGATACAGAAGTATTTGCAACTTAAATAATAAAATAGGCGATTAATTATCGTTTAATCTGATACTCTTTATTGCACAGGGCCAATTTGGACATTGTCTTTTAGTACTATCTGGTAATACCAGGCTACTATCGCTAGATAATGCGAAATATAAATAAACACAATACCTACAGCCAGCAAGGAAAGATATTTAACTAAACTGACTTGTCATCAGCATATTCAAATAAAAAATACATAGGCAATGTACCTATAAACGATTATGAAAACTTAGAGTCAAACTTTTGTTGACAGGTATCAACACCTACTAACTATAAATAATGACCTACCTTCAGTTTTTACCACAACATAATCTTATTCCTACTCGTAATTAAAGTTCTGTCTCATTCATACACCTAATCAAAAGTATTCATTTGTACAACTCTCCTTACAATCACTTGTAATTTAAGAAGTAAACTAGTTTAAACTCATAATGGTCGTTGTTTAATACAAGCTAACCCGTCAGTTTACAAGGTCTTCTTCCGTTCTTTGAAGACGAGCGGCAGACCTGCTTCAATCATCTGTATGGCCGCTGGCTTGCCGCTTATCACGGGGTGTCTGACAGACGTCGGCGCAGGCTCCACGGAGAACTTAGACAGCACCGCCGCCAGCCCCGCCAGCGACTGCATCAGACCCAGCCGAGACCCTGCAACAACAGTCACACTTTAACTCTGATCTGAAATCAAGCAAGTTCGTATGAGTTTTGGCCAACTCTGGTGATGGAGTTTTTATGCCGACTAAAAGGCCGCATGGCTTCACGACTTCAAATCTGGTTAACCTACATATTTAATAAGTAATTCAATAGTTGTTAAATAAAAAAATAACGTAGTCACACGTGACGTGACACGTAGTCCTGGCATGCGTGGGCGTAGCAGCTAAACGGCAACAAATCCTCAACAATCCGAGGTCGCTCCTCGAAGCCTGTGAAGACCCCAGGAAACTTCTGTGCTTCTGGGAGGAGCTAGGCTGGCTTCACTACTAGTGAGCCAGGTCATCCCCACGCATAAAGGACCGCCTTTGAGTCTAAATGCGGAAAAGGGAGTCCCCATACATACATACATACATACATAATAAAAAAATAAATATAAAATAAAATTAAAACAACTTAGTACTCGTAGGTACCTAACTGCAAGACAATGAAATTATCTTACTAAATAACTGGCGGCCTTAAAACTCCGTCACCAGAGTTGGCCACTTGCTCATACGAACTTACTTTTTACTGTAATGTTACAAGTATACTCTATGACGTGTGTAAATAAATCAATAAAAGGCGGTCATGAACCTTAACCAAACAGGACGTATCAAAACACAAACTTTGGGTTCAAGTAGGTAATGTCAGTGTATATCTATGAGTGTCTAAATAAATCGATAAAAACCGGTCATGAAATTATACCTCTGTCAAACAGGTATCAAAACACAAACTTTAGGTTCAAGTAAGTAGGTAATAATAGGAGTCATGACTTATGATGTAATCACAACACAAGAATGAGACTGGTTTATTCTAATGTAATATTCGAGTGCTCAAACGTATCATAATAGGCTGATCTCCTTGGACTTTGAACCTGATGAGATTGAGTTGTATACAACGTGATTTATATTGGTATGTTATCCCGGAACGGGGATTTTGTGACCATGAAAATGAACAGTTGTGTAGGTGCAAATCTTGTGAATTCTAATTTTCAGATTTTCATACAAAAGCGTTTTTTGGTAAATCTATTATCAGCTATCATCTATCATTATTTTCATCGCCCGCCCCCCTAGTACGTCACACGGGCCACTGGCCCGTGGTTAGGGTCACCTTCATGGATCAGCTGATTATTATAGGGTTGCGTTTATTTCTGAGGGAAACTTTGCTAGTCATTTCTTCAATGAAAAACATCGAAATTCAAAAAGTCGTAGACAAATGTTGTTCACACCGATGAGGTGAATGACCCCTTTTCGGGATAACATACCAATTATGAATCACCGTGTATAAAACGGTATCACAAGTAAGGTGATCAAAAGGTCAAAACTTACCAATACAGTTTCTTGGTCCCTCCCCAAATGGCAGGTAAACATATTTGATTCTCTCAGCTTCCAGAGATTGCGGGTCAAACCGCTCCGGGCGATACTCTTCAGGGCAATCGAAGTACTGAGGATCGTGCTGCAACGCTTGAACTGGGATTATCACTGGCGTGCCTTCGTCAATGGTCAAGCCGATATCTTCAAATGTGTACTTTTTGGAGCACTTTCTGATCAGAAAACCAACCGCCGGGAGCATCCTCATTCCCTCTTTGAATGCCCACTCCAAATAATGCATGTCCTTTATCGAGTCATAGCTCAACTTGTTGTCGTGCTTAGCCAGAACCGCGTCAATATGCTCGTGGAGCTTCTTCTGCACTTCAGGATGATATGCGAGCTGATGAAGTGCGAAGCTGGTTGTAGAAGAGGATGTCTCGAAACCTGCCGCAAAGAAGACGAAAGATTGAGCTGCGATTAAGCCATCAGTTAGCTCCGCTGAGACTCTTTCAGGAGTTCCATCTGGCTTAAAGTGTTCTAAGGAATCGCCAACCATGAGACCCTTGCTCTTGCACTCGAGCAACTGGTCTATGAAATCATTTCGACCGCTAGGCGCGTGGTTCCTCGCCACCAGCACAGAGTTTAACATTTCCATTAGCCCACTTTCAAACCGTTCCGTTATTCTATAATTCTTCATAAGTGTTGGAAAGCTTTTCTTTAACAAAAACTTTAGAGATTCTAAAACGGGTACATTAAATATTTTTTTTCCAAGTTTCCTAAACTCAGAGTCTTCCGTGTTCAGGCTCTTAGAGTCGACGCCGAAGCCACAGGCGCCGATGAAATCAGTCGTGAAGCGTGCCATAATCTCGCGTGCGTCGACGGTCTGCCCGTGCTGCGTGGCGAGCCGCGTCTGCAGGTGCTCGGCGCGCTCCACGATCAGAGGGAACATGGCCTTCAGCTTGGCAGTGGTGAAGGCGGGAGTCATGCGGTGCCGCAGCAAGCGCCAAATATCTCCTTCCACGTTGAACAAGTGTTGCATCAGAGGTTCGTCAGCGGAGATCGGTAATAAGCCACGCCTGTAGAAGTGATTGAAGTCAGTCTGCAGCACTCGCTTTACCAACTCAGGGTCTCTGAGCACTAACTCAGGATTGCTGGATCGATAGAAGCCAACCACTTTCTCGGTGGTGTATCTGTTGTACAGGTCGTCGTAGAGCATGGGCATGCTTTTCTGCATGAGGTAGCCGGGTAAGTTGTTACCGACGAGAGGTAGTGGTGGGTCATGCTTCACGCCTTTCTTCTTCCAGTAGTTAAAGTTTCTCGTGGCGTACCAGTAGAAAAAAACGGCCACCACTAGTAGCAATACCGTAAAAAACATGTTTGTTGTATTTTGTAACTAGTACAAAGTATAAGGTGATGCGACACCGCTCGCGCTCGGTTCATGAATGGTGGGAGTTGCGCGCGGACCTTACTTTATAGCTACGATCGATGTGTAATTAATCTATGGTTCACAGTCGCACGCACGACTCTGAAAATAGCTAAGTATAGGATGGTTGTTGATTCTTGTTTTATCGGTCTTTCTGATAAAACTGTTTGATAAAAAATAATCGTGCAATCGTTTGATAGAAAATTGTGATCTGGTTACTACAATATTATTTGACAATAGAGACAATGTTGTTTGTTAATTCAATGTTTTAACTTTTTCACGTTAAAATTAAAATAAATTTTATTGTCCTAGAAATTAACACTTAATGTTTTTCTAATAAACCTAAACTATCTATTTATTAAATTATACTTTTTTTTTTAGAGTGCCACACTTAGGTGTTTCATTATAAATAAAAATCTTTCTAAAAGTTTCGATTCCGTTGGGTTTCGCCGCCTTAAGGCCTCCGTCATGGCTTATCGACTTCAAAAGCCGGGACCTACAATTTTATATTATAGGTAGAGGTAGATTGTAATCATTTTGCTCTCCAAAGCCCGGAAGCGCTCAGTTAGTAAAAAATGAAAAATATGAAAAATCATTTATTGTAGTAAACAAAATAAACAGATACAAATTACATTAAATGACTAATTACACAGAACACAACTTAAACAAAAACAACAGTGCAAATTCAAAAGTAGTTAGAAATACTTACATAAATTATTATCAAACCTTAAGAGTTGATTTATAGTTCAATTTCTTTTGTCGACTGCTCACAAATATAGTTTTTGCATCCTTATACAGATCCAAAAGGGTCTAAATACATATTTGGTGCATGCCCACAATGCTTACGTTATACAGGGGGCCTATCATCAGTTTTCGACTGGTATAAAACTATTTTCGCTCACGTGTCAAGTATTCTAAATGTATTGAATTTTTAGTTCATGCAAGTTACCGGAGGCGCTGCACTGGATTGTGATACTTGATAAATTTGTGATAGGGGAGCGGGGGGCTAGTTGTAACAGTTTTTAGTTTTTTTGATGGGGAAGTCAAGATAACAAGTATTCTAATAATGAAGTTATTTTATAGTAGAGGAAATATATCCATTTATCCATAAGAATGATAACTGCGCTGGATTTCATAACGATTACTTAAAAAAAAATTTTTTAGCAAACATAGACGCTTGTTACAATATGCCCCGTTCTTGGGGCAAGTTGTAACTGGTGTGGGGTAGGTAGTAACAACATAATTAAAACAACATAATTATAAATTTTAGGCATTTATTGTTTGGTAAACAACCTAATTTTAATTATGCACATTAACACACGTAAATATAACGTTTGATACATACTAATTATAACATTATTTCTTACAAACTTACCTCATGAGTTACAAAAAAAAAACTCAAGCCTTTACATCCTAACTAGATGATTTATACAGAGTCAGGAGGCAGTGTCCCGTTAAGTACACGTAACACTGTAGTGCCTGGGACATTGTTGAGATGGAATAGGCTTGCCCAGCACCTAAACCATCCTCACAGCTAAGACGGCCATATCCACAGGAAAGACAATGATCAATACGTGTGGCTGACTAGCCGCGGGTTTCCTTACGATGTTTTCCTTCACCGTTTAAAGCTCAAGTAAGTTTATTAGTTACAAGTATTTCTTTATCAACAGTAAGAGTCTTATTGCTTAGTTTCAATAAATTTTTTTAGACAAAATAACAACATTTTTAGAGCTTGACGAATTTTGGTCCCATTTTCGGAAACTTCCCTTGCTGCTAGTTCGTAGACCTCTTGCGACTTAGCAGCCCTTTCCAATATTCGCTTATTATTTCTCATCCTAAAACACAGAAAACAAAAAAATAGATTCGTTCTGTAATTATGTAGGGAGTTTGCCCAGCTGTGGGATATTGTATCATTAGGTATTTAAAAAACCATTTTAAATGTAAATAACGACAAGCATAGGTACACATTTACGTTTAAAAACATGAAGGGGCAAGTTGTAGCATGTTACAACGTGCCCCGAGATTTCGTTACAACTTGCCTCATAGCAATATTTTATACATTTTTGTTTATTGAAAATAAATGGTATAATGTAGCCAAAAGAAATAACTAACATAAGATAGCTGAATATTTTGACTACACATACCAATGGAAACTCATTTCAAAAAGACAATGCAAGTAACCTAGAATAAAATTTTACGAACTTAAGTTTTTTTCATTACCTGGCAAAAATAGAGCACCTGCACACGACCACTCACTGCGCGCTCCTGCGCGATACCCACTGTGTTCACGTCGTAGGCCACCGTATAAGGACTTAATTAGCGCAAATTCCAACACAAAATATTCAATACCTGCTGAGTAATTAAGCTGTTAATACTTGCCCCCGTTACAACAAGCCCCCCGCTCCCCTACTTGACTCGCTAACGAGGACAGTATCCAATACTATGGTTAACTCGTGATAGGCCCCCCGAAGTTAACATTTCATACGTGACAGATTGCAAAAGCATCGACGATAATTAAATAAACTAATTACCTACTTCAGATTATATCACAATCTTATCTAATCATACGTCTAGGTTTATTTTAAATTACGGAGTAAAGTAACGAGTACCTACCTACCGATGTAAGGTAATCCCATGGTAAAATAAAATACCATGTTAAAATGATAACACAATTCATCGAAAACAACACTGGTTCTAAGAGTATTCATTTCTACCTATCTGGTTATGCACAGCGTATCGACATCAGTGGGGCTTTACCAAATTTATAGGCTTGTTTTTGACTTGTAAAACATATATTTTAATACTGAAAAACTGTAGGTACTGATGTTGAGTAAAAAAAGTCTATTTCTAAAATATAAACTTATGCTCGTGGCTACGAGAACAGCGATGTAGTCAGAGATCGTTTTTAGACAAGTGTAGGACTGTAGGTATATGGAAAAAGCCAATACTACAATACTAGCAATTATAAAACTAGTAAAAACCTCTCTTAATAGTCTTTGCTTGAATAAAATTATCCCGACAGCTTACAAGGTCTTCTTCCGCTCTTTGAAGACGAGCGGCAGGCCTGCATCAATGAGTTGTACGACCGCCGGCTTGCCGCTTACCACGGGGTGTCTGACAGACGTCGGCGCCGGCTCCACGGAGAACTTAGACAGCACCGCCGCCAGCCCCGCCAGCGACTGCATCAGACCCAACCGAGACCCTGCAACAACAGTCACACTCTAACCATGACCTCAAATTATACCTCGAATGATACTGTCAATCAGGAATCAAAACACAAACTTTAGGTTCAAGTAATATTGCGGTTCTGTTACAATTAAAAGTGTCATGCCAACACAGAACCAAAACTGGTTTATTCCAGTCGTGCGCTTTATACTAACACATTAGGTAGGCAGGCTCTTTGAACTTTTGACTTGATGAGATTTAATTACGTAAAAAACATACTGAACATGATAAAAGGTAGGTACTTACCGATGCAGTTTCTTGGTCCTTCCCCGAATGGCAGGTATATATATTTGGTCTTCTCAGCATCTAGAGATTGCGGGTCAAACCGCTCCGGGCGGAACTCTTCAGGGCAATCCCAGTACTGAGGGTCGTGATGTAACGCTTGAACTGGGATTATCACCGGCGTGCCTCCGTCAATGGTCAAGCCAATGTCCTCAAATGTATACTCTTTAGTGCTCTCTCTGATAAGAAAGCCGACCCCCGGAAGCAACCTCATTCCCTCTTTGAAAGCCCACTCCAAATAATACATGTCCTTTATCGAGTCATAGCTCAACTTGTTGTCGTGCTTAGCCAGAACCGCGTCAATATGATCATGGAGCTTCTTCTGCACTTCAGGATAATATGCGAGCTGATGAAGCGTGATGCTAGTTGAAGAAGAGGATGTCTCGAAGCCAGCCGCAAAGAAGACAAAAGCTTGAGCTGCGATTAAGTCATCAGTTAGCTCCGCCGAGACTTTTTCAGGAGTTCCATCTGGCTTAAAGTGTTCTAAGGAGTCGCCAACCATGAGACCCTTGCTCTTGCACTCAAGCAACTGGTCTATGAAGTCATTCCGACCACTAGGCGCGTGGTTCCTCGCCGCTAGCACGGAGTTTAACATTGCCATTACGTCACTTTCAAACCGTTTCGACGTTTTAAGATTTTTCATCAATGACGGAAAGATTTTCTTTATAAAAAACTTAAAAGCATCTACAGGGTGTATATTGAATATTTTTTTCCCAAGTTTCCTGAATTCAGACTCTTCCATGTCAAGACTCTTAGAGTCGATGCCAAAGCCACAAGCGCCGACGAAATCAGTTGTGAAACGTGCCATCAGCTCGCGCGCGTCAACGGTCTGCCCGTGCTGCGTGGCGAGCCGCGTCTGCAGCTTCTCGGCGCGCTCCACGATCAGAGGGAACATGGCCTTCAGCTTGGCAGTGGTGAAGGCGGGAGTCATGCGGTGCCGCAGCAAGCGCCAGATATCCCCTTCCACGTTGAACAAGTGGTTCTCCAAGGGTTCGTCGCTATTGGCCGGGAACAGCCCACGCTTGTAGAAACAGTTGAAATCAGTCTGCAGCACTTGCTTTACCAACTCAGGGTCTCGAAGCACAAGTTGAGGATTGCTGGATTGATAGAAGCCGACAACCTTTTCTTCAGGGTATCTGTTGTACACGTCGTCGTAGAGCATGGGCATGCTTTTCTGCATGAGGTAGCCGGATAAGTTGTTACCGACGAGAGGTAGTGGCGGGTCATGCTTCACGCCCTTCTTCTTCCAGTAGTTGAAATTTTTCGTGGCGTACCAGTAGAAAAGTATAGCCACTCCTAGTAACAATACCGTAAAAAACATTTTTCAAACAGTAATAAGCGAGATGATGCGACGCGGCACGCGCTTGTTTTAGGAATGGTGGGAGACGCGAGTGAGTCTTACTTTATAGCTTAAATCCGTGTACAGTATTCGGTAAACAGTCGCCCAACGCGTGATTCAGCAAAATATCATTAATCCGTTCGGTTGTTGCTTGTTATTTAATCAGTATATTATCTGATAAAACTATTTGAATAAAAGGCCCTGCCAAAGTGACATATTTCGGATACAACATTTTTGAACTATTTGTTCCAAATATAACTGTTAAATTTATTAAGGGTCATTTTTAGTCACTATTTTAAATGTTTGGATAATTAAAAATAAAGTTAATATCATTGTATTACATTGATGTTTTGTATAGTCGTATCAATAAAAATAGTGGTACAAAAATTAAGTTGATAGTTATAAAAAATAATATAAAAATCGTTTATTACAGGTATTATTACAGTCCACAGAAATGTGAAACACAAGTCCTTAGAACAAAATAGAAACATAAAACGATGTTTTAGTAACACTCTTTTTCTAAGTATGACAATGGTGTCATAGATAATCTGTAATATCGTGAGGAAACCTAAGTTAGCTTAGGCCTCCCTAAGTTTGTATATCAACCTCGGTCCTGTGCTAGTGGATAGGAAATACAATCGTGATCATTTCATTTTACAAAAAAACTGCATACCTAATCATAAAATAACTCATAGTTTGTCTGGAAGAAGATCTCGCGTACTGTTGTTAACTTATAATTTGTTAGATAAAAATGAATGTCAAGCAAAAGTATCGGTAAGTAACCAAAACACTGCAAGTCACAATGATGCCACTTATCCCTATCATTAACTAATATCAACATTATCGTGACTGACTGATAACAATGCAGAGCCTAAACCGCTGGTACTAAAAACTGTTGGAAAAACTCAGCTCAGCTTCATCTTTACTAGATGAGTGACATGACGACAAAAATTTAAAAATTAATTTAGCTCATATTGTGTAATTTTTTTGATTAAGTATTTTTATTTTCAAAGGCAGGTGGCGTTGCCAGAAAAACGGCCTTCCTTAAGGAAGTGTTCTAGTGCCAACTCTGTTTAACATAATATACCAACGACCAAAACAGCATGACATACAGCTTCCTATATGCAGACGACCGGGCTCTAGCTGCACAGACTACGTCATTTGAGGAAGCGGAGGAAAAGCTGGAAATGGATTTGAGACAATTCGGTAAATATTACGAAGAGAATGGTCTCAAGCTGTCCCGACTCCACTTAACATGCTCTACCTACTCGCCGGCATCGCTCCCCTATTCACAAGAAGGGAAGTTGCTTGTTCAATATTGAAGTCGAAGCAAGAGCGAGACCACCGTCATCCCCTATACAAACATCAACTTCAGAGAGGTCGTTTGAAAGCAGTAAAAAATTATTGTGCACTACTTCTTTTTCTCTTTGACATGCCTTACTTTGTTCGACTGGCTTCCCACTAAAGCTTGACTATTTAGATTATTTTAGATTGTTAAGGGATCGCTTTTAAACAAAAGCTAGGCCCACACCACCAGGTTCTTGCCTGATTCTTTTCCTGGTGTAGGGAGTCGAGTTGGAACAGGCATTAGAATCACCTAGCATGTAAAACGAAACTTAAGTGATCCTTGAGGTCCTACAAGAATAAATGATTTTTCTTTCTTTCTTTCTTTCACTTAGCAACTGACGAACACCCAGTGACGCTTAAAAACAAGCTCTGGGAGAAGAAACAACCACCTCATGATTTCACAATGCAGGAACATCTGCCCCCAGGGTGTGATCTTCTATTGTCGGTGAGGAAATCAAGTTCAAGTTGGTCTCTACCACCTGCACTAGGGAGGGGAGGCCCCTAACAAACGCCACATCCTATGGAGCAAAGGCGGCGATATTTTTCTCAAATATTGTTTAAGTTGTTTTAGCCATTGAAACGCAAGAAGAAGCCACGAGCACTTCAACAGCTATGTTAAGAGGGCGTCATATGCAAATTAGTCGTCGAAATCCTTATTTATCTCAGTATATGTAAAAGCTACGTCCTTCATATTTAGGGAAATGATACTTTGAACTTTTATCTTCTATCTTGGTTTTTTAGAAACACGATTGGTAAAAGTTTTCTCGATCATATATTTTTTTGAAAAATACATGTTTTTCACACAGTTTGCTATTTATCTCAGGAACAGAACGCTATTTTTGTTGGTTTTATGTTTTGACAAATAGCCTAGAAGTATTTATTTAGTTCTGGTTTTTTAATTTTTCGATTGCTTGTTTAATTAACTTGTAATTAAATAAAAACTGTTTTTTCGCTATAAATTATGTTGCGTGTCTATCGTTCTGCGCTTCTCACTCACGAGTAAAAACATTATTCGCTCTCCCGCTCATTCCTCGGCGCTATGGCACACACTTAAATGTTTTTTTATTATTATTATTACCAATATTAACTATACCTTAAAACAGTCTTCAATGTAGGTACCTACCTAAGTTACAAATTATCATTACTACAAAATTAAAAACTTTACACAATATAGTCAGGAAAGTTATTGATTTACTCTAACTTGACACTATCATTATTACAGTTAGAAGTACTTATAAATTATTATAAAAACTTATATAGTTGATTTATAGTTCAAGTTTATTTTGTTGACTGCTACCAACACACAACACTTAAACTTATTATATTATAAACTACCTATTTTAATTTTTATCATAATCATATCTATTTGAACGTCTTATAAACAGTTTTATTTATAAATATCGAGTAGGTGATGAACCTACTAATGTTACCTATACCTACTTTGTTAAAATGATAAAATAATTTATCAAAAAACACCACCTAGATTTAAGTGCACCTATCTGTTTCGATATTACGTTATGCCAAAGACGATTAATATCTATTATATTATTATATTAATATCTATTATATTAGATATTAATCGTCTTTGGTTATGCACAGCACAATTCAATTCAATTCAATCATTTATTTATCTTTTCACACTTACATGTACTTAGATAAGTCCTACAACATTTAACTTAACTTAAGAGACTATCTTATATTATTATGTACTTTCTTATATTATTACTACTATATATAACTTGAGCTAGTACCTTTTATTTTATTACAAAATAAGTTTCTATCAGCCATCGCTTTGTCAATTGTATAGTAACTCTTATTAATCAGATAATTTTTAACAAATATAAATAATTCCATGTCAGTTTTGTTTCTAAAATCTAAAGGTATTTTATTATTAAACTTAATAGAGGGGCACACAAAGCTTTTTTTAATTTTAGAAAGTCTATTATAAGGAACTACAACATTGTATTTATTTCTAGTGTTTGTAGTAGTATATTTTGTAACCATGGATTTCCTTAGGTATATTTAGTTTGCATTGTCATTTTCTCTTAAGTTAATTATATAAATTGATAAATTTAGGTAAAGCACACAAACATAAAGTGTGCTTTACATAATTTACAGGATTGTTTTTGACTTGTAAAAATTTTATATGCTTAAAAAACTAAGCTGATGTTGTCTCAAAGGATCAGCATTGCCATTCAGCGCGGCAATGCTGCCAGTGTCTTGGGCACGCTTCCGTCTGACAGTGGCTTGTATCAGTTGAGCTACCTATAGATCGTTTGTAACGATCCTTAGGCTGCCCATCTATTGAAGTGGAGCGAGCTGGCGGAGTAGAGAAACGGATAAATATTAATTATTAGGATTGCATCAAATATTTGCTCAGAGATTTTAAGCAATTCCATTGGTTAATATTTATCCGTTTCTCCGCTCCGCCAGCTTGCTCCGCTACGAAAGACAGGCAGTCCAATTGGTTTTAATTGTATTTTGTACAGTTATGTAAATATTAGTACCCAGTTATTTAGTTTCTATAAATAAATTTTTTTACACAAGTGTGGGGCTGTGTGTGGGTATCCATCCATCTGACCAGAGCAATTGTTGAATCTAAAACGATTTGACCAGAGAATAATATATATTTCTCATATCCATGAGAAATATTATTCTCTGGTAAAACAATCCCTACAGTACAAGCAATTATTATTCAAAGTAGTCTAGAACTAGTAAAAACCTCTCATAAATAGTCTTTGCTTAAAACAAATTATCCAGACAGCTTACAAGGCCTTCTTCCGTTCTTTGAAGACGAGCGGCAGGCCTGCATCAATGAGCTGTATGGCCTCCGGCTTGCCGCTTATCACGGGGTGTCTGACAGACGTCGGCGCCGGCTCCACGGAGAACTTAGACAGCACCGCCGCCAGCCCCGCCAGCGACTGCATCAGACCCAACCGAGACCCTGCAACAACAACAATCACACTGTAACCCTGACAGATACCTTAACCATAATTGATACCTTAACTGTCAATCAGTACTCAATACATAAACTTTAGTTCAAGTAATATTGGGGTTCTGTTACAACTAAAACTGACATGACAAAATAAAACCAAAACTTGTTTATTCACATGTTTAAAGACACACTTAGGTAGTAAAATGAAATGAAAAATGAAATATGATCATGATCACGTCTGTATTCCGGGAGCGGTAGACATTTCTTTCAGATCATTAGGCTATTTTTAGATCTTTTTGAAGATGTCTAAAGGGGTAGTCAGAGGTATGTCTAAATACATACATATTTGGTACATGCCCACTTTTTGCAGAAGTTAACTTTCCATATGTGACAGGTTGCAAGCCCATCAACACTATTAGAGAGCTAACTAGTTTCCTCACGATGTTTTCCTTCACCGTTATAAGCTCGTGTTAAAGCTTATATACATTTTTCGATGCAAAAAGTTCATTAATGCACGGCCGGATTCGAACCCACGACCTTCGGATCGAAAGTCGAGGTACTAATCCACGTGACCAACACGGCTTACTTAGGTGGTAACTAACACATTAGGTAAGCCAGATCTCCTTGGACGTTTAACTTGATGAGATTATGTTCAGTAAAAACATAATCAAGGTGATAAGAGGTAGATACTAACCGATGCAGTTTCTTGGTCCTTCTCCGAATGGCAGATATATATATTTGGTTTTCTCAGCATCTAGAGATTGCGGGTCAAAACGTTCCGGGCGGAACTCTTCAGGGCAATCGAAGTACTGAGGGTCGTGCTGCATAGCTTGAACTGGGATTATCACCGGCGTGCCTTCGTCTATTGTCAAGCCGATGTCCTCAAATGTGTACTTTTTAGTGCTCTCTCTGATAAGAAAACCTAGCGACGGGAGAATCCTCATTCCCTCATTAAATGTCCACTCCAAATAATGCATGTCTTTTATCGAGTCATAGCTCAACTTATTGTCGTGCTTAGCCAGAACCGCGTCAATATGATCGTGGAGCTTCTTCTGCACTTCAGGATGATATGCAAGCAGATGAAGCGCGAAGCTCATTGTAGAAGATGATGTCTCGAAGCCAGCCGCAAAGAAGACGAAAGCTTGAGCTGCGAGTAAGTCATCAGTTAGCTCTGCCGAGACTTTTTCAGGAGTTCCATCTGGCTTAAAGTGTTCTAAGGATTCGCCAACCATGAGACCTTTGCTCTTGCACTCAAGCAACTGGTCTAAGAAGTCATTCCGACCACTAGGCTTGTGGTTCCTCGCCGCCAGCACGGAGTTTAACATTGCTATTACGTCACTTTCAAAGCGCTTCCACAATTTAAGATTTTTCAATAGTGACGGAAATATTTTCTTTAGATAAAACCTAATCACATCTACATGGCCTAAAGTGAAAATTTTTTTTCCAAGATTTCTGAACTCACACTCTTCCTTGTCAAGGGTCTTAGAGTCGATGCCAAAGCCGCAAGCGCCAATAAAATCAGTGGTGAAGCGTGCCATGATCTCGCGTGCGTCAACAGTCTGCCCGTGCTGCGTGGCGAGCCGCGTCTGCAGCTTCTCGGCGCGCTCCACGATCAGAGGGAACATGGCCTTCAGCTTGGCAGTGGTGAAGGCGGGAGTCATGCGGTGCCGCAGCAAGCGCCAGATATCCCCCTCCACATTGAACAAGTGTTTCTGGAGAGTTTCGTCGGTCGGAAATAGCCCCCGTTTGTAGAAATAGTTGAAATCAGTCTGCAGCACTCGCTTTGCCAAAGCAGGGTCTCGGAGCACAAGTTGAGGAATGCTGGCTTGATAGAAGCCGACGACCTTTTCGGTGGTGTATCTGTTGTACACATCGTCGTAGAGCATGGTCATGCTTTTCTGCATGAGGTAGCCGGGTAAGTTGTTACCGACGAGAGGTAGTGGCGGGTCATGCTTCACGCCCTTCTTCTTCCAGTAGTTGAAATTTTTCGTGGCGTACCAGTAGAAAAGTACAGCCACTCCTAGTAACAATACCGTTAAAAACATTTTTTCCACCAACAGTATATAGTGAGATGATGCGACGCGGCACGCGCTCGTTTTAGGAATGGTGGGAGACGCGCGTGAGTCTTACTTTATACCTTAAATCGGTGTGCAGCATTCGGTAAACAGTCGCCCGACGCGTGATTCAGAAAATGTTATATAATTATTATTATTAATCTGTTGTTGCTTGATATTTAATCAGTAGGTTATAAATTATAATATCTGATAAAACTTTTTGAATAAAGCGCATTAGCAAAGTGCCAAATATTTCGGATAAGTACTAATATTATGTTCAGACTACTTCAGACCATTTTGTCTTAAATGTCACTGCGAAATTTATTGAGGGACATTTTAGGCATTATTTTTAAGTTTTTTTGCTTAAAAATAAAGTAAATTATTATGATGTTTTAAATTGATGTTTTGCACAGTCGTAGTACTAAGAAAAATAGTGTTAAGAACTTAAATTAGTTGTATTTAGTAATAAAAAATAAAAAATAAATCGTTTGTCTAAAACATTATTACAGTTCACAGAGATGTGAACACAGCAGGTCCTTAGAACAAAGAGAAACATAAAACGATGTTTTATCAACACTCTTTTTATAAGTATGACTGTAGGTACCTAATCAAATTATTTTATAAAAGTAATTTTCTCGGATTTACTATTTACGTTGTCGTAAAGATCAGTCGGTCGGTTTGTGTAGTAGGTATTATACTGTATTAAATTAACGTAGGTATTGTATCTCGCGGGTCCGAATCCCGTCGAAGCCGTAAACTTTTGGTAAGATTTTTCATTTATAATGTATTATAACGTGTCAGTTATAACAAAAAATAATAATGTGTTACCTCTAACCATCTAACCGGCTAATATTTTATGTCTAAGTTTATTGTCTGACTGTAAAAAACAGCATTCATCATTAGAGTCCGAAATATCAGTACCTAAAGAAATTATTAATTTTAAAATAATAATGTCATTAGGACTAGTACGTACAACTAATAAGTACTAACTAGTACAACTAATTTAGGCACAACCTTATAGTTTCCAAAGCATTTTTCCAAAAGAAACCGGAACATTAATTAACATTTAAAAGCGGTAAAAACTGCACACAAATAGATTATAATTTTGACAGACAGAAGACTCCTTAAACATTTTAAAGTTTGTAAGGTTAACAAGGTGAAGCGATAACCTCTCAGCATAGATTCATTTAGCAAGTTTATCTTTACCTAAGCCAATTAAAACAATGACAGATAGAACCCCAAAAATTAAGTGACGCCAACTTTATAGTGAAAAGGGAGCTGAGCTGCTTAAGACCCTTAGGAAATATTTGGTAGAAGATATTACTAACAAAGATGCGGACTCTGTGTAGTCAAATTTTGAGCTCATGTGCAAAAGAGAAGCTGCTAAGATCCTAGGCGTATCAAAAGGTGGGCTAAGCACGAACAAAGATCCAACATGGTGGAATGAAGAAGTTAAAGAAGCTATAAGAGCCAAAAGATACCTGTTCAAACTTTGGCAACAAACAAAGCTTGAAGAAGACCGCATAGAATACAAATCGGCAAAACAACTGGCCAAACGCAAAGTAGCACACTCTATGACTGTTGAGCAATTTAAATATCTTGGTTCGATGCTAACGGACGATGCCAACATAGACAAAGACGTCACCCACCGAGTCAATGTAGCCTGGCAGAGGTAGAGAGCCCTCAGCAGTGTCCTCTGCGACGCCAAAATGCCGATCCAGACTAAAGGCAAGGTCTACAAAACAGCTGTAAGACCAGCAATGATGTACGGTGCCGAATGCTGGGTGGTTAAGAAAGCGCATGAACAACAACTACATGTCAGCGAAATGAAAATGCTTCGATGGTCAGCCGGCGTCACTAGACTCGCTCGACAAAGTGCGTAATGAGCACATTTATAGAGGAAGCTTTAAGGTTGCACCAGTGACAGAGAAGCTTACTGAAAAGGAGGTTGAGGTGATACGGTCACGTTATGAGGCGCAGCGACGACCACGTAGTGAAACAAGCCCTATATCCTGAACAACAGGAGAGGCCGAGGGAGACCCCAAGCCCAAGGTGGTCAACAGTGTCCAAGGACTTGGAACGGGTCCAGTTAAATCCTGCAACAACCCAGGACAGGAAATCCTTGCGCGTTAGAACGAGGACAGCCGACCCTAAATAACGGGAAGAGGCAAAGACAAAGAAGAAAAAGATGTCATTTAGGACTAGTATAGTACGTTGAATGAACAAACTAGTTAATTCAACGGTCCACGTATGAACAACGCGTCGACGGTTTTCAGTCGACTGATGGACTAGTTGAATTCATAGACGGCTAAATTCAAAATTCTTGTCGTTCGTTTCGGCGCGCAACGATATGGACGCGAGACGAATACTTTTCAACGTAGTTGTATAACATCGCTAGACTAGTAGGTACATTCTGAAAGAAAGAAAGAAAGAAAAATCATTTATTCTTGTAGGACCTCAAGGATCACTTAAGTATCGTTTTACATGCTAGGTGATTCTAATGCCTGTTCCAACGCGACTCCCTACACCAGGGAAAGAATCAGGCAAGAACCTGGTGGTGTGGGCCTAGCTTTTTTTTAAAAGCGATCCCTTAACAATCTAAAATACTTAATCTAAATAGTCAAGCTTCAGTGGGAAGCCAGTCGAACAAAGTAAGGCATGTCAAAGAAAGTAAAAGTAATTGTAAAGTTAACAAGATAACACCTCAACAAAATGTTGTCTGGCATCACACGCTACACTTGGCCGACTTAAGTGGTAGGTACCTACTTATCAAGGTAGTAAAGATATTGTATACCATCAACCGTCGAGGGGCACAGCGACATCAGGCCACGCAATTTTATCATTAATAAAAGCCTCAATGGAATAATACGCTTTCTCTACAAGAATATTCTTTATGTACGTTTTAAACCTTCGAGTCGGTAGGTTAGTTACGTTGATTGGGAGTTTATTGTAAAAAAGTACAGTATTTCCCATAAAAGAACCGTTTACTTTTTCTAGTCTAAATTTAGGCACACATAATTTATTTTTATTTCTAGTGTTAATTTTGTGCACATCACTTTTTTTCTTAAAGTTGTTTATATATTTGTGAGTGTGCAATAAGTTTACATAAATATATTGCGAAAAAACAGTAAGAATATTTATTTCTTTAAAACGCTCTCTTAAAGAGTCCCGACGTTTCATTTTGTAAATGGCGCGGACAGCTCGCTTCTGTAAAACGAAAATAGTTTGAATATCTGCTGCTTTACCCCAAAGAAAAATACCATACGACATCACACTATGGAAGTAACTGAAATATACTAACTTAGCTGTTCCTTCGTCAGTAAGTTGCCTAATCGTACGCACTGCGTAAGCCGCGGAGCTAAGCCTACCTGCAAGTGTTTCAATATGCGGACCCCACTGCACTTTGGAGTCGATTGTAAGACCTAAGAAAACAGTTGAATCTACAAGATTAAGTGCTTCCCCATTTAGTTTAATTTTTGTAGGTCTCTGAACCACGTTAGGCAAAGTGAATTTAATACATTTAGTTTTTTTGGCATTAAGTAAGAGGTTATTAGCAGTGAACCAGTTTGAGACTTGGGCTAAAGAGGCATTAACATCATCATAATTATCCTTAGACCTATCAACTTTAAAAAGCAAAGATGTATCATCAGCAAAAAGAACAATGTCACACATGTCTTTTACAAAGGAAGGAAGGTCGTTTATGTACACTAGAAACAGAAAAGGGCCTAGTATCGAGCCCTGTGGCACACCCATATCAATAACTGACCCTGAAGACTTTTTACCTCCTACTTCAACTTTAAGGAGTCTCTCAGAAAGATAAGATCTAATCAGGTTAATAGCTTGGTTTACGACACCATAGTACTTTAATTTAGAAATTAGAGTCGCATGACATACGCAGTCGAAGGCTTTCGACAGATCGCAGAAAACTCCGACTACGTCTTGCGAGTTCTCAAAGGCCTCATATATGTGTTTTAGAAGCAATGTACCTGCATCGGTTGTTGATCTACCTTTCGTAAATCCAAATTGGTGCTGGTGTAAAAGTCCGTTGAGATTAAAGTGAGAGAGCAGTTGATTAAGAATTAGTTTTTCAAATATTTTACTTAACGCAGGCAGAATCGATATTGGTCTATAATTAGCGGGGTCAGTTTCATTACCAGATTTGAATAAAGGAATAACTTTACTCATCTTCATTAGATTGGGAAAAACTCCCTCGTCAACGCAATTGTTAAAGATATAAGCTAAACATGGAGCAATATCCCCAACAATAGTAGCTAATATCTTAGTCGAAATCCCCCATAAATCTTCAGTGTTTTTAATATTCAGTGTTTTAAATATTTTGACAATATTGTCTGCGTTAACATAACTAAACCTGAATTCATTATTACCCTGAACAACACTGGATTCCAAAAGGCCGTATGCTATAGTGGCGGATGAATTTAATGATTGAGTCACCACATGTGGTATATTAGAGAAAAAATTATCAAATGCGTGAGCGACCTCATCGCTTTTAGTTAATAAATGATCATTTACTTTTAGATTTATCTGTTTGTGGCCACGTTTTGTTTTACCAGTCTCATTGTTGATCAATTTCCAAGTGGCTTTAATTTTGTTAGGTGCTGTTTCAATTTTATTTTTTAAAAACATTGATTTTGCTACCTGACATACTTTTTTGAATGTTTTAGAATAATTCTTAATGTAAAGGTTATGTGAAGGATCGTGGAGCATTAGTTCCCTTGTAGAATACAGATCATAAAGTTTATTTCTACTTCTATAAATACCAGGTGTTGCCCAGTCTGCAAAGCTTGCACTAGTTTTAGATATACAAGTCTTTAATTTAAATATTTCCTTATGCTCCTCAGTAATTAAATTAGATAAACAGTTAAACAGCTCATTCGGGTCTTCTATACAAGGCAAAAGTGACATTTTAAGTTCTATGCAACCCTTAAACTTTGTAATACGACTCGCCGTGATAGGTCGGTAAGTGAATTGAGTAGGTTCATTTAATAAGCTATTAGGAAATTTAACACTTTGACCATAATGATCTGATCCAAACTTTTTAATTAAGGCTTTACTAATTGGTTCACAACTACTAAAAATATTGTCTAGACATGTGGCTGTTGTTAATGTTACCCTAGTTGGTTCATTGAAAAGATGTGTCAGATTAAAACATTTGAACAAATTAATGAACCTTTCAGAAAGAGAATCTAAAATAATGTCTACATTAAAATCACCACAGATTATTAAAACTTTACTACTAGTGAAAATCTTGAGCAAAACTTCTTCCATAGTGGACTCATACAGCCCATAATCCGCGTCAGGTGGACGGTAAACACTCACAATTACATGTCGCTCCAGCTCAACGCACGACAGCTCAATGGTCCTCTCAATAGAGAGATTAACAATATCTTTACGTTCCTTGCATTTTAAATGATTTTTCACAATAATTAGAGAACCGCCTCTAGTGGCGTTCTTACGTTTGTATGAACTAACTACATTGTATTGTTCAAAATAAGGGAGCAACTGATTATCTAAGATCCAGTGTTCAGTCACACACATAATGTCTACATTACATTCTTTTAAAAATAACTCTAATGCTAATAATTTGCTGGGGAGGCTTTGCATGTTCTGATGTACAACATGTAAAGTGCCTAGCTTACCCGTTGTCGAAGCGGTCAGTTTAAATGTTGACCTGCAGTCCCTAGTGCATGATCAACCATATTAGTACTACTACTAACTACAGGCTCGTCAGATAGTTGTGTTGTACCATGTAAAACACCATCAAAAATATTAAATGCTAACAATTTAGCAATTATCAATTGACTTTTACTACTATAGTACATAGTACTTTTAGTCAAATTTAAATCACTAATAAAAGTATTAGTGTCAAAATACAAAACGTCACTATGACGACATGTCAAATTGTAAAATAATAAATTACATTTATAGACCTGCTGGTTCTCTTTTGCAGTCAGGAATTTAGAGTAAGGAAAAGCACATACAATTAATTTTCCCAACCCAAGTTCTACTTTTGCCATCAAAATGTCAACTAAGTTGATAATATCTAGACGCTTAATGTTACTACATTTACCTAAATGCAATACCAGAGTAGTATTGCTGTCAAGTGATGTATCCGACTTTATACATTTAGTGATATAGTCAATTGGGGCATTTGGGAAACAATTATTTACAACATTTTGCTTGAGTTGGCCCCCAAGCCGTAGACCAAACCCTACACCGATTTCATCAGTATACAACACAGTTCTCCGGGTCTGCCGACAGACTGTAGTCTGTCTAACCGGGGACTGGGTAGCTTGTATCTGTTCTCCTAAGACGGGAACACAGGATGAAATTTGTTCCATTACCGGTGTCATTATAGAAGATACATCATCGGCTAATAAGGGTGGGTCTGTCTGTGTAAAACTATTACATACTTGCACATATATACTATCATTGCTGACTACGTCAACAATGCTGTCTATCTTTATCAGGTTATCTAAAACCTCCTGTTCTGCTTTTTTAAACTTACATGTCATATCATGCAGTGATCTTTCAAGGCCTACTATTTTCTCAGCCATGTGATCCAATTCTAATGAGTGGCGGCCTATTAAATTATAACATGAGGTTAATTCCTGCTTCAAAATACATTTTTCTTTGCACAGTTTTGCATGATCAAAGACTTTTCTTTGAATTTTCAGCTTTTTCTCTGACTTTTTAATGAAATTGTTTATTTTTACATATTTTTTAATTTTGTTGCTCCCTTTCATTAATGACTTGTTATTGCAATTTGGTGTAGTGGCCTCATTCATAGAGAAACTAGGCACACTACTCGAAAGCTCAGTCTGTAAGTCCAGACTACTAAAGTTAATAGCTACAGGTGTTTTCCTTAATTCTAAATTGTCTATCCTTAATCTACACTCGGATAACTCTTGCTGTAAGTCCTTGTTCAGCTGCAGAGTCGCATCATATGTCTCATGGCAGTGGTCCACCGACTGCAGTGATGACTTCAGGTGATCCATCTCTTCCAGTACATCTTCATATTTTGTATGAAGCTCGGCAAGTTGTTTTTTCAATGTCTGATTCTGACCAAGGATCACCAGCATCTCGGACTCACTCTCCTCTTGCTCCTGTAGTAGCTGTCGTCTAATCTCATTAGATTCCTTGAGCTCCGCTGTAGCCATCTTCAGTTTTGCTTCCAAATCGCATGCCTTCCGAGTCATGGTCATTTTGGTTTAGTCTGAAATGAACGTCCAGCAAGTGAGTATGGTATTGGAAGATTGAGAAGGAGAGTAGGTGCTTTAGAGATATAGAGATAAATTAGTTGGAGGAGAACAATACTAAGAATAAAAATAGGAGTGAATTAGAAATAGAAAACAAGAAACAATTGTAATAAAACAATTAGAAATGAAGTGAAAATATAGGCTTGCTATTCTGAATTTCAGATGTCAATTAGATCTAGGTAGGTATACCTACTTTATTTAAAAATAATAATAATAATAATAAAAATTGCCACAATTTATAATTTAAATGTTAATAATTTACACAGAATGTAGTAGGGAACTGATAATATCAAATGTGATAATCAAGTACCACACCAACACAGAATTTACAGCTGCTAAGTATTACTTACTTACTTACTACAAAAATACTTCAAAGAACTCTTTGCACTCTAATGTAAAATAAGAAAAAACAATAAGCAAAGACAGATCCTTGTGAAGTTTAAATTTGAGTTCTGTCCAAGGAACTTATGGTCGGGTATAAGTTCCTTGGTTCTGTCTGACTGAATCTAGTATGATGACCAATGATGACCATGCAGCCAAACAGTGTGAATGTCAGAGTAGGTTGCGTTAATTTGGGAGTGTAAAGTTTTCTTGTTGTTTATTGTGTGTGAGGCAAATGTTTAGGACTTCAGTTCAAGCTTCCACTAATTGTCAAGCTGAAAGAGTTGTAAACGGGGCCTGTGTAGTGTAGAATGGCAGTGACTCATCGATCATACGATCTTTGAGCGTGAGTATAAAATGTTGTGATGTGTTCGTACTGAGGTTAGTATGAGATGATAAAAGGAACACAAATACTCCCCGGGTTTATCGAATATATCCAATTCGTCAGCTTAGTACAGTATTGGAGCCCTGTACTGGTTTTTGCAATGGATATCGTAACCGTTGCCGTTTTGAAGTCCTCAATTTGCAGTGTCCGTTGGTTACAGTTTAAAACTTTGGAGTCTGTACACTGGTTTTAACACTTATATTTGATAATTAACACTTCTATTTGATAATTAGGCTTAGTTGCACACTTTAACACAGTCTTTTAAGCGTTCTTTTTAACAAAATTTAATTAAAATTGAAAATTAATTACGAGCAGCTGATTTACACGTCCAACTGCCAGTGTTGCCACACGGCGAGGTGATGGTGATGAGAGGAGATTCAACGTTCGTCGAGAATTCTCGTGCGTAAGAAAAACGTTGTAAAACTCGACAGTTTTATTTAATTTAAACTCTATTCCTGAATGATTTAGTTAAGTTTTCAATGCGCAATTTAGTTTAACTAGTCCACAACAGGCATGTTTTATATACCAATACCAATATTAACTATGTATGTGTATATATTGTGTTTTTCTGCCGGGGAATATGCGTGCCCTGTTTGACATCGCTCCGCACATGCTAATGTCGTTGATGTCGCGTTGAATGATACATGTCGCCTCATAACAGGCTGCCTTAAACAGACCCCTCTCAATCTGCTCTACCCCTTGGCCGGTATATCTCCACCCGCAGTGCGCCGTGATGTTGCCTGTTCGATGGAAAAGAACAAACAAGAGTCTGATAGCCGACACCCCTTACATGACCACCAAATTCCACGAGTTCGTCTTAAAAGCCGCAAAAGTTTCCAACGTTCTACGCGCGCAACAAACGATGACCCTGCATCCACCAGATATGCTTTGTGGAATAAATTATATCCCCCACCCCTAGATTTTATTCCACCACAGGAAATTTTACCACCGGGACACGATCTACCATGGCCAGTGTAGAAGTCATTAAACCGGCTTCGCACCCAGGTCGGCCGCTGTAGACACAATAAGTGCAAATGGGGTTTCAGGGAACCAAACCTGACAGAATGTGACTGCGGCGAACCCAGCCAGACAATGAGGCATCTAATGGCATGTCCTCTGTGCCCTAACACCTGCACAACCGAATACCTGAATGCGGCCACGTCCAACGCCATAGACTTAGCCATATTTCTGGCAAATAAAATTTGATTTAGGTACTAGAACCATTGACCCACAAAGAAGAAGAATATTAACTATACGATAGACAATATTAATTGCAGGTACCTACTAAGTTAGAAATTATTATTACTTCAAAATTAAAACCTTTACACATTATAAACGTTAAGAAAAGTTATTGATCTACTCTAACTTTACACTATCATTATTACAGTTAGAGTTATAAATTATTAAAAACACTTATATAGTTGATTTATAGTTCAAATTTATTTTGTTGACTGCTACCAACATACAATACTTATACTTATTATATATTAAACAACTTACCTTTTTTAGTTTTTATCATAATAAATTATTTAATCAAAGGTCATATAAACAGGTTTATTTAATGTTTTATCTGCTGATGTTAAGCTACAGGTAAACAAAAGCACAAGCTTATGTTTACTTTTCAGAGGTAGACTTACCTACAACTATATAGCCACAAGGCCACAAGGCTATAATATATCCACCGGCATTGTAGACAAGGATCGTTTTTAAAAAAGTATGGGGCTGTGGGTGTATGAGAAATATCTATTATTCTTTAGTCAAACAATTCATAGAATACAAGCAATTATTATTAAACGTCGTGTAGAACTAGTAAAAACCTCTCATAATAGTCTTTGCTTGAAACAAATTTCCCGACAGCTTACAAAGTCTTCTTCCGTTTTTTGAAGACGAGCGGCAGGCCTGCATCAATGAGTTGTACGGTCACCGTCTTGCCGCTTATCACGGGGTGTCTGACAGACGTCGGTGCCGGCTCCACGGAGAACTTAGACAGCACCGCCGCCAGCCCCGCCAGTGACTGCATCAGACCCAGCCGAGACCCTGCAACAACAGTCACACTGTAACCCTGACCTCGAATGATACCTTAACTGTCAATCAGGACTCAAAACACAAACTTTAGTTCAAGTAATATTGGGGTTCTGTTACAACTAAAAGTGTCATAACAACATTACATATAACTAAAACTTGTTTATTCACATGTTTAAAGACACATTAGATAGTAACTTACACATTAGATAAGTAGATCTCCTTGGACGTTTAATTTGATGAGATTTTGTTCAGTAAAAACATAATCAAGGTGATAAAAGGTAGATACTTACCGATGCAGTTTCTTGGTCCTTCTCCGAATGGCAGATATATATATTTGGTTTTCTCAGCATCTAGAGATTGCGGGTCAAATCGTTCCGGGCGGAACTCTTCAGGGCAATCGAAGTACTGAGGGTCGTGCTGCATCGCTTGAACTGGGATTATCACTGGCGTGCCTTCGTCAATGGTCAAGCCGATGTCCTCAAATGTGTACTTTTTAGTGCACTCTCTGATAAGAAAACCGACCGACGGGAGAATCCTCATTCCCTCATTAAATGTCCACTCCAAATAATGCATGTCTTTTATCGAGTCATAGCTCAACTTGTTGTCGTGCTTAGCCAGAACCGCGTCAATATGATCGTGGAGCTTCTTCTGCACTTCAGGATGATATGCGAGTAGATGAAGTGCGAAGCTGGTTGTAGAAGAGGATGTCTCGAAGCCAGCCGCAAAGAAGACGAAAGCTTGAGCTGCGATTAAGTCATCAGTTAGCTCTGCTGAGACTTTTTCAGGAGTTCCATCTGGCTTAAAGTGCTCTAAGGAGTCGCCAACCATGAGACCCTTGCTCTTGAACTCGAGCAACTGATCTATGAAGTCATTCCGACCGCTAGGCTTGTGGTTCCTCGCCGCCAGCACGGAGTTTAACAATTCTCTTAAGTCACTTTCGAAGCGCTTCCACAATTTAAGATTTTTCAATAGTGATGGAAATATTTTCTTTAGAAAAAACCTAATAACATCTACATGGCTTAGAGTGAAAATTTTTTTTCCAAGTTTTCTGAACTCACACTCTTCCTTGTCAAGGGTTTTAGAGTCGATGCCAAAGCCGCAAGCGCCAATGAAATCAGTGGTGAAGCGTGCCATGATCTCGCGCGCGTCAACAGTCTGCCCGTGCTGCGTGGCGAGCCGCGTCTGCAGCTTCTCGGCGCGCTCCACGATCAGAGGGAACATGGCCTTCAGCTTGGCAGTGGTGAAGGCGGGAGTCATGCGATGCCGCAGCAAGCGCCAGATATCCCCCTCCACATTGAACAAGTGTTTCTGAAGAGTTTCGTCGGTCGGCATTAGCCCCCGTTTATAGAAATAGTTGAAATCAGTCTGCAGCACTCGCTTTACCAAAGCAGGGTCTCGGAGCACAAGTTGAGGAATGCTGGATTGATAGAAGCCTACAACCTTTTCGTTGGTGTATCTGTTGTACAGATCGTCGTAGAGCATGGGCATGCTTTTCTGCATAAGGTAGCCGGGTAAGTTGTTTCCGACGAGAGGTAGTGGCGGGTCATGTTGCACGCCTTTCTTCTTCCAGTAGTTGAAATTTTTCGTGGCGTACCAGTAGAAAAGTAAAGCCACTCCTAGTAACAATACCGTAAAAAACATAATGATATGATGCGACGCAGCACGCGCTTGGTTTAGGAATGGTTGGAGACGCGCGTGAGTCTTACTTTATAGGTTAAATCGGTGTGCAGTATTCGGTAAACAGTCGCCCGACGCGTGATTCAGAAAAATATCATAAATCTGTTGTTGCTTGTTATTTAACCAGTGTGTCTGATAATACTATTTGAATAAAAGGCACTAGCAAAGTGATAGGTAAGTACATATTTCGGAAACAATATTTTCGGACTATTTGTCCCAAATATCACGGTCAATGGCCAATTTTGTATGAAGAGTGGGCTGTCCGCGGCCAAGAATTATTTTGTTATTTTTTATGTGGATTAGTCCTACAATTACTGTGTAGAAGTTTTATCACTGTGGTGTACCTACCTAGGTACTTTTTAAACGGATAAAATAGATTTTTGTATTTGAACATTTTACATAGTCTTATTCTAGTATTATGACCACAGATATATATATACCTACAATAGATCACACAACAACGTTTGACAAGATGTCGTATGTTAAAAGACGATGAATTTCGGAACAAGCGATACTGTCGCGCATCGCTTCGACTTCGCGGTACAACCAAATTGTCATTCGTCTGTCAAATCTCGCGACTAGTGTTGTTCGTTTTACAATAATTATAAATAATCGATTTTAATCGATATCGCACAGAAAATGATAATTCATAATTATAAAAAAGAGAATTTTATAGTTATTGATACAAACAAGCTCATAAAAAAAGCTTTATATTCCTAACAATGTTACATACCATGTAACAGTGCGATCTTTCGGCGATATAGGGAAGCTCAGATCGAGCGAGTGGACCCTAATTCGAAGATCGACTTCTTTTTTAAAATTAGTTTGACCTTTTTTCAACAGATGGCGTATTGTTTTCTATTCTAGTGACGGGACGTGTTTTGCTTTTGAGTTAGTTTTTTTATCTATGAATAGTTAGAATCGACTATTTTTAGTTTGTTTGTTTAGTTTTAGAAGATGGTTATGGACATCCTTGTCCTTGTGAATGGTGGTCGAGGACAAAGAGCATGTAAGTCGAGGACTTCGTCTTTTTGTTGGGGGTCGGTCGCCGCTGTGTGAGGTGTGGTGGCCGACCCATCCATCTAATTGTTTTTTTCATTGAAGAATATTATAATCGCCTGTGCGTAGTATATTGTTGTCGATGATGGAGTTATTTTCTTTTTTTGGTGAGTTTTACTTCCTGGTGCTGCTGGGAGCTAACAAGTTTTTTTTTGTGCCACGCTGTGTGATGGTTTCACATGCTGATTTTTGCTTGTTCTTTGTTTTAGGTTGCTGTCGGGTTAATTGTAAACGCCCGACAGAGACCTTTTGTTGAAGGCTTATGGATGCCTTTTTGGACCAAATTTTTTGGATGCGTGGTCCGCATTTTTTGTTGGAGTTCCTGTTTTGGGATGAGGAACGTGGAGAATTGCCGAGTGAGTATCATATGAATATCAATCGGCAATTATCGAGATGATCGTAATTTATTTTGGTTATTGTTTGTGAACACTGATATTGCGTGAATGGGAGCATTATTCTCATGTGTTCATTTTTTTTGTTATCAGGTTTGGACTCGGCGCTTGCGCTTGGGCGTAGGTACGCTTGTGCTTGGGCCTATGCTTGGGCCTACGTTTACGCTTGAGCTTGAATTTGCGCTTGGGTTTGTTCTGGTGCTTTGTCATGCGCGGGAGTGCCCGTGCTGATGGTGAAGATTAGGGAGCTGGTGGGTGTCGATGTGTGCTTAGAGCTATCCGTGGAAAGGGTCGCTCGCAATGAGGTCTTCAATCCTTGAGCACACATCACACATCATGTTACGCTGGAGCGTCATGCACTGGTTGTGGTTGTACGTGGTCGACGTCAACCATCCTTGTTAAACCGTGAGTTATTGATTAGGTATGACGTCCTCTTTTGTGGATTTGTCTTTTATTTTTTTTATAAGGTAGTTTACCTGTGTTTTTTTTATTGAGAGATTTAGGTATAAGATCAGGGTTTCCTTACAAATATTATGTGAGATGATAGTAGGTACTTCATTGTTTTATTTTTGTAGGAGTTGCTTTTATTGAAGGACTCACTATAATTTTCATTTTCATGTGGTTATACTTTATGGTTTCTTTTTATTGTAAGTGGGTACTTTGTAACTCCAAAGTTGGAGGTTTGGTTGAATATGTTATTTTGTGAACTTGTTTGATTGTTTGAATGCATACATTATGCAGTTGGTTTGTTTGCAGTTTGTCCTTCTGACAATTAAGATTCTATTGTAACAAAATATTTTTTTTGTGTGTGACAAAATGTCATAATATACAGGATGTAAATTTTATATAATTTTTAGATTGGGTTCTTTTAACCCTGAAAGTTTGTGTCCTATTTAGAACAACCTTGTGGATTTTTTATTAAAAATTTTTGTTATAAATTTTTTTTGTCACAAAATTTTTGTCACAGATTTTTTTTGTGACAAAAATGTTTTCTGTCTAAGTTTTATCCCAGGCTTAATTTTATAGAAATTGTTAGCTGTCAATAGTTAGGATGAAGGTTTTTTAATAAAACTTTATTTTATTTTATATTTCATTTTCTGGTTTTCAAGCTTTGGTGTAAGAAAGCTTGTGGCGCCTTTCCTTTCTGACCCTATTTGTTATAGAACCTTAGGCTAGCTAGGCATAACACCTCCTGACTACCAGGAACCAGATTCTACCGGTTACAACAAGGTTTATATTTTTTGAATTGATGTCCCTTTTTATTATGTTCATGTTTATCTTTTGATCATTATACGACTACGTTTAGTACTTAGTATGTTTCTAAACTATTGAGTTAAAAAAACTTTGAATTTTTTTGTTTCTCACATGCACCGATCATGAAAGACAAATAGATTGCGGGCCCGGGACGGTAAGACTGGTTCCCGACTAAACACAGTTGGTTCCTACTAGTTGTTGTGTTGCATACATTTTGAAAATACCTACTTACTATATTATGTAGGTATTTACAAAAAAAAACATTTATGTAGTATATCAGTCATCTGGTTACCATAACACAAGCATTAAGTTGCTTAGCTTGGGACTTGGGACTAGATGACGCCGTGAAAAATGTCCAAGGAAGGATATTTATTTATTTTTAACTACAGCAACCGACGAATATCCAGTGACGCTTAATAACATGCTCTGGGAGAAGAAACAACCAGCACCACATGATTTCACGATGCAGGAATATCTGCCCCCAGGGCGTGACCTTCCATGGTCAGTGTTCTTTCGTTCGTTCATTCGTTTGTTCATCAACCAACTGAGGACTCAAGTCGGCCGATGTAGGGAAAATAATGTGCAAATGGAGCTATCACGACCCTACACTTAGCCACTGTGACTGCGGGGTTCTATTCAAACTTCAAACTTTAAACCTCCTTGTCTACCCCTGTTGCCCTATCACCTGCACTAGGGAGGACCTAACAACGCCACATCCAATCCAATTGAGTAAAAAGGTGGCGATGTTTTATTCAAATATTGTATTAGTTGTTTTAGCCATTGAAATGTAAGAAGAAGCCACTAGCTCTAACAGGTATGTTAAATGTTTTTTTTATTACCAATATCAACATTAACTATACGTTAAACAATCTTAATTATTATTGCAGGTACCTGTTGTATTTGTAACTTAGGTAGGTAGGTACCTAAGTTACAAATTATCATTACTACAAAATTAAAAACTTTACAAATTATAGCCGATAAGAAAAGTTATTGATCTACTCTAACTTTACACTATCATTATTACAGTTAGAGTAAGTACTTATAAATTATTAAAAACGCTTATAGTTGATTTATAGTTCCAATTTTATTTTGTTGACTGCTACCAACACACAAAACTTATACTTCTTATGTAATAAACTACTTACCTATTTTTTTATTTTGTTGACTGCTACCAACACACAAAACTTATACCTACTTCTTATGTAATAAACTACTTACCTATTTTAGTTTTTATCATACTTACTAAATTATCTAATCAAACGTCTTATAAACAGGTTTATAAATTAATGTTATATCAGCTGATGTTGAGCTGTAGGTAAACCATAAGGACAAGCTTATGTTTACTTTTCAGAGGTAGACTTATCTACAGCTATAGCCACAAGGTCACAAGGCTATATCCACCGGCATTGTAGACAAGGATCGTTTTTAGACAAGTATGGGGCTGTGGATTATGAGAAATAGGTATATATTATTCTCTGGTGAAACAATTCATAGAATACAAGCAATTATTATTAAACGTAGTCTAAAACTAGTAAAAACCTCTCATAATAGTCTTTGCTTGAAATTTCCCGACAGCTTACAAGGTCTTCTTCCGTTCTTTGAAGACGAGCGGCAATCCTGCTTCAATGAGCTGTACGGCCACCGGCTTGCCGCTTATCACGGGGTGTCTGACAGACGTCGGCGCCGGCTCCACGGAGAACTTAGACAGCACCGCCGCCAGCCCCGCCAGCGACTGCATCAGACCCAGCCGAGACCCTGCAACAACAACAATCACACTGTAACGCTGACCTCAAATGATACCATAACTGTCAATCAGGACTCAAAACACAAACTTTAGTTCAAGTTATATTGGGGTTCTGTTACAACTAAAAGTGTCATGACAACATAAAACTAAAACTTGTTTATTCACATGTTTATAGACACATTAGATAGTAACTTACACATTAGATAAGTAGATCTCCTTGGACTCTCAACTTGATGAGATTTTGTTCAGTAAAAACATAATCAAGGTCATTAAAAGGTAAATACTTACCGATGCAGTTTCTTGGTCCTTCTCCGAATGGCAGATATATATATTTGGTTTTCTCAGCATCTAGAGATTGCGGGTCAAATCGTTCCGGGCGGAACTCTTCAGGGCAATCGAAGTACTGAGGGTCGTGCTGCATCGCTTGAACTGGGATTATCACTGGCGTGCCTTCGTCAATGGTCAAGCCGATGTCCTCAAATGTGTACTTTTTAGTGCACTCTCTGATAAGAAAACCGACCGACGGGAGAATCCTCATTCCCTCATTAAATGTCCACTCCAAATAATGCATGTCTTTTATCGAGTCATAGCTCAACTTATTGTTGTGCTTAGCCAGAACCGCGTCAATATGATCGTGGAGCTTCTTCTGCACTTCTGGATGATATGCGAGTAGATGAAGCGTGATACTGGTTGAAGAAGAGGATGTCTCGAAGCCAGCCGCATAGAAGACGAAAGCTTGAGCTGCGATTAAGTCATCAGTTAGCTCTGCTGAGACTGTTTCAGGAGTTCCATCTGGCTTAAAGTGCTCTAAGGATTCGCCAACCATGAGACCTTTGCTCTTGAACTCGAGCAACTGATCTATGAAGTCATTCCGACCGCTAGGCTTGTGGTTTCTCGCCGCCAGCATGGAGTTTAACAATGCCCTTAATTCACCTGAAAACCGCTTCGATATTTCAAGATTTTTCAACAGTGACGGAAAGATTTTCTTTAGAAAAAACCTCATAGTATCTACATAGCCTACATTAAAAATTTTTTTTCCAAGATTTCTGAATTCAGACTCTTCCATGTCAAGGGTCTTAGAGTCGATGCCAAAGCCGCAAGCGCCAATGAAATCAGTGGTGAAGCGTGCCATGATCTCGCGCGCGTCAACAGTCTGCCCGTGCTGCGTGGCGAGCCGCGTCTGCAGCTTCTCGGCGCGCTCCACGATCAGAGGGAACATGGCCTTCAGCTTGGCAGTGGTGAAGGCGGGAGTCATGCGGTGCCGCAGCAAGCGCCAGATATCCCCCTCCACATTGAACAAGTGTTTCTCTATGGTTTCGTCGGCCGGGAATAGCCCTCGTTTGTAGAAATAGTAGAAATCAGTTTGCAGCACTCGCTTTACCAAAGCAGGGTCTCTGAGCACAAGTTGAGGATTGCTGGATTGATAGAAGCCGACGACCTTTTCTTTAGGGTATCTGTTGTACAGGTCGTCGTAGAGCATGGGCATGCTTTTCTGCATGAGGTAGCCGGGTAAGTTGTTTCCGACGAGAGGTAGTGGCGGATCATGTTTCACGCCCTTCTTCTTCCAGTAGTTGAAATTTTTCGTGGCGTACCAGTAAAAAAGTAAAGCCACTCCTAGTAACAATACCGTAAAAAACATAATGATATGATGCGACGCGGCACGCGTTTGGTTTAGGAATGGTGGGAGACGCGCGTGAGTCTTACTTTATAGGTGTGCAGTATTCGGTAAACAGTCGCCCGACGCGTGATTCAGAAAAATATAACTAATCCGTTGTTGCTTGTTATTTAACCAGTTTATTTGATAATATTATTTGAATAAAAGGCACTAGCAAAGTGATAGGCACATTTTTCGGATGCAATATTTTCGGACTATTTGTGTTAAAAAAACCTTATTATTTTTTGTTTCTCACATGCACCGATCATGAAAGACAAATAGATTGCAGCCCCGGGACGGAAAGACTAGTTCCCGACTAAACACAGTTGGTTCCTGCTAGTTGTTGTGTTGCATACATTTTGAAGATACCTACTAGTTTCATTGAAAGAAATAAGTTGAGATTGTTGAAAAAAACGGCGAATATGTAAAGGTATCCCTAGACTTAAGCGATTATACATAATATAATATGAGTGAGTCGATCACAGTAGCTATTCCAGTTGATCGTTTTATTAAATCGTAGCGGGACCTCGGCGGAATCGCTGTCTCTTGAATCGGTTTGGATTTCCCGTCACTAAATGTTGATTGTCACGGCATGCGCGACAGATAGTAAAAACGCGGCACGCTTGGTTTCGATACAAATCGTAATAGGTACAAAAGAAGAAGTGAAGTAGGTACTTGTGTCATCTAGTCTCTAGTGTATAATAATATCTGTGATATTATAAGTACTTCGACTTTCGATCCGAAGGTCGTGAGTTCGAATCCGGTCGTGCATCATTGGACTCGTGTCGAAAAATGTATATGCACTTTAACACGAACTTTAAACGGTGAAGGAAAACATCGTGAGGAAACCCGCGGCTAGTCAGCCTCACACGTATTGACCTTACTATAACAAAAATGAGATCCTTACTCCTTACTAACAGTATTTTCATTTGGACTAATTTAATTACTAGCCGCCATCAGCCCAAAAGTGGTGGTACTAGCCGCCATGCAAGTGGTGGATCGATGCGCTCTCACCGCATCGATTGACAGTAAACACTCTGTATGGCAGTCACAAATTGAGAACCGGGATGTTGACGCTCTCTGGATTTCCGCGAAAAAATGCGTAGTGGATGCAGTGGCAGAGTCGCAGCCGAAAAACTGTCCATCTAAACGTCAGCACTGGATGTCATCTGGCACCTGGCAATTAGTAGAAGACCGCAGACTGTTGAAAGCTAATGGAGGAAGTATTGTCGAGCTAAACGAGAAAAAAGCTGCCTTACAAGCTGCTTGTAGGCGGGACCGCAATAACGCGTTGGCTAGGTTATGTGACGAATTAGAACAGCACTCCGAAAAGTTACAGACCAAGGACCTTCACGATAAGGTGCGAATTTTAACCCGACAATTCAAACCTAAGACATGGGCAATAGAAAACGCTGCTGGCATGACGGTCACTGAAATAAAAGACATAGTTAGTGTTTGGAAGGAATATTGCAAATCACTTTTCTGCAATAACTATTCATCAAACATCTCCTCATGTCCCTCAGATTCTATCAGTGACCGAGAGCCTAATATCTTGCGAGATGAGGTACGTGCGGCGATTCGACACTTAAAATGTAATAAGGCTGTTGGTATAGATGAAATCCCAATCGAGATATTTAAAGCAATGGGAGAGATTGGAGTAGACTTTCTGTACAATATCTGTTGTAAGATATGGGAATCTGGAGTATGGCCAAGTGATTGGTCCCAATCGATTTTTATACCCTTGCACAAGAAAGGTTCCACGAAGAAATGTAACAACTTCAGACTCATCTCTCTCATATCACATGCAAGCAAAGTGTTACTTCACATCCTCAACACACGACTGCAGCCCTATCTGGCTCCGCAAATTTCGCCTGTTCAAGCAGGATTTGTAAAAGGAAGAGGGACTCGTGAACAGATATTTATATTGCGGCAAATTATCGAAAAGGCTAGGGAATTCAATACACCCTTGTACATTTGTTTTGTTGATTTCCGTAAGGCTTTTGACACTGTTATCTGGACTCGCCTCTGGGAAGTCCTTCAAGAAATGGGGGTACCACATCATCTCGTATTCCTTCTAAAACGACTGTATGAAGATGGCACGGCAACAGTACGCGTGGATAACGTTCTCTCGGAAAATTTCAAGACCGAGTCTGGGGTTCGACAGGGGTGCATATTGTCACCACAGCTCTTCAACACGTATACAGAGTACATTATGCGAATTGTCTTGGATGGGTGGAACAAGGGTATATCAGTGGGTGGACGCGTGATAAATAACTTGCGGTACGCTGATGATACTACGCTTTTTGCACAAACCAGAGAGGATTTGCAGGAGTTCTTGACTCGTCTGGAAACAACCTGTCTCCAATTCGGATTGGCACTTAATAGGGACAAGACGAAAGTAATGGTAGTAGACCGAGCCGGACTTAACGCTGCGGGAGTGCTGAGCGTAGCGAACTGTGAAGTGGTACCAAGCTATATATACCTCGGCGCTACCATTTCGAACTCTGGAGGATGTGAAGACGAGATAAAGCGACGGTGTGCAATTACGAGGTCGGCTGTGGAACGACTGAGGAAGATTTGGAAAGACAGGCGAATAACCAAAAACACAAAGGTTCGTCTAATGAAGTGCCTAGTCTTTCCAATTTTTCTCTATGGAGCCGAAACATGGTCTTTGAAGCTTCAAGATTGCCGAAAAATAGATGCACTGGAGATGTGGTGCTGGAGGCGGTTGTTAAAAATACCCTGGACAGCATTTCGCACCAATAATTCCATCCTTAAAGAACTTCGCATACGAGATAGGTTATCGTCGATTGTGCAGTTACGAATACTGAAGTTCTTTGGGCATATCTCCAGAAATGAACAATCTATAGAAAGGCTTGTAGTACAAGGTCAAGTACAGGGTAAACGAAGCCCTGGTCGGTCACCAACTCGATGGACCGATCTAATTAAGAAGACGACCCAATCCACAATAGTGCAGTGTGCTTGCAATGCAAATAACCGCCAGAAATGGAGATGCATCGCTAGAAGAGCGGCGGCCCTGGATGGGAGCAATGCAGAGTAATTGTGTGCTAGTGGTTCAACCACGACCACTCTGCCAAGAGTGCCCGACTAAGAAGATCAGCCCAAAAGCGCCCATTCTCCTTTATTTAGGGACATTTTTACACTATTTTAAAGGATGTTTTGTACAGTTGTACTAAAAAAAATAAATGAAATGAAATGAAAAAAATGAAATATGATCACGACTGTATCCCGGGAGCGGTAGTCATTTCTTTCAGATCATTAGGCAATTTTTAGATCTTTTCGAAGATGTCTAAGGGGGTAATCAGAGGTATGTCCAAATACCTACATACATATTTGGTACATGGCCACTTTTTGCAGAAGTTAACTTTCCATACGTGACAGGTTGCAAGCCCATCGACGCTATTAGAGAGCTAACTAGTTTCCTCACGATGTTTTCCTTCACCGTTATTAAGCTCGTGTTAAAGCGCATATAAATTTTTCGATACGAAAAGTTCATTGATGCACGGCCGGATTCGAACCCACGACCTTCGGATCGAAAGTCGAGGTACTAATCCACTTGACCAACACGGCTACAAAAATTAAGTAAGTACCTTTTTAGATAGTAGGTAGGTACTTAGTTATAAAAAAATATAATAAAAATCATTTATTTCAGTCATTATTACAGTTTACAGAAATGTGAAACATAACAGGTCCTTAAAACAATTAACAATGTTTAACTCTTAATTAAAGGACCTGTTGTTTCAACTGAGAACAATGGTGTCATAGATAATCTGTAACATCGTGAGGAAACCTAAGTTAGCTTAGACCTCCCTAAGTTTGTATAATCACCCTCAGCTGTGCTAGTGGATAGGAAATGCAGTCGCGATCATTTCATATTTCGATATTTCATTTCACAAAAAATCTGAAGATCATTATCAAAGACGATTAATATCTAGAAGACAGACAAAGGCCATACACAAAATCGTAACCCGATCCCGCAGTACCAGATAGCCTGAAAACTTTAAAACATCAATTTTATCCAAGAAATTTCAATACTTAGTAGTAGGTAGCAACAATATTCAATATTTAAACATTTTTAACTAGAAAGTAATTGAAATTTCTTGCGTTGGAACAGGCATTAGAATCACCTAGCATGTAAAACGATACTTAAGTGATCCTTGAGGTCCTACAAGAATAAATGATTTTTCTTTCTTTCTTTCTTTCTTTCTTGGATAAAATTGATGTTTTAGAGTTTTCAGGCTATTTTTTAGGGTTACGATTTTGTGTATGGCCTTTGTCTGTCATCTAGATATTAATCGTCTTTGATCATTATATAACTTGTAGTTTGTCTGGAAGAAGATCTCGCGTACTGGTTGCTGGCTTATAACTTGTTGATAAAAATGAATGTCAATGTTTGTCAAGCAAAAGTATCAGTAAGTAACCAAAACACTGCAAGTCACAACGATGCCACTTATCCGTATCATTAATTAATATCAAATTCTTTATCGTGACTGACTGATAACAATGCAGAGCCTAAACCGCTGGTACTAAAAAGTGCATTTTTTAAATAATACTAAAAAAGGATTTTTCTTGGCTTACGTCAATAATTCACACATTGGAGAAATAGCGAAGTTGCACTTGGTGGTATACAAAATGAAGCTATTACTTAGGTATTAAAATAAAAACCTATGATAGGTTTCACAAACTGTACATTCAGTTTTTTTAAATTCCTTTGTTCAACGTAATAATAAAATAAAATATGCCAACTAGTTTCACCCATACAGGCACCTTAACATGCTCTACCTACTCGCCAGCATCGCTCCCCCATTCATACAAAGGAAAGTTGCTTGTTCAATGTAGAAGTTGAAGCAAGAGCGAGAACACCGTCATCCCCTATACAAACACCAACCTCTGAGAGCTCGTTTGAAAAGCCTAAAAAGTTTCTTGCGCACAACTCACGACCTCTGAGACGCGGAGGTTGCGGGTTCGATTCCCGCCACGGGACAAATGTTCGTATTTCTACAGATATTTGTTCCGGGTCTGGATGTTTTTCTATCTATATTAACATAGAATATGTATTTACAAAAAAAAATATTTAAGTAGTAAGTATATCAGTCATCGGGTTACCATAACACAAGCATTAAGTTGTTTAAACGTAGAAGAAGAAAGAAGAAGACTAACAGGTATGTTGTAAATGTTTTTTTTATTACCAATGCCAATATTAACTATACGTTAAACAGTCTTAATTATTATTGTAGGTACCTACCTACCTACCTAAGTTTCAAATTATCATTACTACAAAATTAAAAACTTCACACATTATAGCCGTTAAAAAAAATTAATGATCTAAGTACTATAACATATTTTCACTATCAACAGTTAGAGTACTTATAAATTATTAAAAACGCTTATTTAGTTGATTTATAGTTCAAGTTTAATTCGTTGACTGCTACCAACACACAAAACTTTTTTTTTTTTTTTTTATCTAACCTATGCTGTCCTACTGCTGGGCAAAGGTCTCCCCCATCAACTTCCAAGCTTTGAGATCGCCTCATAATACAAAACTTATACTTATTAAATAATAAACTAACCTTTTAGTTAAAACATTAATGTTATCTAATCGAACGTCTTATTTATAAACAGTTTTATTTATAAAATATCGATTAGGTTGGTATCTACTGATGTTACCTATACTTTGTTAAAATGATTAGATACCACTTAGTTTTAAGTGTACTATTTGTTTTAATATTACGTTATGCACAGCACACCAACATAAAGTGTGCTTTACCAAATTTACAGGCTTGCTTTTGTCTTGTAAAACATTTTATATGCTTATAAAAAACTAAGCTGATGTTGTCTCAAAGGATCAGCATTGCCATTCAGCGCTGTAAATATTATGTAGGTACCTAGTTCTGCAAATAAAATGTTATACTAAAAAGTAAACATAACCTTGTGGCTATATCCATCCACTGGCATTGTAGAAAGATCGTTTTTAGACAAGTATGGGGCTGTGGGTGTCTGAGAAATATCTATTATTCTCTGGTCAAACAATTCATAGACTACCAGCAATTATTATTAAACATCGTGTAGAACTAGTAAAAACCTCTCATAATAGTCTTTGCTTGAAATTTCCCGACAGCTTACAAGGTCTTCTTCCGTTCTTTGAAGACGAGCGGCAATCCTGCTTCAATGAGCTGTACGACCACCGGCTTGCCGCTTATCACGGGGTGTCTGACAGACGTCGGCGCCGGCTCCACGGAGAACTTAGACAGCACCGCCGCCAGCCCCGCCAGCGACTGCATCAGACCCAGCCGAGACCCTGCAACAACAGCAATCACACTGTAACCCTGACCTTGAATGATACCTTAACTGTCAATCAGGACTCAAAACACAAACTTTAGCTCAAGTAATATTGGGGTTCTGGTAAAACTAAAAGTGTCATGACAACATAAAACCAAAACTTGTTTATTCACATGTTTAAAGACACATTAGATAAGTAGATCTCCTTGGACTCTCAACTTGATGAGATTTTGTTCAGTAAAAACATAATCAAGGTCATAAAAGGTAAATACTTACCGATGCAGTTTCTTGGTCCTTCTCCGAATGGCAGATATATATATTTGGTTTTCTCAGCATCTAGAGATTGCGGGTCAAAACGTTCCGGGCGGAACTCTTCAGGGCAATCGAAGTACTGAGGGTCGTGCTGCATCGCTTGAACTGGGATTATCACCGGCGTGCCTTTGTCTATTGTCAAGCCGATGTCCTCAAATGTGTACTTTTTAGTGCTCTCTCTGATAAGAAAACCAACCGACGGGAGAATCCTCATTCCCTCATTAAATGTCCACTCCAAATAATGCATGTCTTTTATCGAGTCATAGCTCAACTTGTTGTCGTGCTTAGCCAGAACCGCGTCAATATGATCGTGGAGCTTCTTCTGCACTTCAGGATGATATGCGAGTAGATGAAGTGCGAAGCTGGTTGTAGAAGAGGATGTCTCGAAGCCAGCCGCATAGAAGACGAAAGCTTGAGCTGCGATTAAGTCATCAGTTAACTCCGCCGAGACTTTTTCAGGAGTTCCATCTGGCTTAAAGTGCTCTAAGGAGTCGCCAACCATGAGACCCTTGCTCTTGAACTCAAGCAACTGGTCTATGAAGTCATTCCGACCGCTAGGCTTGTGGTTTCTCGCCGCCAGCATGGAGTTTAACAATGCCCTTAATTCACTTTCAAACCGCTTCGACATTTCAAGATTTTTCAACAGTGACGGAAAGATTTTCTTTAGAAAAAACCTCATAGCATCTACATAGCCTACAGTAAAAATTTTTTTTCCAAGATTTCTGAATTCAGACTCTTCCATGTCAAGGGTCTTAGAGTCGATGCCAAAGCCGCAAGCGCCAATGAAATCAGTGGTGAAGCGTGCCATGATCTCGCGCGCGTCAACAGTCTGCCCGTGCTGCGTGGCGAGCCGCGTCTGCAGCTTCTCGGCGCGCTCCACGATCAGAGGGAACATGGCCTTCAGCTTGGCGGTGGTGAAGGCGGGAGTCATGCGGTGCCGCAGCAAGCGCCAGATATCCCCCTCCACATTGAACAAGTGTTTCTCCAGGGTTTCATCGGCCGGGAATAGCCCCCGTTTGTAAAAATAGTTGAAATCAGTCTGCAGCACTCGCTTTACCAAAGCAGGGTCTCGAAGCACAAGTTGAGGATTGCTGGATTGATAGAAGCCTACAACCTTTTCGGTGGTGTATCTGTTGTACAGATCGTCGTAGAGCATCGGCATGCTTTTCTGCATGAGGTAGCCGGGTAAGTTGTTACCGACGAGAGGTAGTGGCGGGTCATGCTTCACGCCCTTCTTCTTCCAGTAGTTAAAGTTTCTCGTGGCGTACCAGTAGAAAAGTACGACCACTACTAGTAACAATACCGTAAAAAACATTTTGTCCACAGTATAATGAGATGATGCACCACCACGCGCGCTCGGTTTAGGAATGGTGGGAGCTGCGCATGAGCTATACTTTATAGCAGCTGAGATCGGTGTGCAAAAGTATTCGATACACAGTCGCCCAACCAACGCTTGATTTTGCAAATATCATTAAAACGTTGTTGCTTGTTATATTATCAGTCTGTCTGATAAAACTATTTGAATAAAAGGTGATATTTCGGACACAATTTATTCGGACTCTGTCCAAATAATGTCATTTTTAATTTTATTTATTTAGGTATATTTCTGACACTATTTTAAAATTGTATGAATATTGAAAAATTAAGTAACTATTATGTTTTGTACAGTCGTACTAAGAAATAGAGTGTTACTATGTTTATACAAGATATTTCGATTAATTATTATTAGCATTATCTTGTACCAGAAAATTACATCATGACATGTAATGGCCAAGAAATAAGATTCTTTACATTTACTAAGCTTGCGTAGCACTTGTTCCAACCTCAAGTTAGTGACTATTATTTTAACCTCTTACCTACTGCAAACGAACCTGAATGAATTTTTGAAATTTCACTTACGGTTACCTAAGCACAGTATACACAGTTTACCTGACTTGAAATATAAATATAAAAGTTATTGTTTCGGATTAAGTAATAACGTCATAAAGATTAATCAGTCGGTTTATGGGTCAGTTAAAACATCAAATAATGTTCCAAATTCTGAAGTCACAAAACTAAACAAAAACCAGACTAAAATCTTAAAATTAGGTTTGGAGACTCTCTTCAGAGAGTCTCTATTCACTTGGCTTGATTGAACTAAACTAAAATCAGACTAAAATTTTGGTCATTACTCATCTTTAGTAAGAAATACCAGAGTGTTCTGACGACACAGTTACCTAAGTTATGATTTTTAATTAAGAATTTTAGCTTGTTTAGTAAAAATACTTTTGAATCGTCCCCAATATGTTGTTACTCTAATCATCTGTTAATCATTTCAGTAAAAAAAATGACAAAGTGTCCGAAAATATTGTGTCCGAAATGTCACTTTGATAGATTAAAATAATTGTATAGATCCATTCTAGAGTAGATTCAGAGCAGGTATGGTATCGGCATTACAATTTTTCTTTGTCTCTTATTCTTCTTCATCGTGTCGAAAATAGATCGTCCCTAGCTATATTTTGTTTTGCCAAAATTCGGCTACATCCTTGCCGCCCCCGGACGGGTGTAGTAACACGCAAGTCGCGTTTTTTTGTATCGATGAACATACAAACAATTAAACAAATATTTTTATTTGGAACCAGTTACAATGATTAAACATATATTTACGGGTATTTATCGCTATTTACCTTTATTTAATTTTAATTTTATCCCGACGTTTCGACTGGATTGCACCAGCCGTGGTCGCGGGCAGACTGAAGAGTTGGAGGTACACCACAGCAAAGCGAAGGCATTTATTTTTCTACCCTCACTTGATCTTCATAAATGTTAATTAGGGCCGGTTCACACTAGGACGGCACACTACACTAACAGTATCTGTACACCGAGAAGATTTTATTTGACGAGTACACTTTGCTATTACTGGATTCCACGAGGACGAGAGTCTGAAACCGTCTTCACGATTAAAATTAGAATGTTTCTTAATCTCAATCGCCTCTCGAACCATTCTCTTATAATAGTGCTTCTCGTTGGCAAGGACCTTTGGGTTGTGTAACTCCATCCAGTGATTAGGTCCTGAGTCTACTACGTGCTCTGCTATAGCAGACTTGTTTACTTGTCGATTTTTGACCGCTGCTATGTGTTCCTTAACCCGTTCAGCGACTGTGCGCTTTGTTTGGCCTATGTAGGAACGACCGCAGCTGCAATCAATTTTGTAAACACCAGGAACCTGGAAAGGTACTACATCTTTCGGTGTACGTAGACGCTTAGCTACTTTGGTGAGTGGAGTATAGATCGACTTTATTGAAAACTTCTTCAATAGGTTTCCAATCTTGTCCGTAACCCCTTTCACATAAGGCATGAACGCTGGCTGCCTCGCTACATCTGTGTGCTTATGTTTGCGCCTGCGATTAGGATGCCATCCATTAATCCTGTATCCGTTTCGTTTGAGAACCTCCTGAACATGTTCCAGCTCCCCGGGTAGATGTTCAGGGTCACAGAGATCATAGGCTCTGTTCATAAGTGATGAAACTACTGACTCAAGATGTAATGGATGATGGTGTGAAGCAGCATTTAGGTATCTGTCCGTGTGTGTCGGTTTTCTGTACACGGTATGCGACAAAGTTCCGTTGGACCTCACCATCACTTTAAGATCTAAAAAGGCTAAAGACCTGTTTTGCTCCATTTCATAAGTAAACCTTATCTTAGGGTGTATGAAGTTGAGATGTTCCATTAGCTGATCGACTTCCTGTTGACTTCCATTGATAATGCAAAACACATCGTCAACGTACCTTTTCCAAAGTTTTACACCGTGAGCTGATAGGTTAATCATACTTTCAAAGTGCTCCATCCAGATATTGGCAAGTACGGGAGCTACAGGACTACCCATAGCTACGCCATCAATCTGGAGGTAATGTTGCCCTTGGTATAAGAAAAAATTTCCGTCTAGACAGTTCTGGAGAAGGTCGATGTACTGGTCTGGAAGCTCATAATCGCTCAATCTTTGCCTTACAACATCAATACAATCTTTCAGAGGAACACAAGTAAAAAGAGACTCAACATCGAAGCTCACCATGATATCTCTGGGTTCCAACTTCATGTCCTTGATGATGCTGATAAAATGTCGTGAGTCCTTGACAAAAGAGGTCGTTTTACCCGTTAGCGGCTGCAATATACCAGCAACATGCTTTGCCAAATTGTATGTGGGTGAGTCTATCTGACTAACAATAGGTCGCAGGGGCACGTTGGACTTATGAACCTTAGGCAAACCATACAATTTGGGTGACTGCACTATAGTTGGTCTATACAAGCGGTCAAAGACATCTTCGTCGAACAAGTCACTAAACTCGTGTATAACCGCCCTTATACGTTTCGTGACTCTTGCCGTGGGATTGTATGAAACCGGCTTGTACACCTTCTTGTCACTAAGCAAACTCCGTATTTTAGCGTCATAGTCTTCTGTCTTCATAACAACGGTGGCATTTCCCTTGTCCGCTTTAAGCTTTGCTGTGGTGTACCTCCAACTCTTCAGTCTGCCCGCGACCACGGCTGGTGCAATCCAGTCGAAACGTCGGGATAAAATTAAAATTAAATAAAGGTAAATAGCGATAAATACCCGTAAATATATGTTTAATCATGTGTTCTGATCGCGAAAGTTTAAAAAAGACTATTGCTTACCGGTACGGGCCGGAAATAGTAAAGAAAGTTCACCATCTTGAATTTTTACGGAACAAAAGTGCGCGTCTTATAACATCATTGACATTTTTAAATAAATGTCGTGATTGGGACTTAATACCTACGTGTTGTCGACTTAAACCGCGTAGTGACATTGAACATTCCGAAAAAATTCTAAGGAACGCGAGTGTTCGCCTACTAAAGCAATTAATTAGGAATGACTATAACTATCTTAGCAAAGTGCAAAGTGACTTATATAATGTTCACATGGAAGTTAGTGTGCTGTTGTCGTTCAGTGATTTTGATGTGTGTGACCGTGTAACTTATTATCAAGCGCAGCGAACCTTTGAGTGTTGTACCGAGCGACATGAAAAGAAGTTTAGCCGACTGTTGTCTCGTAGTAGTAGGACCCAACACAATGAGGTACGGATAAACAATGCTCAAACGGTAATAAATCTTACTGAACATAGTTTGAACGATGACACACTAAGCATTCTTGAGAAAGGCACAAATTTTGCTTTAACACCGAAGAAAATTCCGTATGAGGATATAGTGAGCTGTGTTGAGGAGACCATTGTTCGTAATAAGATACCCTCAAATGACGCGGAAACGCTAAGACAGGATGTCTCAGTCATATTACGAAAATGCCGACCTCCAAAGTCCAATGTAACTACGGGTGAGCTGAAAGCACTTGAGGATTTACGCAATAATGATGCGATTCTCGTGCTTAAAGCGGACAAGGGAAATGCCACCGTTGTTATGAAGACAGAAGACTATGACGCTAAAATACGGAGTTTGCTTAGTGACAAGAAGGTGTACAAGCCGGTTTCATACAATCCCACGGCAAGAGTCACGAAACGTATAAGGGCGGTTATACACGAGTTTAGTGACTTGTTCGACGAAGATGTCTTTGACCGCTTGTATAGACCAACTATAGTGCAGTCACCCAAATTGTATGGTTTGCCTAAGGTTCATAAGTCCAACGTGCCCCTGCGACCTATTGTTAGTCAGATAGACTCACCCACATACAATTTGGCAAAGCATGTTGCTGGTATATTGCAGCCGCTAACGGGTAAAACGACCTCTTTTGTCAAGGACTCACGACATTTTATCAGCATCATCAAGGACATGAAGTTGGAACCCAGAGATATCATGGTGAGCTTCGATGTTGAGTCTCTTTTTACTTGTGTTCCTCTGAAAGATTGTATTGATGTTGTAAGGCAAAGATTGAGCGATTATGAGCTTCCAGACCAGTACATCGACCTTCTCCAGAACTGTCTAGACGGAAAAAATTTTTTCTTATACCAAGGGCAACATTACCTCCAGATTGATGGCGTAGCTATGGGTAGTCCTGTAGCTCCCGTACTTGCCAATATCTGGATGGAGCACTTTGAAAGTATGATTAACCTATCAGCTCACGGTGTAAAACTTTGGAAAAGGTACGTTGACGATGTGTTTTGCATTATCAATGGAAGTCAACAGGAAGTCGATCAGCTAATGGAACATCTCAACTTCATACACCCTAAGATAAGGTTTACTTATGAAATGGAGCAAAACAGGTCTTTAGCCTTTTTAGATCTTAAAGTGATGGTGAGGTCCAACGGAACTTTGTCGCATACCGTGTACAGAAAACCGACACACACGGACAGATACCTAAATGCTGCTTCACACCATCATCCATTACATCTTGAGTCAGTAGTTTCATCACTTATGAACAGAGCCTATGATCTCTGTGACCCTGAACATCTACCCGGGGAGCTGGAACATGTTCAGGAGGTTCTCAAACGAAACGGATACAGGATTAATGGATGGCATCCTAATCGCAGGCGCAAACATAAGCACACAGATGTAGCGAGGCAGCCAGCGTTCATGCCTTATGTGAAAGGGGTTACGGACAAGATTGGAAACCTATTGAAGAAGTTTTCAATAAAGTCGATCTATACTCCACTCACCAAAGTAGCTAAGCGTCTACGTACACCGAAAGATGTAGTACCTTTCCAGGTTCCTGGTGTTTACAAAATTGATTGCAGCTGCGGTCGTTCCTACATAGGCCAAACAAAGCGCACAGTCGCTGAACGGGTTAAGGAACACATAGCAGCGGTCAAAAATCGACAAGTAAACAAGTCTGCTATAGCAGAGCACGTAGTAGACTCAGGACCTAATCACTGGATGGAGTTACACAACCCAAAGGTCCTTGCCAACGAGAAGCACTATTATAAGAGAATGGTTCGAGAGGCGATTGAGATTAAGAAACATTCTAATTTTAATCGTGAAGACGGTTTCAGACTCTCGTCCTCGTGGAATCCAGTAATAGCAAAGTGTACTCGTCAAATAAAATCTTCTCGGTGTACAGATACTGTTAGTGTAGTGTGCCGTCCTAGTGTGAACCGGCCCTAATTAACATTTATGAAGATCAAGTGAGGGTAGAAAAATAAATGCCTTCGCTTTGCTGTGGTGTACCTCCAACTCTTCAGTCTGCCCGCGACCACGGCTGGTGCAATCCAGTCGAAACGTCGGGATAAAATTAAAATTAAATAAAGGTAAATAGCGATAAATACCCGTAAATATATGTTTAATCATGTGTTCTGATCGCGAAAGTTTAAAAAAGACTACCAGTTACAATGTAAACTTAGTAATACTTTTTGATACGATTTTGTGTATGGCCTTTGTCTGTCTTTTAGATAATAATCGTCTTTGGTAATACCTTTTATCTGTGGTAATACTGACGGCAAACATTATTTATATTCAGAATTATACCGTTCTAGGGTAATTCTTTTAAGTTTGAAACTTCTGTTCCTAATGTAGATTTTGTTATGTTTTCTATCAGAACAGATTTCATAACAAACAAACTTTCGCATAAATAAAAATATTGAAAGTGCAGGAAAAATAGACACAAATCAAAAGAGTGTGCAAGCGATGTATACAATCATTTATGGATGGCAAGCTGCGGCAAGTGACCAATAAATCAACAAGTAATACATATTCCATGAAGCTCATTCAATCGAAAATTCTAGAAATCCAGTGCGTCCGACATTGCCCTGCTGGGCGCATCAAAGATGCAGCGCGCAGCTTATTTACTATTTACTTTAGCCAATAACTTGTCTGAAACTGATTTTATGGTTGCGGGTTCCGTTTAGGAGGTTTGCTCATATTTAGAACACAACTACATTCTCGTAACTATCACAACAAATCTGAAGATTATAAAATAATTAGTACTAGTTTTGAAGAAGATCTCGCGTACGTGATGATGGCTTATAATTTGGACTTGCTTCTGACTACTTCCATAAGTATTTAAGGACTACATACATATAAATACATAAAGCTTAAATGCATACCACGATGAAATAGCGTATTACACATTATATATTATCACTATTTAATCGTGGTAAAGATTACTAGAATGCATACAAATTCAGCCATATCTAATCTTTTATTTTATTTTGTATAGCAACGATTTATGCAACATTAGGTAAGTACTTATTATAATTAAATGTATATCTTATGTTTATTATCTAATTGTAAATAATTACTGTCATTGTTTTTAAAAAAGAAATATCACGTAGTAACCAGAACACTGCAAGTCACAAAGATACCACTCTATCTTAAATAAACTTATATAAAATTCTTTATCGTGACTGACTTAATGATAACAATGAAATGCCTAAAATGCATTGTTTTCTATGTAAGTATAATATGTAAGTATTTACAAAAAAAATGTATCTATGTAGTTTATCAGTCATCTGGTTACATAACACAAGCATTAAATTGCTTAGCTTGGGACTAGATGACGCTGTGTGAAATGTCCAAGGATATTAATTAATTTTTATTTAAACCGCTGGTAGGTACTCCGAGTATAGAAACTTGGGGTGCATTTGTTATAGTGCGTAGACCTAAGCTTAGAAAGGAATTTCTTATGCCGCCTCCAGACTCTCGCGAGGTGCCTCCTAGAGGCTATCGGCAAGAGCCTTGGTGAGTGGAGGCAGCAGGAGTGATAACCATCCACACTCTCGATTTATTCAGCTACGTCTATATCAAGCATTGAGGTAAAATCTATAGAGCCACAATCAGACAAATAAAATGTCCGCGCCAAAACTCGGCGCACGCTACGTAGTGCGCCGAGTTTTACTTTTTTGCGTACAAGCGACATTGAACATTAAAACAAACTACATAACGTCTACATTCAAATGTCAAATGTCATTATAGAACATTGAATTTGCTCGGACATTTTTTAAATAAATAAATAAATAAATAAATAAATAAATAAATAAATAAATAAATATCCCCTGGACATTCCACACGGCGTCATCTAGTCCCAAGCTAAGCATTTTAATGCTTGTGTTATGGTAACCAGATGACTGATATACTACATAGATACATTTTTTTTTGTAAATACATACATAATATACATAGAAAACAACCAGACACGAAACAAATATTTGCAGATCATACAAACATTTGTCCCGTAGCGGGGATCGAACCCGCAACCTCTGCGTCTCAGGCGGGCTTTCGCCCACTGTGCCACAGAGGTCGTCAATGTAGCACAAATAGCAACATGGCATGATGAGAGATTTTCCATAAATGTGGTTTTACCAGGAGTGATTCTTCAAAAACAAAAGAGTATACTCAAATTATAATTAAGACACAATTAAATAGTGTTTATCACAATCTAAAGAGATTAAAACTGCCTGATTGTAAACTGTCGAAAAATTGTTATCTGGAGCATAATATATTTCTGAATGCAGTTGGCAATGGTTTATATAATTTCACGATGATATAAATATTATTTATTTATTTATTAGCCTTTTTTACGGATAAAAATTTACATGGTTTTTATAATTAAGTATGACATCGACAATTATTATTATTCAGCACTGTTATCTGATTACTCCGTCTTGGCAAAGGCCTCCTCCAACTTCTTCCAATTCTCCCTATCTCTTGAGTTTGCAGGAAAAACATGGATTCGAATATCAAGAGATGGAGAGAATTGGAAGAAGGAGTATAATTTTTTTTTTTTTTTTTATTTTTTTTATTTACCAAAATTAAAGATAAATTACAAACTTAGTAATAAACACCTTAAAAACCTATTAAGGTTTGTCTAAGGTGCATAATTATAACTCTTCAATTCAGTTATGTAAATATGTAGTACCTAGTTTAGTTTCTGTAAATAAATTATAATATTGAGTAGGAGGTACTGCAATTTAAAAACAGTGTTGTTCTTAAAAAGAAGGATTAATTATGTGTATTTGTCCGATGATTATTATGACTACCCCCTTAGACATTTTCGAAAAGATCTAAAAATTGCCTAATGATCTGAAAGAAGTCTACCGCTCCCGGGATCATATTTCATTTTTTTTATTTTCATTTCATTTGTACGATAGTACTCATTAAGTTTTTTGTAATTTATTTGTATTTGTAGTCATAGTTTCTCACTCTTTTTTGTTGTTTACCATCGTCCTCAACACTCCTTATCTAGAGGTTGCCTGGAAGAGATCGCTATCAGCGATAAGGCCGCCCATTGTTTAAAGTACCTTATAAGATATTGTATTTTAAGATGTTGTTAGTTGAAATGTTTACAACTTCGAAAATGTAAGAAATAGAGCGCTGTATATTTCTTTCTCAGTCACACAAAAACAAAGAAATTCTTCTCTTTTATAATATGGTAAATTGCTCACCATGTAATGCCAGCTATGGAGTAAAAGAGACAAAGCATTAGATCTTTTGTCCCTCATCGCATGCCGCTTTTTTGTATGGCCGGCAACTTGATGCTCCGAATTTTGTACTACAAAACTATGGATTCATTGCAATTTTTGTCCCTCTCGGCGGCACGCTCACTGTTCGTCCAGGTTTTATACTAGGTCCATGGTTTACAACTAATACGCCATCTTGTTCTAAGCTATCTGACTCTGTGAGGTTGTCTTCTTTTTCTTCTTCTTTATTTTGACTTCGCCGGTGAGGTTGTCTAATGGATTTGCTGAAATGACGTCTTGAAAATGTATGAGCTGTCGGAAGTGAAAAAACTTGTTTAACAGCGTCATGTCAGTGTAAAAAGTCTAAATAGAAAACAAACGGAGCACTCTCGCCGTAATGGAAACTGTATGAATAATTCATCGGCGGGACGGATCGCGGCTGCCCGAGGACGCGGCGTAATGGACCTGTATCAATTGTGTAATGTGATGGACCACCCACTAATCTTATACTTAAACTTATACCCTATTATTAAAAATCAAAGACTGATAATCTTTGATTTTTGAAAAACTAAAGACGCTTTCAATTTAGACGTTTCGTGTTGGCTACTTCTTCGTACAGCTGCGGTGCGTTTGTTGTAATAAGTACGGATTGTTTTCATACAAAGGCCGCGGTGCGGCAACAGTGAGCGCTGCGTACAAAATGCCGTGCGACAAACTGTATAAATCGCAGCAAAACATGAATTTAAGTACCATTGTCTTGTACGTACCAGAGCAATAACTGAATGCAATTCAATAATCGACGTTAAATAATTGTAAGCAACTGTAGTTTACATATTATGTCGGCCAAGTGTAGCGCGTGATGCCAGACAACATTTTGTTGAGTGTTATCTTGTTAACTTTACAATTACTTTTACTTTCTTTGACATGCCTTACTTTGTTCGACTGGCTTCCCACTAAATCTTGACTATTTAGATTATTTTAGATTGTTAATTGACTTTTATGTTATGTTGTCAATAGTGGCAATTCGGAGTGTCGCAAAAGCTAAACTAAACTCACTAAAATTAATGCCATCCTTTTTCTTTCCATCGCTATGAAAGGGACTGCAACATTTTTAGTTAGTTAAGTTTAGCTTTTGCGATACTATTGCCACTATTGAGACCTTTATAACTTCACCATTCATTCATTCGAGTCAATGGCGCTCAAACCAATTTTGACCAGTATCTGGCCTTTATCCTTCACCGGGCTTTATCCTGTTTTATCAATACAAACGAGATACAAATAGGCTCTAACAGCTGTTGCCAGTTTTGTATCGATAAGTAAATAAGTAAGTTCGTATGAGCAAGAGGCCAACTCTGGTGACGGAGTTTTTAGGTTATCGATACAAACGCGCCTCAAGAAAACTTGGTGTGCATAGACTCTTATTGAAAACTTTCCTTGTAACTGTTTACTGCAAATTACATTGCTCAAATTCACCAAAAAAACGAACTGACACCCATTCCTTATAATAATAATATCAGCGCAATCTATCAATACTGTAATTATATTTGAATTTAAAAAAAAGTATGTAAAGAAAATAAAACCCCGGCCACAATTGATCCCATTGAATAGGCCATTCGTTATTAGAAGCCGTTATGTGACAAATTCCAAAAAAGGAAATAAATCATGATTTCTTTGCAAAAAAAAACGTTCCTTTTTTGCAGTCGTCGGCGGCGCTGTAATCTGGTGAAACGAACTTACTAAAAGAAGTCACGCGAAACTCGACTGTAATGAAAAGGTGAGAGCTGAGGTTAATGAAAATATTGCCTGTAACTTTATTACTAAGTAAATATGCAATACAAATTGACTGAGACTCACACACCTTGTTCAAGGAACTAAGGTACAAGATAACAATAAATAAATAAATAAATAAAATAAATTACAGGGTATTTTGAGGTGTGTGTGTATCTCATGGTATTGTAGCTCCCAAACGGATAAATCGATTTGAATTTAGTTTTATTGTTTGAAAATTGAGTTGATCAAAGGGTTCTTAGACATGTATGGTGAAAATCAGACAAGTTGATTCCAAGAGAATTAGCTCAGAATCCTGAATATGAGGGAAACCGCGCTTAATTTCGACTTAGAAAATTTTTTTGCGCTTTTAAGGTTTCCACGATATTAATACTCCAGGGTCTGATAATGACCTGAACAGATAATTGTTACTTAGAAGAAAAAAATACCTAGGTACTTGTTATATTTTGCTTTATTGTGGCACAAATAAAAACATAATTCATTATATTGTGTAGGTACTTACTTATAGGTATATAGTTTAAATTAAACTTAATTGTCGATGTAGCAAGTATCACTGTCGGGTTTCAAACACACCTCCTTCAGATCGAATACAATATGTTTAATGCCCAATGAATAAGTCATACTAGATCCTGTCACAGTGTGACTCGTTGGGTTTTTTCCCAACGAGTCACACTGATACTCTATGAAACATTTTTTCGTATAAGGTGTCCCATCCTGTCACACTGTTGCACAAAGTGTGACTAAATGGAAAAAAAATCTCAACATGTCACACTGTGGCAGGAGGTTTCAAACACACCTCCTTCAGATCGAATATCTCCTTCACATGTTTATACCAGATCCTGTGACAGTGTGACTCGTTGGGTTTTTTTTCCCATCGAGTCACACTATTACTTGAGGAAACTTTTTTCATGGTGTCCCAACCTGTCACACTGTTACACAGAGTGTGACTCGTTGGGAACCCACCTCGAAAGTCGTTATGTCGCTTGGCCAACATATACCAAAGTAATGTTGCATCATAACCCGCATCTTTAGTACATACTCGAAGAGTTTCCGAGGAAAACTTTACTCGTTTCCTTTGTTCTCGCCTCGCAGACATCCTTATACTCCTTAGTTCTAACTAAGCTTGATAACTAAGTACGAAAAATAGTCCCAAAAAATATTGGCACAAAAGTTTTGTCATGAAACTACTTGAATGTTCTTGAATTCGAGGTACCCTGTCGGTGCTTTGTCATCGTTGCGTGAACTTACGCCATTCATTACGTAGCTATTAATATTAAACTTTTACGTGACTTGCCGAATTATAATAAACAGGCTCGATAGTTTTGAAAGTAGGATATTAGGTTAAATGGTATATAAGCTTTCCTAAACCATGGACCAGATTGTGATGTAACTTTGGTAGGCTCTTCTATAAGGAAGCTATTGAGGTATTTTGGGCGTGAAAATCTATAGGTACTTATAAAAAACTGAGCAGTATGAAGTTCGCCGAGTCAGCTCGTATATTTCAGTGCCTCCAGTAAAAAACGGCCTAAGACGAGTTATACCTGTTGTTTTTTTGCACCATTGTACTTAACGCATCCAGTTAGATTTAAATGTTAAGATACAAAATTAGAAAAATAGAATAGAAAGTTTCTACCTAAATACTTACCTAATTATCTACTTAGAATTAAGCTGTTGTATTTTAACGCATGCTGTGATACCCTCTAATATTTGACCAATGATTATGCATGTATTTAAAATATGTATGTATTTGGACATACCTACCTCTGACTACCCCCTTAGACATCTTCGAAAAAGATCTAAAAATTGCCTAACAATCTGAAAGAAATGTCTACCGCTCCCGGGATACTGTCGTGATCATATTTCATTTTTCATTTTTACATCATGCATGTATTGTAACCCTGATGGGTGTCCATATTATATACCTAAATAAATAATGCCCTTGAACAGAAATACGGTGTCTAACCGTTTGTATGCAAGTTTGAGAGTAAACCACAAAGCGTAGGCTAGTTACCAGTTACCAATAAATTTTGCCAACTATCAGCCAATTCTATTGCTGCGTAATCAAAGTGGGCTCATAAACAACCCGTCGGTCGATTGGTTGCCTCAGAATTGATACACGCTAGCAAATTGTATTGATTTACAATTATCATGGTTCTTGAAATGTATATTTGGGCTACAGATCAGAATATTGCTGTCTATTTAGTAACGTTGTAACTAATAATACTGAATATTCATGAGTTATTTTTGGATTTTCTTATTTTTTTTATTTAGTAAGAGAGAATTAATGAATTGTTGGTCCCGGTTTTTAAAGTGACAGAGGCCTTTAGGCTGCCTAAAACACCGACACCAAATGTAACCACTAACTCATACAAACTTGCTTACTTACTTTTAATAACTCACTCATAGATATTTTTGATTATAGTGTTAAACCACACATAGGTATTTCATTTTTAAATGAAAAATCTTACTTCGCGGGTTCGAATCCTGCCGAAGTCGTAAAACTTTTAGTAAGATTTTTCATTTAAAAAACTCACTCATACATAAAATCAAGACAAATCCTGAAGTCCTCGTGTTAAAGTCCATCAAGTATCAACCTAATAAGAGACTGCAGAGTGTGCCTAAAGATATCCACTTGTAAAACAACCGTTTTTCTAATCGAATAAAATATATTCCACTTTCTCAATCGAAAACCCTTAGTATAGTGGAGGTATAAATAAATAAATAAATAAAATAAATAAATATCCTTGGACATTTCACACGGCGTCATCTAGTCCCAAGCTAAGCAATTTAATGCTTGTGTTATGGTAACCAGATGACTGATAAACTACATAGATACATTTTTTTTTGTATATACATACATATTATACATAGAAAACACCCAGACACGAAACAAATATTTGCAGATCATGCAAACATTTGTCCCGCAGCGGGGATCGAACCCGCAACCTCTGCGTCTCAGGCGGGCTTTCGCCCACTGCGCCACAGAGGTCGTATAGGAGGATGAGATGTGATTGGAAATAAAAGAAGCAGCTAGTTAGCCCAGACGTGTTCGGGGAACCTTGACAATCAGGTGAATAAACCTGCGATAAGAACAGCAAAGGACGACGAAGGAAAACGAGATTGTAGTACTGAAAACATTTGATTTCTCTTATACTCCTATAGGTATTGTATAAAAATGTAAGACCTGATACAAATTAAACTCACGTTCAGTTAGTCCAAAAAATCTATTTTTGAAATATAACTCGTCTTATCTCTTAAGATCAATCTTTTATCTAAACAATGTCCCAGGCACTAGTGTCCCGTTAAGTGTAGGCAAAGCTTGCCTCCTGACTTAAATTAATCATCTAGTAAAGATGTAAAGGCCTGAGTTTTTTCAGTTAAAGCTTGTTTAACCTAACTTAAACTTTATTCCAAAGGTTAAGCTTTGTGTGAGCTGGATGAGACGAAAACTAACTGCACAAAATTTAAAAAAACAAAAAACCGTTTTCCAAACAGTGTGGTTCGCTGTCAAAAACCATTTCAGGCGCTTTAGGGAAATACAAATAGAAGGCCATGTTTCGTAATTTAACGCTCTAGATTTAATAACAAAGTGTGAACATACAAAGTCTCCAAAAAGGAGTGTCATTCGCACGGCTGCCGGCAGCAAAATTGCATAATATTGGGTGTCCCGACCACGGCAAAGGACCCGTCAGAAAATGCAACTTTGTGTACCTACCTGCCTCCCGTAGCCAAGTTACATTTACAATCTACGTCTACAATCGCTCAAACGAAACGAACGAAAACTTGAGCGATCAGAATTGTCAAATTAAAGATAGCGATGATATAGTAGGTACTCGTACGAAGCGTTTGTCACTTGGCTACTGGCCCTGAAGTGAGCTTGCTGACAGCAAACTGTAATATAGTTCTAGGGAATTGTTATTTGAGTAATTGTAGCGACATTAAAGTATGAAACAGTGGCATTTATTATGTTAGAAATGTTGCAGTTTTGGCTGCGTTCCCGCCGACATCGAGCTTATTTACGTGTGGAATATCTTTTGTTGAATATCTGGTACATAATTTAGTTTGCTTTAGTTTCTTACTCTATATACCTATAGTCTGTTTTTACCTAGTTTACTGCAAATTTTCTAACATCTGACAATGTTAGACAATTTGTAGTTACTAGGTAATGTTAATACAAGATCGAGGTGGCCTAAAAAAACCATAACAGAATCATCTGGGTTTTCAAGTACAAATTAATAAAAATATAAAATAAATATCCTTGGACATTCCACACAGCGTCATCTAGTCCCAAGCTGAGCAACTCAATGATTGTGTTATCGTAACCAGATGACTGATATACTACTTAAAAATATTTTTTTCTAAATAGGTACATACATTATGCAAAAGTAAACAAAATAAATGAATGAATAAAAACAGATATTTACCTAGGTACTTAATTTTCCTCGACGCGTCTTAAACTAATCTTCTGACTTTGATATACAGACAAAATGACAAAAAAAACTCTACCCATGACTCTAATTTCATCCACTTCACCAATGGTTTATCCACAAACTTAAGCTCTAAGTCCCAAAAACTCGTAGCAAGAGCAAGTGCACAATAAAACAAATTGGTTATCCCACAGAGCTACAATATCGGAATATCAAGTCCGTATCGAAAGCAGCTCGATGCACATCCGACCGTGGCGGGGATCCTTCTAGCACCAGTTTTTGGTAAACGATCGAGTTATCAGAGCCTTTATGCCTGTAATAGCACACCTCCGCTGCGAAACTCAAAGGGTAAAACCGCAATAGTTTCGCTGTGATCTGTGAGATCTTTGGCAGCGAAACAGTAGCGAAATTCCCTGCTCTAACGTACAAAACTGACTATGATGTTGTCTCTTTCTAACATGATTTCGCTCATTTGCTCAGGCGCGCCGTCTATCTACATCTCCGCCCGTTGTCCGCCGTAAGTGAACTACTGTTGCACAGCGAAACTCGCGCAGCGGTTTCGCAGTTGTTGTTTCGCAGCGGAGGTGTGCCTACAGGCATTTTGCCATGTGAGCTAGTATTGCTTACTATAGTTTTGCTATCGATGTGTTTTATTCATATACCTACTATTACATGTACCTTATCGATAAGCCTATCGAGTATCGTTATTGTCGTTACTATAGCTACTATCGATAGGTATCTCAGAATAAACTATCGGTAGTATTGCTTGTGATTGTTTATTAGAAGAATACCTACTATCGATAGTATTGCGTTGTTCTGAGATATCGAACGAGTCTTGCGATTGGTTGGCTACCGATAGACTATCGATTGACCATCGATAGTTGACTGTCGATCGGCAAATCCTAATGTGAGCCGAGTTACCAGAGCCTTGTTGACAGAATGGGATCTACTTCAACTTTTGATCCGAAGGTGGTGGGTCCGAATCCCGGTTTTACATCAATAGATTTTTGGTTTCAAAAATTATATACCTACGCAGTAGGAGCTTTCTTTGAAAGTCGTGCTACAGGAATAGAGCCACTTGGATATTCTAAACGTCATTCGCAAAATCAAGTGTAGAGTAAAGGCTGGGCATAGTATAGGGCGGCCAGATGGTCCATGCAAAATTAAATATTATAATTTATTGAAATATTGTTTACATAGTAAAAAAAATTGCGATTGATCGTATTGACTTTTTTGAGGTTCCATAATACAAATTTTTAAGAAATACATACCTACTTACTAAATAGTTTACTAACAATGTTTTCCTCCACTGTTGACTACGGTCAAGCCATTGAATAATATAGTTTGTGCCAATTGCGTCAGTTTTTACTGGATTGTATGTTTTGCTCGTTTTGGTCAGATTCGGTTCGGTTGTGCCGAGTTTGTAGTATTGGATTGCTTTTTGTGTTCGGACATTAATTAATTGAAATGTTATTTAGTGTAATTGTGTCTGGAAGGTAAACGTCACCCTCATTCCTGAAATGTTTCAATGGAGGAATATTTAGAGTGAATTTATCTTTTGGAAGAAATAATGATTTTGTTTTGCCCGGATTTTGTATGCTTAAATGGAATGTTTTACGTTGTTTAGCGAACTAATTAGTTCGTTATTTGACGATTCTGAGGCCCTAGCCATGTTACATTTCGACAATCGCTTTCGATTAGAAACTAAAAAAAATGTATAGGAATTGACATTCGATGACGAAAACTCGAGCGATCAGAAATGTCAAATCAAAGGTGTTAGCGATGATAGAAATCGAATCGGCTTTTTGACGGGAATTTGAGATGTCAAGTTGTCTTTTTCTTTTATTTTCCAAAACTTGTGTTAAAGCGAATGTTAATGTGTAATAATGGTGGATTATTAACTGTTAAGTGTTCGTGAACGTATATAAGTGTGGACAAATGAAACAAAACAGAATATCATTGCATTTCGAGTTTTCTCATTAAGTCCATTTTATTGCTTCAGCAAAGAACCCACATCTTTACTGACGCTGACTATGACATGACTTATTACTATAACTTGAATTATATTGACATGGTAGTGGCTAAATGCGTGGCAAAAGCCGGCGAAGCCAAAATAAAGAAGAAGAAGAAGAAGAAATCGAATCGCTTCATAGCGAATGCCGGTTGGCTAGGCCCTCTGGGCAGTAAATATTAAACAAGGAAGAAGCCCTTATGTAATTAATAGGCAAATTCAAATTGGGGAAGAAAATGTTGTAAAATTTCTTTCGTTCAAAAAATTCGTCGAGATTTCAGAAAACCATTCAATTAAAGTGGAGTTTTTTATGACATACGAAAAACATATCAGAAAATAATATCCTCTCAGTAGATATAGTTCTTGCAAGATATATCGACACCATTTTGTTATTTTGTTCGCTCCGGCAATGACGGTGACAACGTGGACGTCTAAAAACGGCCGTAAATCGTGATGCTACAATAGAAGACGTCGACCAGACTAGTAGTAATGTCTAGGCACTGGTGCACTAAAAGTCGGATAGTCGGTTTTAATAAAGTAGTTATTATAGGCAATAAAAAAAATTATAATAAATATTTTTTATTTTTCTTCATTGCCTTTACACATTGCCGTCATAATTATAGTCTCAAGTCTCAACTAAGCATCTTTAACAGAAACTATTCACCGCGGGTAATACCGCGGGGCGCGCGCCGGGCGTCCAGCCGTTTGAGCGTGAAGGAGTAACAAACATACACACACAGTACACACACTACACACAAACTTTCACTTTAATAATATTAGTGTGATTCTTTTTCTACACAATATCAATCCGAATCCTACATTTCATTTCTAAAACCACCCAAATTCCTCAAGACCTTAACTTTTTTATTTATTATTATTGACTCCTAGTGATATTAAAATGATCTAACCAAAACCTACCGTCATTTTGTCTTATTGTTGCTACTATTTTATATTATAGTTAAACACGATATTTTTAATTGTTTAGAGTAAGTTTTTGCCCAATATGCATGTTAATTTAAGTCTTTCTCATGTAAGTGATTATTAATCTTATAAGATAAGAAATAAAGTCTTATACCAGAAAACCGGACATAATTGAAAAGCCGGACATCCTTCCCCTCAAGTGGCCAGTCTCCTGGCAAGGTGCCAGGGACAGCCCTGGCTGGCACTCTTCCTTTAATTAAATCCACTCCATTCATACGTAACCACTCTAATGGCTTCTCCGTGCTTTTAAACGGTGGAAAACATCGTGGAGACTTTTAGTATAGTTACCGGCGGTTTTTGTGTAGTATCCTCGCTCACGTGTCAAGTATTCTAAATTATGGAATTTTTAGTTCATGCAAGTTACCGGGGGAGGCGCTGCACTGGATTTTCATACATTTGTAATACTTGAGTCGGTATCGAGGACAGTATCCAATACTACGGTAAATGGCGTTAACCCCCCAGTAACAGTTGTAGTTGTACCTAGTTGTTTTATAAAATTACTAGTTTACTCACCTGCGGCTTAATAAAAAATAGCCTATGTTCATTCGGAAAGTCCATGCTACACATCGATGAAATAATTTTTGAAATTGGATAAGTAGTTTCGGAGATTATCCCAAACATACAAAGAAACAAACAAACCAACTTTACCTCTTTATAATATTAGTATAGTTAATTAGATATAGTTAGTATAGACAGTATAACATTATGCCAATATTACGCCGAAAAGTACTACCTACAAGGTAAAAGTTTATTTGTAAGTATTTTGCGTATCTTAAAATAACACTTTGTATTTCGATTATAGCAACACAAGAACTTTATAATCTGAAGTTTGAGTTCAAAATAACTTTAGGCAGGCTTCAGGCATTAGAATCACCTAGCATCTAAAATGAAACTTAAGTGATCCTTGAGGCCCTACAAGAATAAATGATTTTTCTTTCTTTCTTTCTTTGAATCGTCAAAGGGCTTCTTGTCACTGAATGAACATTCACCAAACTTGTTTAACTTCTTTTTGTTTGTGTAGTTTGTTCTGTTGGGACTTAATTTTCAATAGTTGGCAGTTTATAGATTTTTCGTTAGGATTTATTTATTGAATTAAACTTTTTTAGAAACCTCCGACTCTTAGTAAGTGCTAGAAAACTTGCTTTTTAAAGTAATTTTTAGTTTTTCATTCAACTTGCCATTTTCTTTAATTTAAAATCAAACATATTTCATGTTACAGCCAAAACCGATCTTAGTCCGGTCAAATTACTCCAAATAATAAGAGTAAAGGTATAAGTAAAGGTGCAATAATTCATTAAGTGCTGGAAGTTGGTAAAATTGCTAAAAACTTATATAAAAGTTTTCGCGTAAATGAGTAACAACAGTAGGTACCTACAAACTTTCGCGTTTATATTAAGTAGGTACTAATAGGATGGGATGTAGGATATACAGGGTGTAAAAAGACGTCTACCGAAAACTAAACGGGGTGGTACAGCACCCCAAAAGACATCTAAAGAAACATTAGTTGTCTGAAAAAAGACCGCGAGCGATCGATGACCGCGGGCGAGATCAGCTGTTCGCTGTCGTACGAGCGTAATATGCTATGCGTAATATTGCTGTTTCTTTAATTTACTTGTTTATTTCCTTTATTAAATGATCTAATTAGGTGGAAATGGTCTTATTATGTTGTACGATGTGTATGTAACTAAAAAAAAAAGGAAATATTTAAGGTAAAAAAAAAAAAAAAAAATTTTTCTCTAATTATGTTCAGTACTATGGTCTGATTGCAACCCATCAGTTTTCGGTAGTAGTCTTTTTACACCCCGTATATTATGTATATAAATTATCTTTAGAAATGCAAGTACCTATATCTTCAGAGAAAATCTTATTCTTCATGTAATAATAAAGCTAGTTCTTCATAATAATCTTGTTGTTGCATGCAACAAGACTTGTACCAGCTGTATGAACTGTGACACTAAACATTTGTCCATGTTATCACGCCAACGCCTCGGGTCAGGCACATCTTAATACTGAAACACATTACTTGAATACTAACCTTACTGTACCGGAATAGAGTTGAAAGTCAAACGTGCTATTCATTGATGTATCTTAGAATAGAGATAAGCACAACGCTATAGCAATGCTTACTCAATGGGTTGGCTATGAACAAATAGATTATTTAAAAAAAAAAAAAATATTATTAGACGAAACCAATCTCTTTACTCCCAAACTCAGGCCGAACTCAAGCCTAAGGCTCAACTCACACCAAAAGAGCATCGAAGAGCAGCAAAGCGGAGCGCAGTTTCAGTGTCATACGTTTTCCAACTTTATTTTCATTACTATAATACTTATTATCGCAGAGAAGGCGCGTGTATTGGAATTCTCCGGAATTCCCGCGAAGCCGCGGGCATCCTCGCGACTCGTTCGAGTTTCTCATGCGATAATAAGTATTATAGTAATTAAAATAAAGTTGAAATTCGTATTACACTGAAACTGCGCTCCGCTTCGCTGCTCTTCGATGCTCTTTTAGTGTGAGTTGAGCCTAAGTGAAGGAGTCGACTGACCGGTATTTAGTGAGTATTACTCTCTGATCGACGTTGTGATACATTACCGCGGGCATGTTGTATTCATGCGATGTTCGAATGCAGTCTACCGCGCTGAATGGACACTAGCTGTTCCCAGCCCAGACACATTTCATAGCTTGCTTCAACTTATTTTATGATTTGTATATTTGTTTCAAACTGAATAATCGAGTGGGGCAGTGTTTTGACTTTCCATTTGATTCTGAATTTAGGGGTCAAGTAAACCTTCAAATAAAGCTTGTTTGTTTTACCGTTTAGACGTCAACGAGGCGTAAGGCCGTATACAGAAAGAAAGCTTGAAACTTATAAGCGCTTACCGGCGCTTGTCAACGCTGGTCCGTTCTACACAAAGGAAGCATGTTGAAGCAGAAAAAGCAAAATGTCGGTAAAAGGAGCCTACTACAAAGTTCACGCAAGCTAATCTATACTATCTATCTATACTAATATATACTTATACTATAATATTATAAAGAGGTAATGTTGGTTTGTTTGTTTGTATGTTTGGCGTAATCTCCGAAACTAATCATCCGATTTCAAAAATTCTTTCACCAATTTGTAGCTTAAACTTTCCGAATGAACATAGGCTATATTTTATCAAGGTAGGTACTACGTGAGCGAAGCCACGGGCAAGTTAGCTAGTAGTTAATAAATTGGAATCGGTAATACACGTAATCAAATGTGATAAAGACGTGGGTAAACAAAACAATCAGCCGAAGTGGAGATGAGCGGGGCATTTGGCTCAGCGGGATGACGAAAGATGGTCAAAGGCAGCAACCTGGTGGCCCCTTGAAGGTCGCAGATCAGTTGGCAGACCATCCGTCAAGTGGTCTGATGACATTACACGACTGTGGCAAGCAGTGGATGAGACTGGCGCAGGGGCCTTACTCTGGATCAACGAAAACGAAGTTTCGTGACAATTTTCGGGTTCCAATTATGTTGGTGAACTATTATGAATTCAGTATTCACCAACATAAGCTGACTCCGAAAATTGTCACGAAACTTCGTTTTCGTTGATCCCGAGTACGGTCTCTGGACCGGAGAGAATAGCTGGATAACAGGCTTTTCCCAGCAGTAGGTGTATGCGGGCTGTGGATAGGTGATGCACTGATGCACTGATGCAGTACAGTTTGACCATAAGAAAACCACTACGTGTTTCACAACTTATATTTTGATGCTGAAGTTTTGTTCTAGAAAGGTAGAAAAGTTTCAGACGAGAAACTTTACTTAGTCCGTAGCGCTCGCTTCATTCGCGTCCAAAGTAACGTGGACAAGTCTACTCTTGACTACTTTGATAGCTTGCTTTGAGGTAAACAATAAAGGTGCAACCTTAATTTATAACTAGCATCCGCCTGCAGCTTTGTTTGCATGGTATTTTTCGGGTAAAAAGCAGCCAATGTGTAGTCCCACATCACAAACTACGTATATTCTAAGTTTCAGCTAAATCCGTTCAGTAGTTTTTGCGTGAAAAAGGAACAAACATACATCCATACAAACTATTGCGTTTGAGTATGATATTCGTTTGAAAATGATGGTATCTAAGGCTAGTTGGAAATCTCTCGTCACAAGCCACAAGAATTCCAATACCATGCCTCTCGCCGCAGTCTCGCAAGATAAGATACGAGATAATATAAGATACGTTTATTTGCCAGAACTTAATGATACATTGGGTCTTACAGTTCAGTTTAGCTTAACCACCTAATTACTCCTAATTACGTGTCACAGTTAAACCCATACTTGTTACCTGTAATTACGGTCATAGAAATAAATTCTTCATATAAAAGCTGTGCCTGCAGAAGCTACGCCGAGGCAAGGCGCCGCAGTGTTCCAATCGATGGCTTCACGCAAATGTGTCCTAGGAGACACATTACTGCAGTGCTTGGAACACTCGCCGAGAAAAGTTGCTAAATTTTTTTTTTATTAAACTGATTTCAATTTTGTCAGAAGAGAGTTTCCTGCACTCTCGAGGTGCATTTCTGCTCATGACGACCTCTGTGGCGCAGTGGGCGAAAGCCCGCCTGAGACGCAGAGGTTGCGGGTTCGATCCCCGCCGCGGGACAAATGTTTGCATGTTGTGTAGATATTTGTTCTGGGTCTGGTTGTTTTTCTAAGTATAATATATTATGTATGTATTTACAAAAAAAATATGTATCTATGTAATATATCAGTCATCTGGTTACCATAACACAAGTATTAAATTGCTTAGCTTGGGACTAGATGACGTCGTGTGGAATGTCCAAGGATATTTATTTATTTATTTCATAACTCTGAAGATCCTCATCAGATCCTCAAAAATGTTTAATGGGACCCCCGAGTAAATTGAAATTCGGTTCACTAATAATACATAGGTACTAAAAGAAAAAAAATACTAGTGGAACATTAGAATCTACTTTTTAACCGACATATAAAAGGAGGAGCCTTTTATATGTCGGTTAAAAAGTAGAGTTTAACTGCGGTTTTATTGGGGCCTAGAGCCTAGTAGCGTCGATGGGCTTGCAACCTGTCACGTATGGGCTAGTACCTTTGCAAAATGTGGGCATGTACCAAAAGTGTATTTAGACATGCCTCTGACTTCCTCATTATACATCTTCGAAGGATCTAAAAATGTATAAAAATACCTATCTGAAAGATTATTGTTGATTTTTATGAAATTTTGTATGCAGCGATAAATCGATCTAGCTAGGTTTCATTTTTAGAAAATATCGTTTTATCCGTGTTTTCAGGTACTTAATGAAAATCGACAAAAACTCGGTCATCCAGGGGCCTTACTCTGGATCAACGAAAACGAAGTTTCGTGACAATTTTCGGGTTCCAAATGTTGGTGAACTGTTATGAATTCAGTATCCATCAACATAGCTGACCCCGAAAATTGTCACGAAACTTCGTTTTCGTTGATCCCGAGTACGGCCTCTGGTACTAAATGTATTTGTATTACGAGCATTGTTTGTGATCGACTGTACAAGTGCCTATTGATACTGGGTGGCTCTAACAAGTTGCAGGTAAGTGACACAATGGCATGGAAATAAATTTACTAGTGCCTAGTTCTACTTTCTTGGTTTTACATCAATTTGTAAGGATTTTTTACTGTTGCTCGCGTCTTCGATGCAAAATATAGATACATCCCACTAATTTATAAACGCAAAAGTAAGTGTGGATGTTTGTTGCTCCTTCACGTAAAAAACTACTTAACGGATTCGGCTGAAACTTAGAATATACATAGTTCATGACCTGTAATAACACATAGGCAACTTTTAATCCAGGTTAGTGCCACCAGGACTCCAGGAGTGAAGCCACGGCCAAGTAAGCTAGATTCAAATAATCTAAAGTGCGTTGTCTCACTTATCCTTTCTTTTCTCTTTTTGGTTTGATGTTGAGTCAGTGAAATTAGCTGCTTAACGTACAAGTCCTTTAAAAATGCCGTTGGAGATAGCCAGAGACACATCCAAATGTAGGCATGATGCATGATTTAACAACTTTTTTCTTTTATCTACTTTTGTGTGTATATTTTTATTCTTTTGTTTTTAATTGTTTGTGTTTCGCTATCAGCACAACTGATAGCGCTGTCGCTATCAGGCTGTCATAAAAATTATAAAAAAACCAAATGTATAAAATGAAATTGCATTACGATAATTATATTGTGATGCAATGACAGACAATATTCTTATGATTGTTTACGAATAAATATCAAATATCATCTTCAAATGTTTAAACATAATCTTCTTTACGTGGAGTATGAGTTGTGACAGTTTTCAGTTTTTTTATCATTATTCAGGGCTAGTACCTTGTTGTTCCAATCGATGTCGGGTTCACGCAAATGTGTCCCAGGAGACACATTAGACGTGCGACAACTTCGATGCTGGCCTCGTTTTTCAGTCCGCGACGTGAGTCTTCAGTGTGCCAATAGTGCTTAAGCTGAGATAAATTGTTCCAGTCTATAAAAGATAGGAAGGTAACTAGCTTTTACAGCAAGCAAGCTCTGAGTTCACTTCTAGGCATTAAGTATCATACTTTTAGAATTTTTAGAACTTTTAGAAATTAATTATTTTAATTATAGAAAAACGAAGTTAAACAGAAAAACTAAGCATTTAATAATGATTATAAAGGAAATGGAGGAGGGTTGGTGTGGAGAAGACCTACCCAGAATATGGTTATTTGTTTTGGTAAGACTTTGAAGTCAGTAATCAATAAAATGCTAGAAAATCTTGTTAATTTTCTTATTCAGACTTCACTTATCTCAAAACACATAAATAACAGACTCTTTTAGCATTGCAGCTATTAGGTTATCTGCAGACCACAAACAATCAAACGTTCATAAAAACAACGATAACCTATCTATACCGACCGATAATAGTAAATTATATAATATTTAAAATACGACCAGATTATTGCCAGTCATGCAAACGCGCTCGTCAGTGTCGGTCATGTCCAAGGTCGCTGTCGTCACCGGCTCCAACAAGGGCATTGGGTTCGCTATTGTCAAGAATCTACTCCTACGCTTCGATGGCACAGTGTACCTCACTTCACGAGATGACGCAAGAGGTAAAGCAGCAGTAGCTGAGCTACACAAACTAGGCCTAAAACCAGAATACCACCAGCTCGATGTCACTGATAGAAACAGCATCACGAAGTTCCGTGATCATCTCAAGACTGTTCATGGAGGTTTGGATATCCTCATAAACAACGCTGGGGTTGCTGCAGGTTTGGAAGAAAATGCCACGTACGATGACAGCAAGTATATCATTGATACAAATTACAACGCGTTCTTGACACTGGAAGAAATTCTCTACCCGATTGTCAAAGACAATGGCAGAATAGTTAACATATCGAGTGACTGCGGCCATCTTTCAAATATTAAGAACAAGTTATGGGTGGAAAGACTATCGAAGAAAGATATCACGCGGAATGACATCAATGATTTCGTGCAATGGTTTTTAAACTCGAAGAAAGAGGGAACGTTCGATCGCAACGATATAGCTGATGGCGGAACCCTTGCATCTTACAGAGTTGCGAAGGTAGCTCTCTGTGCTTTAACGAGGATCCAACAGAAGGAATTGGAGAATAGGAATATTTCTGTGAACTCCATGCATCCAGGGCTGGTGCAGACTGACATGACTCTTAAAGTAGGGTTCTTCACTCCAGACCAGGCAGCTGATACCCCAATCTATTTAGCCCTGGACGCTCCAGCCGAGCTGCGTGGAGCGTACGTGTGGTACGACAAACGTGTGCTAGACTGGTTTGATTACAAAGCGGATTACTATTTCAAATCCAAAAATTTAATTCCCTAAGATCTGATCTGATTTTATGTTTTAAATTAGTTGTTAACATTAGAATAATAATTGGTCTTACAAAACAGGTCTGAGATTGTAATAAGTTGAAATAAACTATTGTTCTGTTGTTATATTATTTATAATTGTGTTTTATCTTATCTTATTTAATATAATCTTAGTTGGCTCAACTGGTTCTTATTATGTTATAATGTAGTATATAGTTAAGTTTCTGTAAATAAATGAAAAATCAAATCTTACTATTACATAACACAGTGCAGTAGAGAACATTAAAGAGTTATTTAGACGATGCAAGATTCTTGCCTGTTGCATACAACATTGACTGTCAGCATAACTTGCATGGTCTAAACTGAAAGAAAGGAAGAAAAATCATTTATTCTTGTAGGACCTCAAGGATCACTTAAGTTTCGTTTTACATTGTGGCTTGGTGATTCTAATGCCTGTTCCAACCCTACACCTGGGAAAGAATCAGGCAAGAACCTGGTGGTGTGGGCCGAGCTTTTTTTTAAAAGCGATTTCTTAAAAAAAAGGTAAAACAGGCAGTGACTGCGCGTTCTAAAAACATGGTGTACATAAGCTCTGACTGACGTCGCGTCACGTCAAGTCAATGTGTGGTGAAGGGTTATTTTCTGGTCAAGTTCTTTTGATCAATATTTCAAAGAGTTTAGAATTAAAATTACTTTATTTCTATACAGTCATACCGCGGTCGTGGCATAGCGCTTCATGCCGTTACGTTCCTGTTATTTAGCACCTAACAACATTTTTTCATTATTCTAAATTTTTTCTCTTCTTTAATATAGATCTTGGTAGAACAGCAGACACAGAATTTCGATCAAATTAATATATGCCTCTTGAGAGACGCAGATATGAATACTCATTTATTCATCACGCTTACATCATAAAACGAAGAACACAATTAAACACATACAAACTCCCAAGTGTAATAACAATCGCCTAAGTTTTCCTTCCTAAGCAATTTCCAATTCCACATATCTTCCGGAAAATCTGTTCATATAAATTTACGCCTTATACCCTAATAACTGAGATTGTTTTTGTTTGAAGTGCGTAGCAGAATGACTATGACACCCTGCGAAATAAATTAAACATTAACACGTGGAACTTAGAGTTGTTTTTTGGTTTTCGCATGATATTCGAGTGAATATTAGCGCGACTAATGGAGTAATGGCACTGTTTATGAATAATTCACGTGTCGAATTAAAGCGAACTTTCGTTTACATTTGAATTAAAAGTTTCACGTGTGACGGCGGGAGCGGCGGGAGCGGGGCGGGAGCGGCGGGTAAGAACATACGGAGAGATATTTTTTCTAAGCAATAAAAGTAACTACATTTATAGTCTTTCCAATCGTTTATTTAACTTTTGACAGATCACGCACATAAAGTTTTGTAATAATTTTTGATACAATGTACTACACAGGGACTGTACTTCATGGACGGGTTCCACCCACTTAGAGATGTTTCATTCGTAATTAATGACCACCGACTATAAACTGTTTTGAAATAAATCGATTATCGATTATATTATTATCACATAATTACAAAAAAATAATGTGATTATTTTTATTATACAGAATGAAACTATTACATAGATATTAAAAAAAAGCATCAACGTAATAATAAAATAAAATAGGCGGCGGCGCTAGTTTGACGCTTAAAGACACTTAAGAAGAAGACGTACATTTCAGAATCCCGTGTGTACACCTCAAGTAAGTATAAGTTTGGCAAGAGGAGCTCACAACACGCGTCACCGCTACCCGCGAGTTGGGGGAGACAGGTTCTTGTCAAGTTGGAGTGCTAGTAAGTACATGTCATTTGAAATAGAATAAACTGATATTTAAACTAAACTTTAGGCAAAGATATCATTAACTGTGGAAAAGAGTTTTTTGCTTCGATTCATAACGGTATTAGAATAGAATAGAAAATATTTATATTCTTAATGACCTTATAGTCTTTTAGCCTGGGACAAAGACGATTAATATCTAGAAGACAGACAAAGGCCATACACAAAATCGTAACCCGATCCCGCAGTACCAGTTTTATCCAAGAAATTTCAATACTTAGTAGTAGGTAGCAACAATATTCAATATTTAAACATTTTTAACTAGAAAGTAATTGAAATTTCTTGGATAAAATTGATGTTTTAGAGTTTTCAGGCTATTTTTTAGGGTTACGATTTTGTGTATGGCCTTTGTCTGTCTTCTAGATATTAATCGTCTTTGCCTGGGACTAGATTTTTCAATCGTAATGAAAAATGTGTGGTACCTACCTACATTTTTCATTACGTTTGATAAAAAGAATATTATTATTTTTCTACACCAAAACAGCTCTAAACTAAATGTTATTACTTAAATACCACGGAGTAGCCACGCCAGCTTTATGATGTAGTCTGCACGAGTTTGGCTTGTTTAATATAGGAAGTTAGGAACAACTAGTTATTACCTGCATTACCTAGACCAGAGTTGTGCTTTCCGTCAGTACCTATCGAGTTATGGTTCAAATTAAGTACATAATGAGCTGAAAATTAAAAGTAAATCTTAGTCGTAAGACACTTAAGTATCTACTTTACATAACTATTTGTTTAACTATTGTTAATCCTAAGTTATTTTTATAACCTACTGTTTGAAACTTTACTAAGAAAATAAATACCTATTATTATTAATTATTATTATTAAAATGAACTCATCGTTGTAATTTAATGACTTCGAAACTTGCAAACTCTGGTTGCAGCAAACAGTTTAATTAGGGCTTTGACTAAACTTTCCATTGCGTTATTGTTTTCGTTATTTTACCAAGTGTTATGCCACTTCTTCTTCTTCCTGTCCTTATCCCACTATGTGGGGTCGGCACAACATGAATTCTTCTTCCATTTCCATCAGCCGCCATCTCAACATTCACCTTTACTCATGTCAACTTTCACACAGTTCATCCATCTTTTCCATGGTCTACCTACCCATATATCCAAGTGTTATGTCACTACATTTAGGTATTTAATTGAATATACGATGGTAAGACCACTAACTTAGTTAAGGCCGCTCTCTCTGGTCCTGTACCAGTCGACCCCAATGCTTTCATATTTTTACCTTCACCGCATTTAGGATTTAATCGAACAATCTGGCTGTTTTCTGTTCATACAGCCACCATTTTGAATACAGTCTTTAAAAATTCTCCTTCTATTTACATAATATTTACTAAAAAAAAACTGTCCGCAGCTTCGTAAAGTAGTTGGTTCAAATTCATTTGTTTTTTTTCGTTTTGTAAAAATCTTATTGTTTAATGATGCGCAAACCAATTTTCTTGAAGCTAAATTATAGCTTGAAACCCAAATAAATAATGTCATCTAGCAATTAAATTGATTGTACTCCTCACCAGTTTTGCCACAGTTCAATATGGTAGATAACAATACTGGCTTCCTGGAAGCGCTTCACGCACAACTGGGCGTAAGCTCCGCTCATCTTGTTGCATAACTAATTGAAAGCGGTTCTATACTCACGGCGAGACATCTTGCAAATAATCACAAGGATGTTCACATTATTTAACAAAGTACAAGTTTCCTTATTCTAAGGGTATTGGGTACCCGTTTTCCTCGATTATTTATAAACACGCGAGGTTTTAAAAAGATGTAAGATAATATCTAAATACTTAGAAGATTTTGTACAGTTATGTAAATATGTAGTAGTTTAGTTTCTGTAAATAAATTATCTTTTTATTTTAATAGAAGATTTAAATAGTCTACCTTTCAGGCCCATGGTAAAATAATACAGCATAAAGGTACAATCTAGACGTTTTATCGAAAGATCTTTTGTAAATTTTGATCGTTTGGTTGAAACCTAAATAAATATCGTCCAAAACAATTGCAGACTAATATAGACGTAATATAATAATAGTGTGTCAGTGAAACATTATGAAAATTCTTAATCGTATTTAGTAAATTTCTAATTCTAATTAGTCTTGGTCGTGGCGCGAGTCTTGTTACTCATGAGCTGCTTGGTTAACCACAACACAAGTATCTCACAGCTTAGCCCGCTGATAGGATGCATCGATTATCGGATTATAGGGCACCGACAAGACGCCCAATCAATACCATAATGAACACGCTATGCGCTTAGCGAGGAATTTATGCGAGCACGTGTGGATGGACCGCTGGCCTCATTGTTAGCTATTGACGGCTCTGGTTGACAAACAGTCTCAATAACGTATCTATCTTTGGTTTTGCTTACCTACTCTACTGCGGCTAGATATTTGACATTTCTTCCATACAAAAAAGTCAAATAGCTACTGACAGTTAGCAAAACCAAAGATAGGTTATTGAGACTGGCTGTTACCAGCCAACGTGTGTCAGTGTGGTTACTAGTAAGTAATCACACTTACCTATTCGAATTAAATCAATGAAACCACGAAACTCAATTTAGTTTCATGGTTTCATTAAATTCCAGATTATATATTTCAAATCAAATCAAATTAATTTATTGCATAATATAGGAATAGTGTGTCAATGAAACATTTATTATAGTATATAATATATCTATTGATTCCTAAGACGAGAAGGTTGGATTAAAACACACGTGCCGTGTATGTATATTGTATACTCACGGTTGTAATTAAGAATCTCGGGGGCTAAAATAGCCGTTTGGAGCAATTCTGCTGTTAGAAGTCATTATTTTTAATTCGAACAATAATTTAGCACCCTATTTCTCATATGACTTAAAAACGATATTGCTAAAGCACTTTATTCTAAAGATGACATAAGAAGGATATTGCTAAAACAGCCTTTTTAAGCCCCCAGAACATACGTTCTGATCCTGAGTGTAACAAAACTATTACTCTCGTAGATTCTCGGTCTCGTAGGTTTTGTTACATAATTTTAGTGTGTGGAGTTCATAAAATATAATATATAGGACATATAACTTACATGAAAATGTGAAAAGTCATTTATTTATTTCACAGCCGGGCTGTTGGATTTCATGTTTTTGGCCCATATTACAAATTCATTATTGTGTGATTAAAAATCAAAATCAAAATATATTTATTCAGTACGATCGTTTATTTATAGACCACTTTGACATGTCACGTTCTTAAATTTGAAGTTTTTTTAAACCAAACTCGTATTATTTTTACCAATCGCAACTCCAACAAACGTTATGGTCTTACGAAATAGAATCAGACATGTCACTTCAATCTTTGATAAGTTTTTGCAAGTTATATTTTTTCCGATCATATCACTTTGTCGAATGGTGCGGTGTGCTATGCTTACCTGGGTCTCCACTCAAGTGATAGTTTACTCCAACGATTGTTGATTCTGTGGCAATCACAAGCGGCCCACTGTATTTTCAGCTTGCTAATCTTCGTGAAGTGAGCTCACCCTAGTTTTCTGTTTGGTTATTTCTAGTCGATTGTGAACATTGTGAACTTAGCTTGAGTTGGTTTAGTTAGTAGAATGTACCTACTATTCGTTTCGATCCATGATTTTTTGACTCAGGCAACTATATAACATAACAACATACACAGTTATAAATCAAGCTAAAAGCAATGTGTGGAAATCTGTTGAATAATAATAATCGGCGGAAGGCTTGCAACTTGTCATACACGGTAGGTAATGTTTATATCTGGACTTGTAAGATTCCGAGACTATGTTGGCCACTTTCTTAAACAAGCTTACATTTTAGTCTAGACTTATTGCACGTATACCTATGTTGTCTAAAGATCCGACACAAAAAGTATACAGTAGTGGATTTTAACTGTGTTTTATGTCTAAGAAAACACCCCTTCATTCTCTTCACGCCGCAGTAACTGCTCACCCAGGCAAAAAACGATCAATAACGTCACTTATAAAACACTATAAAAATAAACGATACTCGCATCGCTACAAGGTTCGACACAGCACTATTTTGTCGCAAAAAGCGAGGCATTAGCATTTCATAACAACTTCCAGCCGAGAGTGACATTTTTCACAAGTTTTGCAACTCTTAAATCCGGCCACGGAGACTGTAAAGGCATGTTAAGGTGGCTTTTTCGCGCTGGCGACTCTCCAACAAGTCGACTCAAGCAACTTCTTGTTTTGTTTACGATTCACAAGCACTTAGATTTCCTTAAAACTCGTTATTTCTATTGAAAGGTAAAGTAGGTAAGGTATTTTAAGCTTGTGACCTTGTACGTTTAAATTTTGTGAGAGTTGAGAGTTTTTGCTTAAAGCCTTTGTCGTGGCTGTAAGTGGTTCACAACTTCTTGCTAGAGCCACTTGACATCTATCCGTTTTATATCGAAACATAACGTTGACTCACTTCGATAGTTCAGAACGAATAAGCAAACTACACCACGAATTTTACAAAGTTGAAATGTTTCAACAGAAGTAAGTAATTAGAAATTAACATTTTCTTCACACGTTTTTTTTTCAAAGAGTCAAAAGATTTTCGGAAAAATTTTAAAAGACTTGACTGTGGACAAAATAATGTGGACATCTTGTTGAATTTTCTGCTGAATGGATATTATTTTCCCTTGACAGTTCCAAGGCTTTGACAGTTCGATAAACATATTTAGCGACTTTTGTGTTGTGTAACTCTAAAATGGATTAGTAGTTTTAAATACAATTAGCAGTTGTGCTAGCAGCCTTTAGTCGCTTACTTCAAGTCAGTAGCTCGGAAAGTTCCAACGCTATTCGCGAATAATGTTAAAGGCTATATTCAGGACACATTTTTCGGAGCTAAAACAGTTTGAGCTCGTAATAACGTTTGATCTTTTTACCCCGGCTTACCACTTGTTAATTTACCACTTGTTAATTTATTCCTACTTTTTTGAATGACAACGTCAACCACTGGTACGTGGTCACGCCACGTAAAAAGAATACTGGCTGTCAAACTGCGCAGTGGCCGATGATCTGTGGAGAGGTAACGCGGCGCACTTCATTCCATTGATTTAGCGAGTGCTATTGGTTCTTCAGCGAGTGAACACAGGCGCAAACATACACCCGCCACTTCCTCTCAGCGTTATTTTTACGTAGCGCCTATTATGTGCCTTGAGGTCCTACTTTATATATTTACTTTATATTTTTCTTTCTTTCTTTCTATGTAAAGCAATATAAGTCGATATACATCGATTCACAATTAGATAGGTAGGTATTCAAGACTTTGTAGACCACAATCACAACGGGGGTAGGTATAACTATTAAAGACCTGCTTACTTTTCAGGTTTGTGTACACAAACGTCAATAAAAGTACCACTTACCTACATTTTGTAGCGCTTCAGTAGGTATTTGAATTGTATGATGTAGATTAGGAAGTAACTAATCTTTATTTGAAGATAGTAGAACAAGCTTTTCAACCATAAATAGTTCTAGGTCATAGAGAAACTTGAAACTATAGTAGTGCCTAGTAAGTTTAAACTTTCATAAACAAGTCGTCCAATGTAATGCAAGGTACAGAGTAGGAAACTGGTCCGTCGTGACGTCACAGCACAGCTCTGGCAGATACAATTCAGATGCTTGTATTATTCAGAGACTGCACAGCTTTCAATGTCCAACATGGGACGACGAAACTTCACGAAGCGAAATTTAATCTTGTTTATGATAAAATACGGTGTGCTTTGCTTTGAAAGGCCAAATCTGAAATTCTTCACTTGTCAGGAGTTCAAGCAACTGTTGTTACGAACTTACTTTAGTTTTTGTGGAAGTTATTCAGATTGTTTACCTGTTTGTTTAAGTTAGTTTTATGATAAACAGTACTTTGTGTATCAAAGTAGTCTTATCGAGAATCAACAGGGTACATAATTTACACAACTGAATACAATAAAAATCAGTTTATTCACAATCAATTAATATTTTTTATTTACAGAAACTAAACTACTACATATTTACATAACTGTACAAAATACAATAGAACCGGTTGAGCCACCTAAGGATCGTAACAAACGATCTATAGGTAGCTCAACTTATCCAAACCACTGCCAGACGGAAGCGTGCCCAAGACACTGGCAGCATTGCCGCGCTGGATGGCAATGCTGATCTTTTGAGCCAAATAAGTGCCAGCTCTCGGATCACGCGCCCTCGGATCAATTAATTATAAATAATGTATGGAAAAAAACAAGGAAAAACTAAATCCGTCACTGTGAATTGTATGCAAGCCTAAGATCATAGAAGCAAATGCTATTATTGTCTTTGTCGTTAGTTCACTTAATCCCTACTATGACCCCAAGTCGTATGTTTCTAACAAGGCATGTAGGTAGATGAGGTATATCCTTAACGCAACTCAAATAACAACCCGATGTTTGCACCAAGTTTGGAACAGTGCAAGTTTGCTCTCCGAACTGTTGAAACAATGAATTTAACTTATAATACGAAATGGGAAGCAGATGAAACATAAATGAGTTGGGAACTCGATTCGGCGACATTCCGCCAATGATCCGCGGGGGAGAATTTGTCGGGAATTCGCATTATGAGTTTGACAAGTTTGACAAACACTTGGAGGACAAAATGTTGCGGCACACTGGAGCAGTCTGGCGATACGATAACTTTTATCAGGAACATGATTCAAACATCAAATGAACAATATTAGCGTTATTGCAGTAAATAGACAATTTATATGCAAATATCAGTAATAACTATGTTAAGTCCCACGCTACAATTGCTTTATAAATGTGAAAATGAAGCTGCAAATAAAATATTTTTGAAATGAAATTGTGAAATTTTTATTTCTTAAAAAACGTGTACTAGAATTTCTAAATAAAGTCCCAAGTAAACTAGCTGTTAATTAAGGTAAGAAAGATCAAGGCTTTCACCTTGAGTAATTTCCCAGCGTTAATTTGAAAGAGTTATTATAAGAATGAACTAATCAAAACATTACCTCGAGATGTTATGCCTTTATTCTCTCTTTTTCTTTTAATCTGGAAAAGCTTTCCCCACAATTCCTCAAATGTTGTACCTAACTTGTAACAAATTTTACAATTCCACTCAGGTAAAATTTCCCTTCAAAATCCCTCCAAATGTGTCACCAGCCTATTCATAATGCGGATGGATTCCGTTATTATGCAAATTTGTCGGCAGTAAAAAATACATAACAGAGAGCTTGAGTGGAGCTCCAAATTGATGACACGCATTCAAAAGCTTTTACTAAGGCGTTCCGTTTCGACCTGACAACGCTGATGTATGAGCAGAGGATACCACGACAAGATTACAAGACGTTGAAAAAGTGACAATGTTCAGTTTAGGACTTTTGAATTTACGGAATGCCGTTTGGATTGAAAGTTGATCCAATTAATTGTTCAACATGAACTGATTCACTGTGCTGCTAGACAGTTTTGCCATAAGGTTATTAACATCTATTAGTTGTTCTTCTTTGGTTTTACCCTTTGTCTTGCTGCAAGTTGTTTGTGTGTATTCCTGGAAGTTAATTTTAATTAAATTTACAAGCTAATTTACACTGAAAAGTCCTCTGTGAGTTTCGACTTGACGTCTAATTAAAAATTTATCAAAACAAGTACCTATAAAAGTTTGAAACTTGAAAAGTGTCAGTCAATCTTAGAAGTTGTCCAAAATTGACTTACGATCCTTTCGCTATTTCCACTTAGTAGCATGCTACCGCTCTCAAAGTCACAAAATTAATTTAAATTAATTTCTAGTTAAAAATGTAAAGAAGATTAGATGCGATGAATTTTACGAAAAGTTTTTCTTTGGTAATAATTTTGTTATTTAACTGAAGATCAACTCTAAACTCTTTATAATTCATATTAATTCAACGCTGCTGGAACTCTAGCAGCCGGTTTCTCGATCAATGGTCAAATCACGTAACAAAGGTCAAATCACGTGACAAAGATCACGTGATTTGACAACGAACAAATTCGACACTGTCACGTGATTTGATAATTGATTCGTTAATTTTGGAGATGGTCTGCGTTCGAGAAACCAGCTGTAAATGTGTGATTTTGACGATGTACCTACTTATTCAGTGTAACTTAATGGTTTTTAGCTATATTTAGTACCAATTTTTCTATATCCTTTAAACTTTAGGTTTTGTGAAATGTGTAAAAACAGGACGAAGAAATCTGTAAAATCCTGGGTCCTGAGTCTAGAATAATCAAATCACAATTTTAATTAAATTAATGAATCATCTATCGTAATTAACCTGTAAATCACGTTGAACCAATAACAGTTTGCCAAATCTTGTCAAACGAATGCTAATCTGGATCAAACAATCGACGTAATTATTGTGGATTATACAATACAATAGGTACATTAACATTTATAGACATCATATTAATCTCGTAGCTTACGGATTGGTGTTACCGGCGGTAATGACCGAGAGATTATCTGCAGAACTTGGGTAAAACAATTATTTTTTGTTTGTTGGCTGAAATGAGTCTCTAATGTGAAATAAAAAAATATTGAATCAAAATCGAATCGGTTTCAGGTGTTCCATTTTGATTCAAAAGAAGAAAGACTAACAATAGAAAATAGCTTAGGTTCATCACTTACATTACCTAAACAGTCCTGTTAATACGCACATTGGTCAATACGCTTATTTTGTATAAATACCTGTCCAGGTAATTATACAAAATAAGCGTATTAACCAATGTGACAGTGTTGTTCTCAGTGTTATAGTTTTATATTCTCGATACCCGGTCAACTATTTCAAATGTATGGAATCCATGATAACTTGACTGAACTAGTTCCAAACATTTGAAAAACTTTACCGGGGATTTGAAAACTTATAACTATAGCGCCTGAATATAAACATTTTAACTTCATAATTATATTTACAGATAACAGTTTCAGCGCTGGCGGTGTATCACAAGGTGCTGCAGCACTGCGGGTCGCACTCTCAATTCCTCATTTCCGCGCGAGTGCGTCCGCAGTTGCCTCTGAATGTCTGATTGATGATCATGCCCCTCCTTTACCTCTCACCCCTGATATAGTACAAACTAAGCAGATGCTTAACTCATTACACTTATAGAATGTGTTTGGAGTAGGCTCTGGATTTTTCTGCACACTTCTTCACTTATGATCTTGCAAGATAGCACCAACCCATTAATACTCTCCAATTGTGCATTCATTTTTGTAATTTTTAAATTAAAATAAACGTGTTATAAGTACTCGTATTTGTCTCTGACCTAGATAATAAGCTTTGTGAATTTTCCTTCTTTCCTTGAATAACGTTTTTAAAATTTTTAACATAACGGTAAACACAATAACAGGGTATAGGTACGTGGAATAACGTTTTTTGAAAACCGATTTTATCCTAACCTAACCATAGTCCCACCCCCACAGCTGACTGTTTACGTAATGAATTCGGATGAAGGCTTTTGCAATTCGTTCGAAAATACAATAATGAAAACAAATGGTGATAAATGAGTAAAAAACTGTTCTCATTCCGTAAAGCTAGATAGATTTATGAAACACCCATTACTAGAATCCTCTAATAACTAGTAAGGGTTTTGAAAAAAAAAACCAGTTGAAAAAATACAAAACTAAAATAAAATCTTTAGGAAGGAAGTTGACGGATGGAAATTGAAGATTCGGCATTTGGAGAATTTGTAAGAGTGTCGTCTAAGTTCAAGACAAAACAGCTTTCGAGGCTTTTGTGTGGGTACTGTTATTTGAGTATATTTCTCAGTATAATAAGATTTGTATACCTACCTAATATCCAATAACGATATTTTGATTTACGAGTACATTAGCATAGATAAATTACTACACGGGCTATGTATTATATCATTATAAAATATTCTATAACCATTTTATAAATATATCTATACTTAGGTTTCTCTGCAAGGCACAACTCAGCAAGGAGTTAGACACCTCTTCTGACTTGCTTTCAGTCCGTGTCACACGTGTCATGTTCGTGCTTCGCTATAAAATTGAATAATCCTGAGAAGTGTGTGCAAAGAATATTAAATTAGGCAATTCCATCAAGTTGGGGCTCATTGAAAATTAACATCATAACTGGCGAAGTCGAGAACTTCAGAACTTGTACATAGATTGAATTGATAATTGAAGGTCGGAAGGAGATAAATGTTTGGTGCTAAGTACTAAGGAATTAGCGCCATTAAGAGTTGATCGTTCGGAGATCTTTATTTAATGAACTTGAAAAGGCTGGAAAGTTCTGGATGAATAATTTAGCCGGTGGAATGAACTTTGACATTGACATTGAAGTTTGAAAAAGTTTCAGTGATACTTCTTGCGCGATTGCGAGAGCCAAGGCACACTACGTTTTTCGAACGCGCCTGCAGTAGTTTTTACAAAAAAAGTGTAGATCAAATGAAACAAAGTTTTTCAGGAAAAAGTGGTTTTTATTAAAACCTTTCGATGATCAATCATCAAAGTTCACAGATATATTCACGACAATCGCTAATATTTACATCGTTATAGAAACTATTAGTAGTTTTTATGTACAAAAGTTATCGTATGTGTATTTTAGTCTGAATTCGAAAAATTAGATTTATACAATTTTACTTCGATAATTTATGGAATAACGTTTACTCACATTATGGTTTAAAACAGTAAAAGCACAACCAGTAACAATAATAATTATTTTAATAAACATAACCGAGATCCCATAACCACGAAGATAATTCTGATTAAATATCGAGAACTTGAAATTTCTATGAAACTAAAGTCCATTAACAATTTTATAGAATCTAAGAAAGTTTCTATTTTATAAACCAATACAACAGCTAACTTAGAATCAATGTTTACATAATCCAATAATTTATATGCTATCAAAACAAATCAAGACAGAACTTTATGGAATTCAAATAAATTAGCCTAAAAGAACAAAACCTGTAGCCAAGTGACAAACGCTTCGTATCTATTACAGTGCCACAAACATATCTGGACCGGTCACAGAGGGGCGCTGTTGTAGCATATAGTGCTAGAAGAATGATGATTTAGATTTTACAATGAAATTGAAGTTAGTTCCACTTTCAGCTACCGGTCCAGATAAGTTTGTGGCAATGTATATTTCTATCATCGCTATTCCTTTGATTTGACATTTCTGATCGCTCGTTTTTCGTCATCGAATCTTAATTCTTAAACATTTTTGTTCGTTTCTTTTCTAAAGCGATTGTAGATGTATATTGTAAATGTAACTTGGCTAGGGGCTGCTTATTTTCTAAGCTTCGTGGAAAAACAAATAGACTAGACTAATGAAAACAATCTGCTAACAATCGTTAATCAAATCCGACATTTAATATCCATCTTGATTTATTTCTGGAGCAAAAATAAGAAACAGACAAATTGGTCAGGAGGTAGATACACGGAACGACTCAGTCAGTGCGAACATGATATTTACAATTTAAAGTGGGGAAAATAGAGTCTAATTGTTTGAGCTGTGAGACGCGTATAGTGGCCCTGGGTAACCTTGGATCGGTAACTCAGTACCTAGCAAGTATCATAATCCTATACTGTAAAAATAATCGTTCTTTATATTTATTTAGCTATCAAGTTTACCAGAACTCGTATCTCATTTATTTACATGAAACTTAAAAATATAAATGTTTAACCGAATATTTGGAATGCAAATGTCCCTGGGTTCGAATCCCGGCCATGCATACATTTTTAGTTTCAAAAATGTATATGCGCACTAATACGAAGCTCGAAACGGTGAAGGAAAACATCGTGAGGAACAGGCAAAGATTGCCTCTTGACGCTGTCTAAATCATCTAGTAAAGATGTAAAGGCCTGAGTTACGTCACATAACCAACATAAACAAAAACAAATACAATGATAAAGTTCTAATGAGACACTTTTATGTAGTTTCGACACTAACTTCAGCGCATTCGAACATATTTTGTTACCAAAGCAAAAGTCTCTGTCATGCCTAAAGACATTCCCGGCACTTAATTCGTACCTTTGCAATGCCACTTCACATAGGTATACATACATACATATTTGGTGAAAACGCTGATCTTCTCTTAATTTCGAAAACGACTATAAAGTCAGACCACTAGTTCTTATTATTAATACATTATTATATCCTGCATTTACAATATAAATTACAACAGAATATTGTTCTGTTTTAAATATAACAAGATTAGTTCGGTTACTTTAGATAAATTCATGAGTGTGTGTGAAGGCAAATTAAGAATGTTAAGGAATGTTCACACAGTTTTCGTAACTTTTTTTGAAGTACTTAGTAAGATACTAAATTTTGATTTAAAAACAGATTATGTACAACGAGAAAAAACAATATTATGTTGACTTATTCTAAGGTTATTGATATATTATTATGCATCAACTTCATCAGTCACCTAATTGTTTGCAATAACAGATGTCGCAATAATTTGTCTGCTCACTCAAACATGCTGAAACAATAGCGCTGAATTTCATATTGAAAATTATCGCCTCAAAGCAAAACAAGGACAGTTCAACGAACAGTGTTGAAATGTTCAAATTATGGCCGATGTTCTCGGTCAATACATACTGTATCAGTGTGAGCCACGCCTGCACTTGATCACTGAACCATAGAGCTATCGAATCTGCAACCATGCGACCAAGTCTTAACACTGTTACTATCAACACTCGATGCGATCACAATTCTCATTGCACTTGGATGTTTAACAATTTTCACGGAACCACGATCATATTTTTCATTGAATTCCTCATTCTTAATGTGTTTAAAGCGACCAAGTCAAGCTGTTTCTGCAAATGTACAATTGAGATTTGGATTGAAATCGAGTGATCCTTGATGCTACCACCCATCATAATCATATCGATCAGACTCTGTTAACTTCTAGTTTTTTTGATCAAACCATAGATTAATTATTCACAATAAATTGTACTCTTTTTTTTTCCCTTGATAGATCAACTCTGAAGTCATCAGACAAAACAAAGAAGTTCACGTGATGGTTTGGAGAAATTCAAGATAGTTTGAGCGATTGGAAACTACCAATGAAATATCGGAGCCCCAGGCTTGTGTCGCAACGGAAGCGATACGGACCTAATCGTATTTCCCCTTACTGCATCCACGCCATCTTGGGACGCTTCACGAAGCTTGAATAAACAGAGATATTCTGAATCCTGAACATATTTTGCTAAGGTATTTTGGAATTAGGACACTCTCAGTGTTACGTCTTGATGCATAAAATATAAAGGCTTAAAATAACATGTCCACATGTTTTATACTGAAAAATTTAAACTACATTTTTCCTCTTACCATTTTGTGCATGAAGTGACTATTTCGCTGTTTCACAAGCTTTTATAAAACACATTCTACTCCCAATCCACGTTCGTAAACTCCACTTTTCCACGTCACAGTTATTTTGATTCAACTTACAAAGCGCACAGTCTGCATCCGCAATCCGATGCCATTTCACTTTTGATCGTTTATTCACAATCCACTTAAATGTTTCAATCTGCACTAAGTTGCACTTCCAACCACTTACGCTTGACTAAGCGAGTTTGAGACAGTTTTTTCCATTTTCGCTCTTACCTCACTGCAGTATCACGTAGTAGAATCCGGATTAATTCAATATTTGGCTTCGGTTGGACCATCAAAGGATCCGGTTCGAAGGACCATGAAAAGATCCGGTTCGAAGGACCATAAATGCTCTTCGAATGACCATGGAGAATCCAGTTCGAAGTGTGCTCAGAAGTCATCTTCTATACAGATATCTCCTGGATCTGGACGCGTTTTTTTGGAGGCGCCACGGCGGCGTTGGTTGGCCTCTCCTTTAGCTCTGATTCGCAACTGCGCTGTGGAAATCGAGTTGTATATTAATTTGTATACATATAAGTTTGTAGCTTATACAGGTGAGTTTTCAAAATATATTGCTAAATTTGATTGATTATTTCTCATTTAAACGTACTTCTTATTAATCCTAGGCACCATACCAATCAACATTAATTGATATTTTACCGTTTTGGTGGTTTAGCTAATATTGATGGCACTAAACTAAGTATATATAATAAGTATACATTATTATTACCTATCAGATATCCATAGATAGTATAAATGTGATCAATTTTAATATCAACACTAACATTTAGCCGTTCATTTTGCCTAATTCAAATGGGTTGTGAAATCCAACATTTAAACAACAATACCTACACGATGGATGATGTATCAACAACGCCTAATTCTGTGTAATGATGCGAATCCGCAAGGCTCGCAAACATTTATTATGCAGGAGATATATGAGCCCGTCAATTATAAATTACTAAATACGAGTACATTACCTCATAATACCTTGACATACTGGAAGTGCCTCTTCCACGATCTTCAAGTAAAGTTATGAGTAGGCTAGTCACCAAGTAAAGTGTCGAGTAACCTCCAGTCGCCTCCATTAGAACGAACGATTTATTGATATGTTCGTTTAACCAGTGAGTACTTACTCAGACGTTGAATTTTGTTGGTGAAACTAAATTATTATACTCGTTACTTTTACTTGCCAATTAACGTTACTCGATAAGTAACTAATCAACACTTTACTTGAGGATAGTGAACGAAGCCCTAAGTATAATATTGACATAAAAAATCTGAAAGTACAAGAAAACTCTCATGTCAATCAACAAACTAGCTTGAATTCGAAATTATAATGATTTAATTAAGTTGTTTTGTCATTTCAAAGTAAATTGGGATAAGGCAAAAAAAAGTGCGGCAAAAGGATGATTAAGATTATAATGATGACGATGGTGGTAAGGCTTCGAAGGATAGTGTTACCTTGAGAGTGCTCTTCCTCGGCGAGGGTGCTGCGCCCTCCGCCAGCGCGCTGGCGCCGCGGCTGCTGCAGCTGCCTGCAATCGTTTTAAAGATGTTAGCTTTGAAGAATGTAAAGAGACTCACGGCTTATACCCAGGGAAGATAGAAGGGAAAATAGAACTTATATTTTAAGAGATTTTAGATCCTGTAGGATCATTTCGAACCTCGCTAAGCTCAATCTGCAGTGAAATCAAATTTCGTATTCTGTAGAACTCGATGTGACGAGTGTGACAGCGATATTACAATTAAAATAATGGTAATTTCTAAGTCACCACGACACTAAAAGTCCGAATTCACTTGACTAGTGAATTTCAATTGAGTGAATTCGAGTTCGATTTGTTACAGAATGACTCTACTGTTCGTTATAGGGTTTTCGTAGTAAATTCTATATAACATCTCACTCATTCCATTTAATCTCAATTTGTGGTTATTTACATTTAAACTTTACTTCAACGTTTGCGATTAGTTAGCATTTAGCATGGTCATGAGTACGGTACCTACTTTTCAAAACCACGGTAGAATTATTGAAGGATGCGATTAATTTCGGATAATTGGAATTATATTAAATATATCAGTGCTGTGAGCATAGTGTCTAGGACAGGACGTGGTGGTCCTATTAAAAAACTCATATTTAAAAACAAAAAAATCACCCCCGAAACACAAAGCAAAGAGTCTCTTCCAACCTTTTACACAGAAAGAGTGAGCAGTATGTTTGCTAAAGGTCCGCTAGAAAAGGCAAAAGAACTAGAAAACCAGTGGATTTTGGTGAATTTACAATTCACAAAGCCCCTGCGAAATCGGAATACGAAATGCGTGCTCGGGAACCGCCGGTTTTTCCACGGATTTTCCCGAGCAGTAATTCTATTCCGTGTGAGAAAGGAAGTTATAATGCAGCTGAAGCTGGGAGTGAGCCACTTTACTTAAAAAGCCGGCTTGCATAGCTACTCATTAGGTACATAAACATACGTAAAGTAGATAGTCACTGAAGGTGATAGTCACACTATATTATAATGCCAATTTAATCTTAAAATAAAATTACTATATAAATAAATATTGGTGTCTAAGTACATAATCACCATTTGCCATAGAACAAGCATTAAATTGCTTAGCTGGGGTATCGATGACGCTGTGTGGAATGTCCAGGGATATTTATTTATTTATTTAGCCTAAAACTAATCAAAGCTAAAACAGATAACTGATAGAATCTTTAGAATACTTTGTAAATACATACTCCATAACAACCAGATAAGGATAAACATCGATGTTCATCACACAAAATGTTTGTCCATAATGGGAATGAACCCACGACCTATAAAGCAGAAGGCAGAGCAACTATCACCTGAGTTAAGAGGCCAGTTGTTACTAGCCAGTAATAACTTAACACATTCCCTGCCCCAAATTTCCAAGTTTAACAGCTTGTAAAGATGATTTCCGTTTGAATAACATCAGTGTACGATTGGCCACGTGCCAGAAAAATAGTAAAGTAGAATAACGGCTCAAAATCGTTACTTTGAAAGCGGTTTAGTCGTGCAGTGAACTTATTTATGTAATATGCTATGCTGGAAAATATGTTACAATTAACTTAGTGTTCTGTTGTATTTTCGTTAGAATTTGGTAACCTTGATAGATCGCTAAAGATCTTGATAGAGCTTGAGAGATTGCAACTTTTGGAACGATCACAAATTCGATGGCTGACCACTACGGGTATTAGCAACTGAGCGCTTCCCTGATTCAGAGGAGGCCACGTTAAACTTTCGGTCGTCATCGCCCTGACGGAGGCCTTTAGGCGGCCTAAAAACTACGCCACCAGAGTGGGCCACTAGCTCTAACGAACTTACTTTTACTAGAATGCTCATATTAGCACATGCACACCACGTTTATATCGCAAATGAAACGCGCACTGACTGCGCTTGTATTATATAAACGTGATACAAACAAAAGACAATCAGCAAGCAGTAGCCCATGCACACTACCCTCGCAAGTAAAACGCGCTGCATACTAGCACGTGATGCGTTACACAAAAACGTGCAGTGGCTGCTCGTTCTAAAACGTGGTGTTTTCTTTTTTTTTTACTTTCTATGTGAATGCGGTCATTTGATTCAGACGTAAAAACACATCTGAAGCACTTTTAATTACCGATTGGTTTCACTGATTAGTTCTCTCTTCATCCGATAATCCGATGTTCAGTTTACGAGATGTGCGTATAGAATATTATCCGATTGAACGGACCCTTCTAGCTGGAGGCAAATTGGTGGTAAGCAATGCTCTGATTGGAGTCTCGAATAGAACTCGTATTTGTGTCGATTCTTTTATTTCTATTCGTTACTCTCAAAGACTCAAATATATTTTTATCTTATTGACAGTGCTACTAGCAATAATCAAATTTAATTTTGAGTTATGGAAGTAAAACGATACGTATTTACGAGTATCACAACTGGTACCTAAAGGCGTTAGATTTTAGAGCGATCTTTAGAAATTCGACATCATTTGAAATTATTTTCCAAGGTATAGCACTTAGTCAGTCAGTATTGTCCCGGGAAAAACCCGCAACCTCTACGTCTCAGGGCTTTCACCCACTGCGCCACAGAGGTCGTCCTGATTACAATGCTTGTAGAGCAATGGAATATTATATCTAGCAAAGCTTGAATGTTACATGAGACATCGTGTCAGAGCCAGTCTGTCAGCACATTCTGAAGGCATTAGACTCTGGAGAAGACATTGAACCGAATCACTAATCCTTCCATTACGAGCTGAGCAGTTGAGCGCGCGCCAACCGGCGCCATCCGTCACCTTATCGGGACGAACGGAGTTACAGAGATTTACTGTTTTTTATTGATCTACTGAAGAACATGTTTTAGCATTTGACTCTGTTGAAATAACGAGATATTTTTTATAGTATTCATTCAGCCCAAGAAACCACTTAGTCAGCCAAGTGTAGCGTGTGATGCCAAATAATATTTTGTTGAGGTGTTAATATCTTTTTAATTTTACAATTACTTTTACTTGCTTTGATATGCCTTAATTTGTTTGACTGGCTTCCCACTGCAGTAAATCTTACTAAAAGTAAAACTTTTAGTAAGATTTTTGATTTATAAGGATATTGGATTATTGGAAGTATTATAGACTGAGTGACAATAAAAGAACCGATAGTGACAATAAAAGAACCGATGTTAAAGAGGCAGTCATTTCCCATCCAGTCTAAAGAGTATAATCCTTCTTAATCCTTTCATTACTGAGCGCTCATACTTGAGCGCGCGCCAACTCGATGACGTCACTGTACGAGATGAGAGCACTGTTCGTAGCCGGGTCGAATGAGTGTGAGTCAACGGATAACACTTGCTATAAACATAACGAAAAGACAAGGCTACTTGAGTGGCCTTATGTAAGTACTCATACTAAAGACAAAGGTATTATTGATGCCAAATATACAGTTTATTCAAATAATCAACTATGGCAAGGATGGAATGAAGAAAAAGATTTGTTTATACCTTTCGTATTGAGTTAAGTAGGTACAAAAAAATTATGATCATTATTAAAATGTCGTTGAGCCATGACATAAGCCTTTAAGCCAGGACCGACAGTATAACGTGCTCTCCTGAGTACGGAAGCCTCAGCCGTTAATGTCACTTTAGGTCACAATTTGATTGAGTGACCACCCATTCAAATTGTGACCGCTCAGAACGTCGCATAACTTCGCAAACTACGGTACAAACGCTTTCATGATGATCATTAAAAGTGACATATTAATTTTAAAAGACAAATTATAAAACATATTATTATAGAAACGGGTATTTATCACAAATTTTACCTTTAATATTTAATTTATACACCAGTTCCCGCGACCAGGGCTGGTGCAATCCGGTCGAAACGTCGGGCGAATATTAAAGGTAAAATTCGTGATAAATATTATCCGTTTGTATTATGTTTTATAATGTGTTCTGATTTCAAAAAGACAATTTAAACGACAAAGTAAAAATAATGATAAAAAAAGTAAGAAACTAGAAAAATGAGTACTGCATCGAGCATGTGAGCTAGTTTAAAGTTATTTTTGTACAGAATTACAATAACTCCTTTACGATGCGTCGTTTCGCGTGGAATTGTAAAATGGCCGTATGTGCTAGTTAATTTAATTTACTGCTCTAGCTCAGTGATAAAACGGGTCGTCGTGGTGCATACCAGTTATACAGGGTGGGCCAAATGGCGGCTTTAAATCAACACACGCGTTGAGCTAGTTATCGGAAACAGTAAAAATATTATAAAAATAAAAATATAGTCTACGAGATAGAGGACACGGTGCCGTAATCGGTCTGGATTGGAATAAATAATAAAAAATAATATAATAAATAATTAAAAAAAAAATGGTTGAAATAATTTCATTGACATTTTAGTTCGGCTCGAACTGAAATATAGTACACCCCTCCGAAGAATATAGTATCCTATAGAAAAATATTTAGCCGACTTTAAGCCTCCGTTATAGTATCCTATAGAAAAATATTTAGCCGACTTTAAGCCCGTCAGACACGTAGCTATAATATATATTACAGCACGGCATATTAATATATATTATAGGTACGTGTGTGACGGGCTTTACTGTGAAATCTGTACTCTGTAGTATTCATTGTCTGTCTCGTAAATCCATTCCAAGAGTGAATCGAGTTCATAAGGCATCTTCAAAATATTTCTATGTAAAGTATTTTTTTTTGTGTTATATATTTATTTTATTTTACATGGATGCGAGTAGAAACACATAGCTTGCAGTTTCTACTCAAACACTTTATAAACTGGTAATATAAGTACCTTTTCATAATGTATCATAGATGCATGTAGATTGCTGTTGAAGTTGGAATTTGAATATTGATGAGGAATATGAATGTTAATAGAAGATCGAAAGCAATGTTTCCTAAGTTACTGCGTCCTAGTTCTAGCTTCTAGGTAATAATTTGCGGCCGAGGCCAATCGGGCAGTAAAACCTAGTATAGTATTATATTATCTGTGGTAAAACTGAGCTTGCTAGCGAGAGTAGAGAGCCGTGTAATGAGCAGCGAACATAATGCTCTACTAGGGAGGAGAGAACACACTTATAGGGGATGCTGTTTTTCATATGAGTTTTTTTTATTTCACTTTGTTGTTCATACTAGAAGTAAGAGTACATGGAATTTGGGTAGATATTTTATCGCTATCATTATAACTACTCAGGTATATATAGCGATAAAATATCTATATATTTATATACCTAGTTTTTAATGAAAATAATCTTTTTTTATATTTAATGTAATCATCAAACCGCAGGTCGGACATGAGCTAGATTGGCGCGAAACAAAGTCGAGTGGCGGAAGCGAAGTGAGGCCTTTGCCCAGAAGTGGGATGAGAGGGGCTGATGATGATAGTGAATCATTGCCAACCTTTTTATATAATAAGCATTATATCTGCACCACCGCACACCTACACTACAAATTAAAAGAAAATAGAAAAACATAATTACACAGTAGGTATACACAGGATTTATTCTAATAGCCTCGCTTGAGTCCACAACTGCGCCCTAAGATAATTCGTCGTGCTTAAGCCGCGGTCTAGACTAATTGCTCAAGAACGTGTCCTTATAATCTCTTAGTGCAGTTAAAGTGGACGGGACTTGGGATAACTTTAACTGGTTCCTTTTGAGGGTGACTCTGTTTGCTTTTGTGAGTGGTATGAAACTGTTATACAACTTAATTTGCGAAAGTTTTGGGTACTGAAACTTAGTCAAATTGAAGTTTACTAAAGAAAGTTCTATCCAATAGTTATTAAATTAGAAATTAAAAATATAAAATTACTGGTAACATACCATATCAAAACGCCCTAAACGTAAGTAATTTGCTAATCAATTATCGAAAATGTGTGTAAGAAAGTAAGTGTTGGTGTGCGAGCGAATGCGTGTGTAAATGCGAGAAACTACGATTTCGAGTGTAATGATAATGTGTGTGTGTATATTGTTGAGTATTTACTTAGGCTAGTCTGAAACCATGAGAGCTGAGTCAGGTGCTCGATTTGAAATAAAATAAGATATGTTGCTATATATCGCTCGCTATCGCTATATAATTATCACTCCAGCCGCGAACACTAAACGATATACGCACCTTTTGTTCTACGAATACAGCACCTGAGTCATACAGTCCACTAGGTCTTTTAATTAGGTACTTATATCAAAGCGACTTCAACAGAATTTCTCTCAGTAGCCCTAAAAACTGAACCTAGCGTGACTGACCTGTGTGTGTGTGTTAGGGTGTGAGAGGGTGTATGGGAGGGTGTGTGTGTGTGTGTAGTGGAGTGATGACTGACCGTCTCTCCTCGGGCGGCGGGTGCGTCTCCGGCCTCGCTGCAGGTAGATCCCGGCGAACACCAGAATGTTAAGCGCCAACAGGAAACAGCCAGCCCCCACAGTCACGCCCAGAGCCACCGTGTAGCTGCTGACAATTATATCACTAAAGTAAGTAGTTTCAATAAGTTAATCCACGTCTTCCTTGATAAGTGAGTAAAAGTTAAAGAGAAGTAAGCTTTAACCGATAAAATCATCTTACTAATAGTTTCAGGCCTCGGCGTACAGGGTCCGTAGCCTAGTGGTCAGGCAGCTCGGCTTAAGAGCGATCGCTTGTATCTACGCAGGTTCGAATCCTGCCGGAGCCGTTAACTTGTAGTAAGATTTTTCATTTATAATGAAAAGTGAGCTAAGTTGGTTGTTACAATGTCATATACAGATGTATAGAGAAGGAGACGTATTACGACGGTCACGACGATCGAGACATGGCTTATGGAAGCGAAGTTTGGAGCATTTCAACATGCTGTTGTGTTCCGCCAACAATGCATTTAGCACCTGTTTCTTGCACTGCTTAAGACGCTATAAAAATCAAGCTAGCAAAACAGATGTTTTATAGAGTAGGTATAATGAGATCAGTGTCATCTACTTATTCTCGACAAAACTCGATGACACTGATTAAGTTTTACCTTAGGCATAGTTAATACTCATTTTGAATGTTTTCATATTTGTTATTAAGGGTTGATAAGAATTAATATTCAAAAAATTCCCTGAATTTCTTTCTGAAAAATTCTCCAAGATAACGATTTCGATGAATCGAAACATTAATTGTTGGTATATATTTTATGTGATACTAATTTTATGTGAGTATTCACAAATTAAAAGTTAAATTTTTGTTGATATTTGCGAATGAAGTGCTCGTTCCTTTGTACTAGTAGGTACTCAATATTTCTCCACATTTCTTCTTTTGCTTTTCGGAACGAATAGTGCAACAAATTGGTGTTTCATTGTAAAATATAGGAGACATGTTTCGTTTGCTTTCGGCGCCAGCGCGATCTCATTTCTGCCTCGCAAGTCGCAACTGAGACGTTTATTGAACGTGTTTAAGTTTACAATATCGAATATCGCAATATTGTTAGAGGAATGAGCAAAACATTTTGTTACTTGTCAGAACAGACAGAGAGTAAGCTATATTTTAAAGAAGTTTTTAAAGTACCTAAGAAAGGTTTCGATATCAAGTTCGGATTGACGAAATGATGAATCTCGAACAAATACAATCTGTTCTGTTGTAATGATTTAAAAATGTGCAAAATGAAATTCGGTTTTTTACTTCTAATAAGTATTTTGAAAAAACTAGCGCCAGGAACCTAGTTAAATACTATTCAAATAATAGCATACCTATTATGCTGAAAATATCAAACAAATAATTTAGGTATTACGTTTGTATGGGAAATTCATACGTCGCCGCAACCTTAGTGTTATCTGAAAGAAAGAAAGAAAGAAAAAATCATTTATTCTTGTATTGTAGGACCTCAAGGATCACTTAAGTTTCGTTTTACATGCTAGGTGATTCTAATGCCTGTATCTAATCGCACAAACCCGTGACATTTCAAAGCGGGAATATTTTTTCATCTAAAATGTTCATAAATAAGAACAAGCACACCTGTCTTCCATCACGTAAGATAGATCGCCGTAGGCTGTATAATCCCGCTAATGTGTTTACCTCCTTGTTTGCCCGATGCCTCCAATACAGCCTTTGTCTCTGAATAGCGCCTTAATGTGCGCCCATTTCTCTCAGAGCTTTTTCGGTATTTGATACTCGTTGGACGGGCAAGTTTTAGGAAGAAATTGGTTTTTTACGTTTGGCAACATTTGTGATTTTTTGAAAGGTATTTTGGTTTGGATCACAACAGTGCTGTCGATTTGTAATCGATCAAAAACATAAGGTATTATTTTAGGATTATAGGTGCGTTTGTATGAAGAATGTTTTTGAGGCTAAAGATGTCTGCATCGTGGCAAGTGGAAATTCCTAGTGTCTGCCTACTTCTATAGGAAAGAGGCACGATTTAATGTTTTCATGTATAACATACATAACAAATGAAGTTCCTCTAAAGATACATAAAGCAGACAAAATAATTTCAAGTATGTGCATGAGCAAGTGGCCAACTTTGATGACGGAGTTTTTAGGCCGCCTAAAGGCCTCTATTATAGGTTAACGACTTTAAAAGCTGGGACTGACAATATTTATTTATTTATTTTTTAAGGATACCCAACATAGGGTTACACTGTATGCATCAATTGATAGCCAAATATTAGAAAACAAAAGCTAGTGCTCCCATAATAAGAGTATCACAACATGCCTAGTTAAAATGTTTACAGTAGATACAAAGTTTCTCAACTAAAATCGCTCGTTCGTAGCACCCTTGATATTTTTTTTGTATTCGTGATAAATGTAATGGATGGTGCCGAACTTACTCGAATTAACCGGACTTTGTGGCCACTGAGGTAATGAACGCCATTTTTCAGGTAAAAGTACAGTTTGGTGATACTTTTTGGTACAGAACGAGGTTGTTTGGTTCCGTCGGTTATGTAAAGCACTTTACTTATTGTTTTTCGGAATGACTTGCTCACTTTATTATTTAAGTGATTCCATTTGGAATGGTATCTCTAATATTTGTGGTTATATTTATACTTTGAAGATTACTTCCTTACTCCATTGCCTCAGGGACCTTAAGTGAGTCTTGGCCTCCGATACGAGAACTCGCCACTTAAATAGTCGGCTCTGAGGTTGCGCAAGTTAGCTTCCATCCCACGTTACACCTATTTACGGCTGGTTTCAATATTAAACTTACGAATGATCGTAGATTGATCGCCATAGCAACTTTGTTCAGACAACAAAAAATGTAGGACACTTTTTGACAGATAACAATATTACTATGGCGACAGATCCACGATTATTAGTAAGTTGAATATTGCAACCCGGCATTAGTAGCGAGATGTCTACTATAAGACTTTTTTTCATTATCACCATTACCCACCTCCTTCCCGTACTTATATACAGCCTCATGTTTGTCATTCCCGGCTTTTAAGTCGTTAAGCTATGACGGAGGCATTTAAACGGCATTAAGAATCCGTCACTGGAGTAAGCCAAACACGTACCTAATTAAAAGTTATCATTAACTTTAAAAAAACTGTGTATGTACGTTACTTGATGTCGTACGATCCTTCATCATTTTCAATTTGAAAGAAATTCCCTCCATTAGTTGAGAATGAAGCGTGACGTCCACACAAAGACAGAGCGTATTTTAGGAAGTCTCTGTAATGGCAGACTTGTAAAGAAAAAGGTTGCTTTTCATCCCATTCGGACGTCATGTTGAAGACCCATTTATTCTTCGGAATAACGTTTAGGTGTTGTCCCTAAGGCTTACAGTGAGCGGCTGACTGTTCAAGTGTCTACTGAGTGACTCTGACCGGCGAAGCTAACTGAGCCGCTGACCGCGAGCATCGATCGCGACAAGTCAGCCGCTCACTGAATAACAGCCAATCCCAATAACGTATATAATATTTGATTTTGATCAGCCAAATCCGACGTGCACTGTTCTAAGCATGAAATTAAATCGCTTCATAATCAACCGTTGGTTTTTTGTCTGAGTTGATTGTAATTATATTGAAGGGAGTGACCTCAAATACCCAATAATTAGGAAACATGTATAAAAATCAACAAAAAGAAAGTTATTTTTGGGTTATGTATTGACAGTTTGTTTAAATGTCAATACTTAACCTAAAAATACTTTCACGTCAAATTTAGCAAACAAGTAACCGCTCAATGTGAGCCTTATGGGGACAATGCCTTAAGATGTTTCTTTAGTGAAATAAGTAAAAAGCCTGAAGGCGCTAGACGCCTACGTTTCTATTGAAAGATCAAATCTCGATGTGCAAATAAAATAGCAAAATTTTCTGTAAATACAGACAGTTTTATCTTCATGATTTGAAATCGTTAGGAACGTACTTTCGAAGCCTGGCCAATATTGATATTGAATTTAAAGTGAGTGACTAGATTTTTAATTTGAAAACATCGAATTTATTAATTCTATATAGTAACTAACAAAGTCACTTCCCACCTGAACGCTTAGATCTTTTACAATACGCAGCCGATTTTAATGCAATTTTAACTAATAGACAGATTGATTCAATAGAAACGTTTCATGTAACATAGGTACACGCAAATTCCTTTATTATTGTAGAGAAAAACCGTGCAAAGCCGGGACGGGTCGCTAGTGATCAAATAAAATCTGAGGTCTATACAAAAAAAACAAAGACAGTCTTAAATATTCATGGCAATTATTTAATAAGGAATATTATTGCCTGTTATAATTAGGAAGGTTAGCGGGAGGTTCCGTGCACACCCTCGAGATTGTAAGGCTCTATTTGTGACCATTCATGTCTTTCGGGACATGTCCTTACTGAGGACCACAAGGTTTATATATTTAGCTCACTTGTACTAAGTATAAATCGCAGGAATAGAAGCAATTTGGACATACTTATTCGGAAAATGATAATGAAAATTAAAATACCAGAAACATTAACGGCTAGTCTCAATAACCTATCTATCTTTGGTTTTGCTTACTGCGGGTAGATATTTGACATTTTTTCCATACAAAAAACGTCAAATAGCTACTGACAGTAAGCAAAACCAAAGATAGGTAGGTTATTGAGATTGGCTATAAATGAGTTATGTAGCTATAACTTCGTAGACATATTTACTGAATAATTGAACTTTCCAATGTAATAACGATGATCTCGGGTTTTCTTCAACGAATATCAATTCCTATATTTTTTTTTATTTCTATTCTAAAGCTATTGGTAGGTGTATTGTAAATGTAACTAAAGGGCAGAAGCGTTGAGTTTTCTAGTAGTTTCCAAACGAAATAGATCCCGTGCTCAGTGCTCTATGACGTCATATCTGGGTTCGGTTACAAAGCACACATTCATTTTTTCCGTCGTTTTATCTCGTAAACTGTATTTCTTTCGACCCGAATTCCTGGTCGTTTTTTACCTTTTCCCCCGGGGCGGGGCAGGGGAGGGGAAGGGCCGGTGCCACGAGAATTGATGTGAAATTATTTATAACATTTTCTCTGGAAGTTTTATTTTTGCCCTAAAACGTAGTATTAAAATTATCTTGTAACCATCAATCATAATACTCACATCTAAGCGGTGCAGAAAATGAAATAAAGGTTCATGTCTATTTAGTTGTTTATGTTCAGTAGCCGAGGTTACGTCAGGGATACCATTTGTTCAAATTATTTAAATTGACTAAACAAATCCATAAACAGTATAGCTTAATTTGTACTAGCGAATCATCAAATCTCTAAAGACAATCAAATATCTATTAGGTAGGTACACAGTTTCTATTGGAGTTCCATTACTTTGTTAGATTCGCTTCCTACTGGGACTGGTGCAACGTGGCGAGACCACAAACGAAATATCTCAAAATGTCAAACTGCTCTAACGTACTATGCTAGAGCAGGAGAGAAGAAATTTGCCGATGATGAGAAGTCGTGTTGCGCATGGTAGGCCCGCTGGTCCTTCACAATGTTGGTCGCGGAAGAACAGGAGTAGACTTAGTGCTTAAGGTGATGTATGGGTCAAACTAGAGCCGGCACCTATTTTATTTTATTATTACTACGTTGAACAAAGGAATTTAAAAAAACTGAATGTTCAGTTTGTGAAACCTATCATAAGCTTTTTTTTAATACCTCTGTAATAGTTTCATTTTGTATAGTTTAGCAGGAATAGCGAAAACAGAGTTTGGTGGCCACCAAGTGCAACTTTGATTCATGTAGTTTGACGAATACAGACACCTTAAAGTGATTTTTGACTTTGACTTTGTAAATTTAAAATGTAGTTTGTATTACGATTAACAGGGAACAATAATGGAATTCACAAAACTATTAAAAAACCCGTTAAATTTTCAGTAGTTTAACAGCAAAGAAGCCAAGACCCTCACCTGTAGTACTGCGAGTCCAGCGTCAGCTGTCCCTCTTTAGGCGCGGACGGCGAGGGGGGCAGCGCGGAGAGGGCGGGGCGCGCGGAGGGGGAGGGCTCACATTCCTCCACCTCAGGCGCCTCGTCTTCCTGTTCGGGAGCTTCTTCTTCATCCAGGGAGGAAGTGCTGGTGTATAGCTCGGGGAAGATTTCACCTGGATAAAAAAAGAAATTTTTGAGCCAGTGGTCAACTCTTTAAAGAAAGAAAGAAAGAAAAAAGGTTTATTTTGGTAGGACCTCAAGGATCACTTCAACTTCGTTGTATATGCTAGATGATTCTAATGCCTGTTCCAATGCGACCCCTCTGGTGATACTTTTTAGGTCACTTGAGCCCTCCGTCATGGCTTAACGACATTAAATAATAAATTGGTTTAAACTATTGTTCATAATTAGTGTTCATTTAGTTTTCGATAAAAAATATTTTTTTTATAATTAAGTAAATAACATTTTTATACACTGACGCAAAAAAACGATCTTAAAAAGATAGGAGAAACTTTCAAAAGAAACAGCGACCCTTTCCTCATACGTTTGTAAATCCACGCGGAAAGCACAAACAAATTGTAAGGTCAAAATATCTGTTTACAACATAATTGGTTACTGAACCTTGAAGGGAGGTGTTGAATAATAGAACCTTACAAAGAGCAGCAAACTTATAGAAGTGTCACAAAGGGTTTACTGGCCATTGTGTTGTGCCACAGATAATATAATACTACACTAGTAGATGTACCCTGTATACAGGATGGGGCGAAATTTTGGCTGCTTAGAACATTACGCACTGCTAACTTGCTTGCGACTAAAGTTATATGGATGTGGTAGAAGATTGTTGCTGAACGGATTTTGCTAAAACTTTTAATACCTCAAACTAACTAGTTTATACTTGAAATAACACATAGGCTTATTATTATCCAGGTTGGTACCACACGAGCGACGCTGGCGTAAGCTTGCTATTTATAAAATCAGACAGTAAATTTTAACTGTTTTGCCTCATTTAGTCTTATAACATTTTCCATACAAGCTTGTCGGTATGTAATTTGGTTCAGACTATTAGGTAAAATGAAATGAAAAAATGAAATGAAATATGATCACGACTGTATCCCGGGAGCGGGATCAAAAGTAGTATATTCCTTAATTCAGGGTATAAACAAAATTATGGTACCAAATTTCATTCAAATCCTTCCGGCCGTTTGAGCGTGAAAGAGTTACAAACACACTTACATACTTACACACACACACAAACTTTCACCTTTATTTATTAGTGTGATTCCAAATATAATAATTACCATTATGATATCCGTCGATATTTCCACAATTTGATTGTTTAAATGCGAACTCATTCAGAACTATTCGGAGTAGCGTGACCGCAGTTATTGGTACGTGGCGTGTGGTCGCGTGATTGCACTCTGTTCTCTGGCTTAGGCGGGTTTCACCACTACTAGCCACATTCCCGTCGATGTCAAGCCGAAATTGGGTGATAAGCCATGTGTTTTAAGACAACTTGGCGCCACTGAAAACCAGCGCTCTAACAGTCATGATGCTGCTGCAGCAAATGCTGAGGGGTAGCCTTATTTTCTTGCCACTCGATTGTCAATAAGTATTTCTCATTTCTGTTACCCATGTTTACGTGGCTCTTTAGTCGACTGGCCCCGCTCGAACTGGTCCCTCGAGTTCAGTTGACCTAATGCATGTTTTGAATTTGTCAACTGGCCCCGCTTACAGAATTTGTTATTAGAATAGACAAGAAGAAAAGTGTTTCAGCTTTTGTCGATATTATCATGGATTATTATAATTAATCGTCACAGTAGTTAGTTTTAAACGCATCATTATGTAGATTTCAAACAAAATAGAAGAGTACTTGAAACACTCATTACGCGATAACAATTGGAATGGTGATAATAAACAATAGGTACCTGGAAATACCCTTTTCTACGTTAGTGGAAAATATATTTTTTTCTATTCTATTCTATTCTACAATGTCAAAATTTAATTTTACAAAATTATACGACTTTAATTTCGTAAGAATGAAATTTCCTGACTCTTAATATTTACAAAATAAGCAACTATGTTTCGTCAAAAGCCCCATTAGACAAGAACCACTAAAGCACTAAAAGGTGATCTTGATAACGATTGTGTGCTTTCACCCTTCCTTCCCTCTTGAGGGTTTCCACCGGTATCGCTTTGTGCTTTCATGTTATTTAAGCTGGTATTATATCTAGATGCGCCTAGTGTTTATCATATTTGAAATGTAGATATGATCATATAAAATAAGTTATAAATAAAATATGATCATCATAATATTATGTACATTTCAAAAGTTTTGCTGCTCAGAATTTTTTTGAATAAAGTAACCAATGTAATCCAGGGTTTATACCTTTCGGAATTGCATCTAAATGTGTATACAAACAGTCACTGCGCGGAACATTTGCGTTTGTCAAGTATCGATACAAACGCGCAGTGACTGCGCGTTCGAAAAGTGTGGTGTGGAATAGGCTCTTAACTGCAATCACAGCTAATAAAATAATGTGCAACGGTAAGCCACTTCTAATTAACCTAAGTCAGTCATGTTCATGTTAAACGTATTTCATATCCAACCCTTCCACAATACAACGTAACCGTAATTTACATTTGTAAAAAACTCGTAACAAGTCGCCGGCCACGCCAGCCCGTTTGTTCTTGTTATTTTGCCTTTACGGGTTTATCGCGCGGAAGTGCGTGACCCTTTGTGTCCGAGCCTAAGGAAATATTGTGATGGTGCCTGTGACGTCACACGTGCTTATTTCTTTTGAAGCGTTTGTGGTGGAGCTTTGACCTTTTATTACCGAAGTTCTGAGAGTTCACAGTTTAGTATCCACACCACGTTTTAAAACGAGCAGTCACTTGTGTTCGCACCTGCTAGATCGCAGCGCGTTTTACAAACGCTCGTCACGCTGGGTCACAGCTTGCCGGCTGCCTTTGTTTGCTGCGCGTTTGTATCGATAGAAACGCGCAGTCATTGCGCCCTTCTTTTGCGTTTGTATCGATACTAACGCGTTGTGACTGTCTGTTAGAAATCAATGTAGTGTGTATAGGCTCTTAATATGAATTATCAAATATTTCAGAGCTTTGGAACCAAGTGAAATTGTCTGTTGTTAGCTAAGAGCTGATGGGAAAAAATGTATTTCTTAAAATCTGTTTACCTATAACATTTTGTCGGCCGGATGCTTCTACTTTTATTAAGCGGATAAAATTATTTCGATAGCCAAGATATTGCAATTTGGATTTCAGGACAAATTTGGTAAAGCCTCTCAGAAATTAAGCAGCACATCGACTGCCTCTTGTAGCGTGACGATCTTAAATGAAATACCGTAAATATTGGTGGACATTTCATAGATATTTTAAGCTCACGAAACTAATCAAAGCTTGAATCTTGGGCTGAAATTACTTACGGCCATTACTTACGGCTAGTCTCAATAACCTGTTTTTGGTTTAGCTTTTGCTGGTAGTTACTTGACGTCACTGACACATTAAGCAAAACCGAAGATAGATTATTGAGACTGGCCGTTATTGAGTTCGAAATTACAGTTCATAAAAGTAAATAGATACATGCTATAATAATAATGTGATTTTCTCAGTATTGGTCAATACCTACCTCTGACTAATCCCTTGGACATCTTCATAGGATGCCTTGATCTGATAATTTATTGAGTCGCTATTCTATTTCACTTTTGCATACCTATAGAGGTATGATTGCATTGTAAGTTTGAAGGTAGTGAACACACGAACCGCGTACCAATTGGTTCAGAGCGCTCTAAAACCAAATGGAGTGATTGAACAGAATTTCAATTTATGTCCAATTGTGACTAAGCTTTGGTGTATTATGAAGTACTCGTACCTAATAATTTTGCGGCCATTTCTGACATGCTGTTACTAAATGTGACAACTTGTTCAAATGTGCGTCTATATTCGTAATGAAAGAAAGAAAGAAAGAAAGAAAAATCATTTATTCTTGTAGGACCTCAAGGATCACTTAAGTTTCGTTTTACATGCTAGGTGATTCTAATGCGTTTAGTGTGTTTTAGTAGGCTATTATAATAGTAATGTGTTTTAGTAGGCTATTATATTGACAACCTCTGTGGCGCATTGACAGCCCGCCTGAGACGCAGAGGTTGCGGGTTCGATCCCCGCTGCGGGACAAATGTAAAAATTTAATATTTGTCTCGAGTCTGGGTGTTTTCTATATTTATTTTATATGTGTAGGGAATCGCGTTGGAACAGGCATTAGAATCACCTAGCATGTAAGACGAAACTGAAGTGATCCTTGAGGTCCTATCAGAATAAATGATTTTTCTTTCTTTCTTTCTTTATAATAATTATATAAGTATTTACAAAATTGGAATGTCCAAGGATATTTATTAATAACACAAGCATTAAATTGCTTACGATGCGGATCCCTTCTAGCTAGTTTGTGCCATGGGCCGGCACAAGTCCGCTTTCTAACTAAATTCGTAAGGTACAAAAAGTCACCAAGCCCTGTTCAGGAAGCCCGGAAGGCCCCTGTAATTAATCGCCGGGATCTCAGATTTGGAACGTGAGGAATGGGCACATTGGGCACATTGGGCACGCGCCTCAAATCGATTGGCGCCCGCAAACATTTAAGCTATCTTTTATTGGAGATTCTTTGTGGAAATTAATGAAAAGAGATTTTGATAAATCTTTTACCTGAGGGGAGTTTGATTTACAGCTGTAAGGACTGTTTCTTTGTTTGAGGCCGGCAAGTCTTATAATTTTTTTAAATAATAGTAAGAAAGGTGCTGAAAATTTAAGATAATTTGCTCTTGGAGAGAGAGGTGGCCTTTAACACAGCGTGGGTCCAAATGGCACAGGACCGTGATGAGTGGAGAGACCAAGGGGAGGCCTTTGCCCAGCAGTGGGACACAACGGGCTAATAATAATAATAAATAATTGCTCTTGGAAGTATTCATATAGGACGTCAGGGAAAAGAGATACAGATCAAATTCCAAAAAAATATCTTATTTTGGGCTCTCCTACAAAACAGGGGTTTGTCCCTTCCAGTAAGTGATACTTCCAGTAACATTAATTTAAATGCTATTCGATTTAATAGATACCGGAAAGAAAAATAGACAGCAAACCATGTTTGTTGCCAGTACCACTCCACTTTACTAAAACTTTCACACAATTCACAGCCGAAGTAGCATTTCAACAGACTAAACAACATGATCACGGTTGTAAACCCAATAATGTCTTTTAGGCATTCAATATCATAAACATATCTTCGGGGATAGAGGTAAGTCACTCATGCCCACATTTTCCAAACAGCCCTATAAAATATTTTCTTTTAAACTTTTGCTAAAACTTAACACTTTTGAAAAAATAAACGAAAAATTTCCGACAGCAATTTCCCGACGACAGTTACCTCATAGTGTTCTACGCATTTATTAGCAGGAAGCAGCTAATGAGGGGTGCGCGCGGAAATGGCCCTAATGGCTCAGATAATAAGACATGCCTGACGAGCCGAGTACGTACCTAATGTTAGATTGCGGGTTGCCTATTTTAAATGGCTATATTGCCGCGGTAAGCGATAAAATGAAACATAATGGCCACTTTGTGCCAACATCTTGTGAATTACTGGGTCACACTTGACGTAATAATTGTGTTGATAGTTTTATTTCATTCATCTATACAATTACTAATATTATAAAGAGGTAAAGTTGGTTTGTTTGTTTGTTTGTATGTTTAAGGTAATCTCCGAAACCACTCATTTAATTTCAAAAATTCTTACACCGGTGTGTAGCTTGGACTTTCCGAAACATAGGGCTATATTTTATCAAGGTAGGTCCCACGTGACCGAAGCCGTGGGCGAGTAAGCTAGTCGGAAATAGAGTAGCGACTAATAGGTAGTTCATTTACTATTCGCTCAACACACTGAACTTTTTCGAATGGGTCTATTCTTTTTATTAGATAATCATGTTGTTTGTATTAAGTTTCAAATTTGAGAAATTTCTAAGTTTAAAAAATATTTTATTTTATTTATCTAAACTTTTTAAATGTGATGCGTTTCATTCCCGATGATTTCAAATTCAAAATGTTCATGTCACAAGGTTCAAAATTATGTAAACTATGAGTATGATAATGCTAAGTTCACTTCTGGTTTACGAATCTGCATGGACTGCATATTCCGCTATTATGAGGATCTATTGCCCGGTATGCAATCTAAACCCTGGAGTGTCGACTAGTCAGGAGTGCGCGCATGAAATATTGCGTGTAGAGTGCAGTTATCAATGAGAAAATGCTGTAATTCAGAGAGCAAGGTATTGCAGCGCTTATATCTATTGACCGGAGTATTTTGTTACTTTCAACTTGATAGTATTTTGATAACACCTTGATAATGGCATTAGGCATATAAGACGAAGTCTTAGTTGAAGTGGTTCTTCTTGTGGTCTACCAAAATAAACGATTTTTTTTCTCTTTCTAATAAGACACCTTAATGGTGTCTTATTAGAAAGAGATAGGTACATAAACCTAAAATAATACCTAAATACACCCGTGGACCACGGGCCATCGGGCATTGTTCATACCGACCGCAAACGGGAAATATATTAAACTTATCAATTTGACCAACGCTCTTGGTCATTCACAATGACCGGTCCATAATTAAATTATACGGAACATACACATCGGATACCATTGATGATGATACTTCGACTTTGCATCCAAAGGTGGTGGGTTAAAACCCTGGTCAAGCATAAATGGTTTTACTGCCTCGTGCCATTACGTGGCTCTTCACTCTCACTTTTGTACCTAGGCAGAAATCCAGGCAATTAAAAGGAACTCACCAGCAAACATGTCCGCGTTGTGTGCTCGGAACTGGTGGTGGCGGGGCGCGGCGCCGGGCCGGTGCAGCTGCGGGATCAGGTGCAGCCACAGCGCCATCTTGTGCCCGCGGTAATGACTTTTCACACGGACTTTTGTGCCTAGGATATGAATTCAGTTCATTTTAGGACAGTAAAATCATCTTAGATGCCGATGATTTAGATTTGGGTCTTTACTCACTTTACAGATGAGGAAAATTAAGACAAAGTATATGATCAAATTAAATGCAAATGAACAATGAACATGGCATGGTAACGCTTCAATTTTCTAATTAAAATAGGTAATAATAATTGTAATGTCCAACTGTACAATAAGCGATTAGTCTGTTGCAAATTATTTGTCATCAAAGCAAACAGTTTTTGCGTGGTGTACCTGCTATAAATACCTACAACACAAACATACCTATGCTGAGATACTGCTGTGTATTCAGGTCGTATCGTGGCCAGCCGTCATGATGCCGCTCATCGCGCGGCGAGGGATCCCCCGTCTTAGCGAAGGCTGCCAGCAGCGCCAGCGTTGCCTCCGCCACCGACACGTCTCCGCGCGTGTAGTTGCGAGGGGAACCCCCAGACCCTCCTACTAATGGCAGACCTAGGAAGTAGGGGAGGGTCTCGCTCGTCGTGCTTCCTAGGCGCTGGTGGGAGATACATCAAACTTATAATAATGTGTCTCTGTTTAGCTTCTGGAGGTGGTGCTCTTCAAAATACTGAGGCATAGTACAGCCTGTAATACGTGAATCGGGGGAACTCGTGTGTTTAATAAATATTATAATTGTGTAAGTAAAAATTTGTATCGTGTGAAAGTGTGTGTGTTTGTTACTCTTTCACGCTCAAACGGCTGAATGGATTTGAATAAAATTTGGAACCAGGATAGCTTATATCCTGGATTAACACATAGGCTACTTTTGATCCCGGTATTCCCACGGGATTTATGGAGGTGGAGGTGAAGTAATTCAAAGATTGGAAGAGACGAATTCTCACCTGAGGATAATCGGAATCCTTGGTCTGATGAGCGAAGTGAGCGAAATAAGTCCTCGCCCCTCTTCTCGCATGCAGTTGAGCTAAGCGCAGCGCGGGCGCTGCGGCCGCCGCGTCCGCCAGCGCCTCCAGCGTCGCGTCGCGGATGTTGATGGGATGCTGGATCGGCTTCTCCCAGTCCGTGTACTCGTTGCGGATGGCCGCGAAGATCTCGTTGCGGTGGTAGCGGTAGACGTTGCGGACGTATGTTCGGAGGATGCGATTTCTAAATGGCAAAATGATGTTCATACTGTTGTGTATGGAGGGTAGGTTTGTGAGCCAATCTCAAATAAACGATTGAACAAGCGCACGTCTATTATTATGCAGTTGCGACGAGGATGGGATCTAAGACTCTTTCAGAAAGATATTAATTGCCGCATCAAGAAGCATTCAAAGTAAAAGTATTTGAGAACAGATGAAGTCATATGAAGTTGGACTAGCTCTAAAGTTGCAACTTAACTGAACTTCACCACAAAGTTTCTGGTCTAGATACCAGAAACTCTCACGAAACTAGTACACGTTAGAACTGGTTGTAATAGTGGAGTTTGGACTTGTAGAATAAAGAAGAGATACGTAAAGGCCAGTTACAAAAATCTAATTTTCGCAATTTACTTTGTCTGAAGTATTTATATACTCTATTGTTCAAGCATTGATTGAGTCATAAAAGGATCTTAATTAAATCAAGAACAATAAAAAGTAAGCTTACCTGTGCTCCTCCTCAAATCCATGTCGGATATCCTCTTCACTAAAGAACTGGTAGCTCTCTGTAGTAGCCACGACGACTGCCAGCGCACAGTCCAAGAACACGTCACTGGCATGGAGAGCCTTGACGGGCGCCGGGCCCTGCGCGTCACGGGGCACAGACGGGGCCCAGCCCGCTAAAAACCGTGCTCGGGGGGCCTCCACTGCCAATAGAGCTGCTAGGGGACGCGTTCGAATGCATTCTACGAACCTGTACAAATGCATTGAGTTGATAGAGTTTTGACTTTAACCATCTATAAGTATTTACTACATTTAAATAATCGGTGCTTCATCTTACTGATATTGTCTTCGGCGTCATAGGCTTCGTGGCCGAGTCTTCGTGGTCAATGGCAACCCGGCTAAAGAGTGATCACTTGTATCACGTGGGTTCGAATCCCATCGAAATCATAAACTTTTAATAAGATTTAACTACATTAATTTACTACATTTAGCTAAATGAAAGAAAGAAGAAAGAAAGACAGAAGCGCTTGTGGCGAAGCTTGCTAACGGCTAGTCTCAATAACCTATCTATCATTGGTTTTGCTTACTGCGGGTAGATATTTGACATTTTTTCCATACAAAAAACGTCAAACAAGTACTGACAGTAAGCAAAACAAAAGATAGATAGGTTATTGAGATTGGCTGTAAGACGTTCTTGATAGATCGTCGAAGTTAAGCAACGTCCTGAGCGGTCACTACTTGGATGGGTGACCGCAAGTGGCATTTTCATCTGAGCGCTTCCGTGCTTCGGAGGGCTCGTTGAAAGAAAGAAAGAAAGAAAGAAAAATCATTTATTCTTGTAGGACCTCAAGGATCACTTAAGTATCGTTTTACATGCTAGGTGATTCTAATGCCTGTTCCAACGCGACTCCCTACACCAGGGAAAGAATCAGGCAAGAACCTGGTGGTGTGGGCCTAGCTTTTTTTTAAAAGCGATCCCTTAACAATCTAAAATACTTAATCTAAATAGTCAAGCTTCAGTGGGAAGCCAGTCGAACAAAGTAAGGCATGTCAAAGAAAGTAAAAGTAATTGTAAAGTTAACAAGATAACACCTCAACAAAATGTTGTCTGGCATCACACGCTACACTTGGCCGACTTAAGTGGTAGGTACCTACTTATCAAGGTAGTAAAGATATTGTATACCATCAACCGTCGAGGGGCACAGCGACATCAGGCCACGCAATTTTATCATTAATAAAAGCCTCAATGGAATAATACGCTTTCTCTACAAGAATATTCTTTATGTACGTTTTAAACCTTCGAGTCGGTAGGTTAGTTACGTTGATTGGGAGTTTATTGTAAAAAAGTACAGTATTTCCCATAAAAGAACCGTTTACTTTTTCTAGTCTAAATTTAGGCACACATAATTTATTTTTATTCCTAGTGTTAATTTTGTGCACATCACTTTTTTTCTTAAAGTTGTTTATATATTTGTGAGTGTGCAATAAGTTTACATAAATATATTGCGAAAAAACAGTAAGAATATTTATTTCTTTAAAACGCTCTCTTAAAGAGTCCCGACGTTTCATTTTGTAAATGGCGCGGACAGCTCGCTTCTGTAAAACGAAAATAGTTTGAATATCTGCTGCGTTACCGGTCATTGTCGGTCCCGGCTTTTAAAGTCGTTAAGCCATGACGGAGGCCTTTAGGCGGCCTAAAAACTCCGTCACCAGATTTGGCCACTTGCTCATACGAACGAACGAACGAAAGAAAGATTTGAAGTGCAGCAGTTGAAATTTACCAGTTCTCATCATCGGATGACTCCGGCACGCAGCGCAGCGCCTGCGCAGTGTGTTCCCTCGCCAGCGCCGCGTCGGGCACCAGCGCCGCCGGGCTGAGCGCAGACCCGCTCAGCAGTAGCACGCGGGATATTAGACCTTAGTAACAACAACATTAGGTTCAATTTATGTTTCATTTGTGGAAAGACTAGTGATTAACAGTTTGGGATAGACTGGAGTGATATCTATATGCAGAATAAACAAAATATAGAAGAAATGTTGAGCTATTAGGAGACCTTGACAATGTTTAAAGCACACATAATTTGCATTGCATCACCACGCTGACATTCTCAATCTGTCAAACCACCGTGCTTACGTAATCCAGGTTGGATTACGTAAGCACGGTGGTAACCTCTAAAATGCGATTAATTTTGGTTCTCTAAACACCATTTAACAGTTAACTTCTGTAAGATGTGGGCATGTACCAAATATTTATTTGTACATGCCCCTGACTACCCCCATATACATCTTCAAAAGGATCTAAAAGATCTGAAAGAAATGTCTACCGCTCCCTGGGATACAGTCGTGATCATATTTCATTTTTTTTCGTAACACCCTGAGTTGTTGTGTGGCTAAATCATGTCTTGCCATGGCCTAATTATTTGTGATTTTTTAGTACGTGCTCTAGCTCCAATAGTTGGCGAAGGTACCTTTAGTGTCCGGCACCATGAGCAATGCATTAGCCAGCGCGGCGCCGGCAGCGTGTCCCGCGAGGGTCACTCTGGCAGGGTCCCCCCCGAAGGCGGCGATGTTGGTGCGCACCCAGCGGAGAGCAGCCAACACATCCAGTAAGGCCGCGCCCCCCGCACGAGTCACTGCGTCCGACTTTACGTTTGTTGTTAGATAACCTGATAAAGAATGACCATATTTTACACGGAGATGGCGGGACGAGTTAGATGTGCACCTTCCAGATTGGTCAACTGCGGCCAAGGAGAGAAAAATCTGGAAAGAAGGGAGGGAGGCCTTTGCCCTGCAGGACAATTTGGGCTAGAAATAAAAATAAATAAAAATATTTTTTATAATTTCAGTAACATCCGTTCTACTGTAGAACCTTGATTATATAAACTTTTAAATCCTATTGGAGGTGTTTCGGTACACCTCCATTCGGATTAAAAAGTTTATATAATGAACGAATATTTTTTATTTTAGAACATTGAGGTACAATCTATAGAGCCACAATCAGACAAATAAAATGTCCGCGCCAAAACTCCGCGCACGCTACGTAGTGCGCCGAGTTTTACTTTTTTGCGTACAAGCGCCATTGAACATTAAAACAAACGACATAACGTCTACATTCAAATGTCAAATGTCATTGTAGAAGATTTAATTTGCTCGGACATTTTTGAGTGTCGTCCGCTATTAGATTGTGACTCTTTAGTATAGTAACTCGATGTTTTAGAATACTTTATGACTCACCTAATAATCCTATCCTATAGTTAAGCGTGAGCACGAGTAGATGCGTGCGCGCGCCGAGCACGGCGGCGTCGAGCGCGTTGCCCGAGCCCCACTCGTGCGCCGCGCCCAGCCACACCACCACTGCGTACGGCGCCTCCACGCCGCGCGCACCTGCTTACACACGACTAATCTATTAGCTTTTTAAATGAAAAATCTTACTAAAAGTTTTACGACTTCGGCAGGATTCGAACCCGCGAGATACAAGCGATGACCCTTAAGCAGAGCTGCCTTACCACTCGGCTACGAAGTCCTTATCGCCGAAGACGAAACTATCAGTAAGATGATATTTCGGTTAAAGCACCGATACCTAAGTGTGGTTTAACACTATAATCAAAAATATCTACAAATCTATTGGCTTCAATCGTTCCTGATTTTAGCATAACGAAGTTAGCCGGGACAGCTTGTCTATACTTATATATCTATACTCTATAGGTACTTAGGTATATAGGTACTAGGTTAGGTACTAATATTATAAAGAGGTAAAGTTGGTTTGTATGTTTGGGGTAATCTCCGAAACTACTCATCCGATTTCAAAAATCCTATCACCGATATGTAGCATGGACTTTCCGAATGAATATAGGTTATATTTTATCAAGGTAGGTACCACGTGAGCGAAGCCGCGGGCGAGTAAGCAAATAATATTATAAAGAGGTAAAGTTGGTTTGTATGTTTGGGGTAATCTCCGAAAATACTCATTCGATTTCAAAAATTATTTCACCGATGTGCAGCATGAACTATCCGAATGAACATAGGCTATATTTTATCAAGGTAAGTACCACGTGAGCGAAGCCACGGGCGATTAAGTTAGTTTTTAATAAAACTCTTCTTCTTGGAAGACTTACCGCTACCGGGCACGTAAATGTTGAGGTAGAGGCAATCTTCGCTTTGATTTGCGAGAAGAGGAATTGTGGCTTTCAGCTCGTTGTAGACTCCGAGCGGCATCTTCGATAGTGCTGCACTCCTGGGAAAATACTCTTTACTCAGAAGATGAACTTTTTTTGTTAATACATACATTATTAATGAAACAAAAACACCCAGATCTGAAACAAATATCAGCAGAACATACACACATTTGTACCGCGGCAGAGATCAACCATGCAGGCTGCAACCTTCTGCGTCTCAAGTATAACCCACTGCGCCACAAAGTTTGTCAAGATACATAGGTACTTTATCTGACTAAAATCTGACAAAAAATCAACATCTCGGTGTGCTTCTTAAGTGGTAGTACGTAAGTTGGGGTCTGCCATCTACGATTATTGTCTAAAAAAATACTTACTTGTTGGATATATCCGGGTACCGCTGTGGACAGACGGGCGCGAAAGCGTCGGCCAGCCTCGTGCCGGGCCAGGTGCGCGGGGGAGGGGGCGCGCCGAGACGCGGAGGGGGAGCGCCGTATGGCACCCCCAAGAATACTTCCACCGGTTCCAGCCGTCGGGACGCTGGCTCCACTATGATGCCTCGAATTGCTCCTAGATATAACAGGAGTTTTAGGCTGGTTTTACGCTGCTGGTTGGCGCTGGTGGCACAATTCGTATGGCTTTCTGGCAAGCGCTTTAGATTAACGCATAGCTATATCAGCGCGTACGAGTCATATCTTTAGCGAGCGTGTGACCAGCCTTAGAACTGGTAGAACTAGTGTTGTTGAACGTTGAACTGCTCACTCTAGAAATTATCATCTCAATTATGAATCAGTTGCTGCTCAGAAGACACTTTGAATAAAATACAATTACTAAAAACCCAAACAAATAAATAACAAACAGGTCAAGTTTTATAAAACCCTGTCGTCCCGCGATCCCGGCTGGTGCCTAATGTAATTATTATAATCAATGATTTCAATTTTCTCATTTAATATTTTTATAAACATCCTAAAAGCCGACCCTTCCAGCTCACTGAAACTTATATTCAGTTACAAATAATGGAACTTCAAAAACCTAAATACTTTTGTGAACCAAAATCCGAGTCGGCCAAATATAAAATACTCCCAGATGTTTCCACATCAGCAGGCTGATACTATCACTTCAAATTGTCCCAAACAAGTAAATCGTCTCAAACTCGCGCAAATAGCCGAAACTCACAGATTGTGGAATCAGCATGAACCAACAACATGTGGGGAGGGGAGGGAATCAGATAAATTGGCCGCATCATTCGCCCTATCATTTGGAAAGGTACCGCTTATCCCATTTGCGAAGGACTCGGAGCTTCCAAACAATAATTAATTTGATCTCGAGCCGTGTATACGTAACGACGTCGTTTGGTGGCGATGTCACGACAGCGTCTGATTGGATCGTCCGGGATCATGGGATTAGGGCCGGAATTATAGGAAAGATCATCCCAACTGTGGGTATGGTTTGAGGACTAACTGTGGATCTATTCAATTTATCCTGTTTGTAAGGATGATTTCTAAGTAATATTCCACAAACTTGGAGCATCGAATGAATTTGATGTTTGAAGTTTGTTGCAAAGTATTTCAAACTTTTGGCCGGCTATCGGTTTCACACGTGTACCTAATTTGTATTTTTATTAAGTATATATTGATCAACGTGGGTTGTAATAGTTTTAATTTTCAGTGCAACTCTAAAAAGTATTAATAAAAACTATTGTTTCAGTTAAATTGACCACAGCGACAGGAGAACACTCATTATATATTTCCTAGGAAAATGAAAAATGAAAAAAGGTGTTTCGAACGGTTATTTATGACTTTAACTATAGTTAAGTGTGTGTGTGTGTGTGTGTGGTATGGTACCTGCGTATGTGTGGTGCACACATTCGCAGGTAACACTGCGAATGTGTGCACAATGTGGGAACTGTACCGCGTTCTGGCAGCACAGAGCGTTGCAAAAGATCCATTTGCCATCCCGCTCCATGTGAGGGTGTGTGTGTGTGTGTATGGTACCTGCGTGTGTGTGCACGATGCGGGAGCTGTAGCGCGGGCCGGCAGCACACAGCGTCGCGAGCGCCAGCGCCGCGCACCAGCACCACGCCCGCCGCCAGCGATCCATGCGCCATCACGCGACGCTTGGCTGCAACAAAATCATATACATTAATTTATCAGACAAAGTCTTCGTAGGCTAGTAGAGAGTTTCTTAGAGTGTGGTATGTGGAGTGTGGCTTCCGCGATTTCTCTTCTTGCACGCGATCGGCTGCGGTAAGTGAGAGGACAATTTGAACAGTCACTTTCTGTCTGAGCAGTCACAATTTGGATGGGTGGCAAGTGGCATTAATAGCTGAACGCCTCCGTGTTTCGAATGGCACGTTAAATTATCGTTATTAGTTAATTTTGGAGATGATCTGCGTTCAAAAAACCGGCTGTTAGCCACTTGCTCATACGAACTAACTAACTGACTAACTGACTTGCTGTTATCTTTGTTATCTAATTTGCATTTTTTGTGATGAAACAGTACAATTTAAAATCGTTTACACAGTGAAAGAAGAGGGGGGAGCGATATACAGTAGGTAACGTACTACAATTTAGAATTAAATAAAAAATATATAAGTAAATAAGTATGTTCAAATTGAGAGTAGGTATTGTGTTTTGGTATTGTTACAGTACAGCGAAGCGTTACTAATGTAAAAAGTATGTAGTTGATTTAACGTAGCAGTGACGTATCGTGCAGTGATAGTGGTGTGTCCTGTGTGTATGAATAAATAAATAAATAAATAAATATCCTTTTACATTTCACACGGCGTCATCTAGTCCCAAGCTAAGCAATTTAATGCTTGTGTTATGGTAACCAGATGACTGATAAACTACATAGATACATTTTTTTTTGTAAATACATACATATTATACATAGAAAACACCCAGACACGAAACAAATATTTGCAGATCATGCAAACATTTGTCCCGCAGCGGGGATCGAACCCGCAACCTCTGCGTCTCAGGCGGGCTTTCGCCCACTGCGCCACAGAGGTCGTCAGATGAATAAGAAAGTATGTGTGGTAAAAATAACAGTGAGAGTGAGAGGACCTCTTAAAGACGCAGAAAGTGAAGTTGCTCAAGTCTGCTCAACTTATTAGAATGAATACCCTTGCCTCCAACTTAAGTATCGCTCCCCATGTTTTGCCTCATGGGAAATTCCTCCAAGCGACGTACTGAGCGTTGCAAACACTCATCCCGTCAATTTACTTAACAAGCTTGTTTTAAATTCTGTTTGCGCGAACGCTTTTAAAATGTATCACATCTCGACGCGACTTCATTTATTATTGACGAAGCTCCGTTTGCCCATCTCGTTAACTGAACTGTTGTAATGGCACTGTTTTATTTCCTCTCTAATTTTGGAAACAATGTTCAAGTTCTAAGGCCTGATTTGGGCTTGTCAGGTAACTTAAGTATTTGAGAAAATAAAAACAATTATGTTCAGAAAATTTAAAATTACCATTTTACATTCTTTAATAAATATAATGAAACTTGAACCTAAATTTATTTAAAATTAAAATTACTTGTACAAATTTTGTACCACACAGCGTCTACTAGTCCTAAACTAAGCATAATTTTGGTGTTAATTTAATTGATCAACGTAGGTTGTAAAATCTATTTATTTATTCTATCTAAGTAAATGACCTAATGATAATGATGATACCTTAGGCTCCAAGCTTACTACATTTATATAAAAGTTTCGAAAATAAAAATAACGGAATCTTCCAATCAACGTAATCTTGTTGAACAGTGCCCCAATCCGGAAAAACATTATCAAACTGGAGCACCCTGATTGGTCCATACAAGAGTTGATTAAATGTTTTTAATTCGGTTAACATGAATGAACATTGGATATACGCTTGCTCGCTACCACGAGTATTATAATCACTTGACGCGACTTTGAAAGCTCTGACCACACCCTAAAAAAAGTAAGTTCGTATGAACAAGTGGCCAACTCGGAGTTTTTTGGCCGCCTAAAAGCCTCCGCCATGACTTTAAAAGCCGGGACCGACAGTTTAACGTGCCCTCCCAAGCGCGGAAGCGCTCAGGTGTTGATGATAATACAATTAATTATTCTAAATTAATATTTTACCGTATGTCTTTTCAATCTATTATTCTGTATTTGTTTTGTTATTTTTTTTTTTTAACAGAAAAACAATAAATAAATTGGCACGATTCGTTTTCGATTTGTAGGGTAGGTACCTGACCTCAATTTAAAAATCTCCTATATCGTTCCAGTTTCTCAAGGAAGAGTACCGACGCCCACACTCTCACATCGAGGAAACACGAGTATCCACACAACGATGAAACACGAGAATTCAGAACTTTGGGAATTGAACACCGTCCCGGGAAAGTGAGGTGAGGTGGGGTGAGGTGCGCGAAGTGCTTCTGCGGTTGAGACACGGGAAATGCTATTTTACCGACAAAACTGATACCTATGTATGCATGTGTATACAGAATAAGATCATTGTTCGAATTTATTAAAATGTAAACTAAATAAGCATTTTGTTTTAGTTCAAGAACTTATCCATTTGTTTTAGGTAATTCGTATTTTACGCCAAGCCTTTTGAGATTACACGACTTACTAAAACAATCTATTATTTACTCTGTGCTTAAACTTGAGTTTAGGCAGAATGCTGTTAAGTTTTTTGAGTGTTATTTCAAAACTTATCAAAAACTTTATTTGGCAGTTCAAGATTAAAAACAATCTATCTATAAAAAATCTTGTGGCGTAATTCAAAATATAGTAACATTGTCACTTTAAATCGACTGTCGTAAACAAATAACACACTTGGTTTATTGCAAGTACCAGTTTTTCAGAGAATATACGAGTACTGTCGGTAAGTTTCACAGAACATTTTTTTTGTTGAAATCATATTGATTGATTAGTTACTTCCTAAATAACACTTCTCCGCTCCAAAAAGCCATTAATAAAGGCTTAAAATATATTCTGGTCAGGCCACATACTGGTGGTGAAAGTGTGCACCAGTTTTTCTGAGAATGTCGGAAAGTTATTACACAAAACCGTATTTTTGTGGAAAGTTAAGTTATCTCGTCGAAGAGTAATAGTCTCTCCGTCAGCAGCAGTCGCCAGCTGTCAGGCTGTCAGCGAGAAGCGCTGACTGAGGGCTATTGACGGACAGCGGACCTTTCACACCGGTGAGGACTAGCGCTGACAGGTCAATGTACTCGCAGTACTGTCCGAAATAACTGGGTGAAAGCCGGGCTGAGGTACAGGAGGTAGCGTGTTCAATCCCCGTTGCAAGATAATTTGTCTCGATTGGGTGTTTTATGTGTATTTATAAAAAATATATCTAAGTAGTATAATTATTATTGTCATCGTGTTTCCGTAACATGTTTAGTTTAGAACTTGATTAAACTGTGTGAAATGCCCAAGGATATAAATTATTCACATAAAAAGTACCTTACGTTCGTATCGTTCGTTCCAGACAAATACGTTAGTTCAGTAGTTAAAGCAACGTTCTGAGCGGTCACAGCTTGGATGGGTGACCGCAAGTGGCATTATCAGCTGAGCGATTCCGTGCTTCGGAGGGTACGTTAAATTGTCGGTCCCGGCTTTTAAAGTCGTTAAGCCATGACGGAGGCCTGGCGACCTAAAAACTCCGTCAACAGAGTTGGCCACTTGCTCATACGAACGAACGAACGAACGAGTAGTTAAAGAGTAACAAACATCCATCTTCACATCCATACAAACTCTTGCGTTTATAATAGAAGAATTTATAACATTAAGGCTTGTATCACCTTATAGTTTTAGATTGAGTATAATTAATTCCTATATTACTTTTCTTTAATAAACCCTTCTTTCTAATTAACTTGTTTGTCAGTTAGTGACCGAAAAACATGTTCCGTTCCATATTTTATCCGAGTACCAAGAATCAGCAAGCATCAGCAATAATAAGTTGCTTATTTTGGTCCCACTTTTTCACATATTTATCATCGTAAATGTAGCAGAAAGCCATAAAACTTTATTACCGTGGATTGAAAACAAAATGTGCATGTTCCGAAAACTTGACGCCATATGAATAAAGCTAAAATTGCATGGGAACAAAGAGTTTCGTCCAAGTGGGTAATAAACACCCGCCTCGATGTTATCAGTGCCAATCCGTCTTTATTCCCCAACTCTGCAAAGTACATTTCCTACTTGGCAGCTCGCATCTATTCACAGAAGAAAATAACTCAACTACAAAGTTGTCGCCATTAGCCCACATATCGGTATGATCTGAGCATATTCTTTTAGGTAGAAGTTTGGCCGAGTGCTGGCTTTGTGTCGATCGATGCTGACGCTTGGCCTAGTAGGTACCTATTTTTGACTTTGGGAAGAGCTTCTTGATTTAACAAGGCTAACAATTTTTGGTTTATTTTTTCAAGGCGGATGTTTTAGCCAGCTGAGACGCAGGACTCTGTTGTTTTTTTAATGCCTCCTTATTAGTTTGATTTAAGCACCGTTTTCAGTTTTTTCAGCATGGCTGTAAACGGAAACGCTGCTTCATGTAAATGGTGCTTAATGTTGACATTATTTGACATTATTTTTACAAATCTGCTAAGTCAAAAACGTCTTAAATAATTAAAACGCTTCCAAATTAGTATAGCTTTTCAGTATTCAGGCGTTATTTTTGTTGTCACATGTCATCTTAACACACTTCCTTCTGTTACAAACACTTGGTAGTTCAGAAAATATGTTCACATTTTAACCGACTTCTAAAAAGGAGGGGGGGGGGGGGCGACACTATGTATTTTTCTTGATAAGAACAAATCTTAGTTTACAAAATATATTCAAAATAAGCACCTTTTACTTTCAACAACTAATCAACAAAATTCCAAAGCCCCAAACTTGATTGTCATCCAACCGCGTACTCAGGTCATTCGTCAAAGACTTTGAGTAGGTACTTAGATAAACCTACTCAAAACGGCTCTCATTACAAGGACCATAAGAAGGCGCGAGGCAAAGAAGTTCTTAGGTTACGTTCATGTTACATCAAAGGCGCTTTTCGAGTAACATAACTGATTCGTTTCGCTTTGATCTCGTAATGTACGAACAATGCTTCAATCACGATATTGGGGCTTTCTGAAGATTTAGAGTTTGTTCATCATCGCGTCTTCGGAATGGAAATACATAAAACAAGCGTCTTGTCGGAAACTTTGATCCTGGGTAATGCTGGGCCAAATGAAGGAGACCAGCTACCTTTTTTTCTTCGCACTATACCTACAAATAGTGTGAAGCAAAAAAAAGGTAAAGAAAAATAGGTAGGTACTCAAATAACTTAAAAGTTAATTTTCGGACTTGGCAAATGCACATGTATTTTTTTTTTTACTTTTTTTAAAATTATAGAAACAAATAAAATTAAAAATGAAATATGATGATGACTGTATCCTAGGGAGCTGTACCTGTAGACATTTCTGGGGGTAGTCAGAGGTAGGTATGTCCAAATACATATTTTGTACATAATTAGAAAACAAATTGTATACAAAATGGATCACGAACTACAAGGACGCAGATGGGATCAGGAAAGTTAGGTAGTTAGCAAAAGTAGGATAAAACGGATAAATATAATCTACTTTCAATGTAAAATATTTTTTATTTATATTGTTATAGGAAATAAAAGAAGATAAAGAAAGTAACCTTTTTGATCAGGTGGTCGATTCTACACAGTAGGTAAGTCAGCTATCGACGAGCTGATCTTAGCCTTCGACATATTTATAATGTTCCTTTACACTTATCAGATGTCTTCTATCACCATTGATAAAGATAGACTAATGGCCAGTTTCAATGTTCTATATAATATGATTTTGCGTTATTTTAATATGTAATGTAAAATAAGTCACGATAAGAAAAATCACAAATAGGTTGAACAATTGAACATTATTAAAATAAAATGATGTTGATATCAAATAATATTTTTTGATATTCTATACTTCGTAAACTAAACTCAAATAAAAAACCTTATCTTAACTAAGTTAAACTTAACAAAGCTTTAACATTATCCAACCATATTTGAAGGTAAGCTACCAAAGTAGCACAGATTGGAACATTTGGGGCGCACTAAAAGCTTATCTATTCCAGCGTTTAACATAGAATAAACATTTTTCCAACATAAAATGTTTGTAGAGTAAATCTGCGAGAGGTATGTAATCTATACGACTCGTAATAGAATGGTATTCCATCAATTTCGATCAACACGGTGTGGAGGGTTCGACTCACCGCGCTCTGTAGAAATACCGTTATTGAGATACGATCCTACTAGCATAGTACGTACCACTGGAAAAAATACGTATGATTTCACGAAGATAAGCGTATCGCGGTGGAAATATATTTTTGTAATAAATAATGGTAGAACCAAGGTCATTGTATTGTGGTATTTGTCACGTGGAGTTAGGACTCAGGTTCGATACAGACATTTAAGCACGTCACACACGTAGCTATCACTTGAATATTTGTATAGAAAATATATATTGTAATATGCCTTGCTATAATTTATAGTAATATATTATAGCTACGTGTGTGACGGGCTTTATTGGCAAAAGCACTACCAGCGGTACAACCAGTAGTACCGTACAAGCTTATTTTTGGATAAAATTATACAGTTAACACAGCAAAATTCAAATAATATAGAAAAAAATAGGATAAAATGAATAGGTACATTACATTAGGTATTCTTATTGGCGGGGTTATATTGGAAATATTTGGTCATAGAAATTTATGAAATGTAAAGTTAGAACTATAAAGTTCAAAGTTTGTAAGTTGAAAAGAGGGATAACGATTTGTAAGGAGTAGAATTTGGAAAAAATCCGTTCTTATCGGATGCCTACGTTATCTTCACAGTCATAACTATTCTTAAAACCTTAGAAAAAATTAAACAAAATTTACTATTTCACAGTCAATATTAAAATAGAAAAATGTCTACTAGTATAGGTCGCGCCACGTAAAAAGAGCGCTGTGGGGAAGTAGCGGGGGTATGTCTGCGCCTGTGTTCACTCGCTGAACGAATAGCACTCACTAAATCAATGGTATGAAGTGCGCCGCGTTATCTCTCCACCAATCATCAACCACTGCGCAGTTTGACAGCCAGCGCTCTTTTTACGTGGCGCGACCTATAACTGTCTACTGGTAACTGAAATCACTTATTACCAGATTTTTATTCTTGAACCACACCCAAATCCTTTGAAGATTTGAGGGTTTCCAAACGAATGTCAGCTGGCTAGAATAGCGGCATCGCCGACAATAATTCAGTACTGGCATTGAATGAGGTCGCAGGTACGAGGCCTGTCATTACGGCACGACCGGCGATTGAGACCCGGGCTCACCCGACCCACAGGACAAGGTGGGATGGCTAGTGAACACTTTACATTAGAAATAAATATTCTAAATATTAGTAGGTCCTAAGTATCAATTGTTAATTTTCATTTTAAAAGCTTGGAATTCACATAAACTAGTATATCCTTAACCTAACCTCTTAATAACTTTATTCTAGGCATGACACGAAGAGCGAAGAGTGACATTACTGCTTTTCCTTTTACAAAGTGAATTATTTTTTAATTTATTTTATTTTATTTTGAAATTTTTGGAAAACTTACAGTTAAACATGACAATATTATATGGAATAAATTGCTAAAGCCAATTACAAGTTTCCACAAATAAATTCGTAAGAATTGCCAATACTCTGAAAATGTGTATAATAAATGTGGGTATTGTAAGTTGCTAAATTTTAACATTAAATTAGATGTTGCAATTTGTATAATTAAAATGATATAGAAGATTTATGGAAGACTAAGGTGCTCGACCACACTGCGAGCCTAGCGCGGCCGCGAAATATCGAACGTGTGAAAACGCCGGTAGTGTTCACAAGGCGGTCGTCTAGCGCGGTGGCTATGAGCGGACGCTAGACAACTGTTCGGTTGCAATACCTGTAAAACATCAAAACGCTTCAACCGCCAGTTCGTTCGGTGTAGACTGTGGCCACTGCACGCTTAGGCTTAGTCACTAAGCCTAGCCACTAGTCACCAATCATTCGGTGTAGAAGAGTACTTCGTGCATCTTTGACGACCTCTGTGGCTCAGTGGGCGAAGGCCCGCCTGAGACGCAGAGGTTGCGGGTTCGATCCCCGCCACGGGACAAATGTTTGCATGTTCTGCAGATATTTGTTCCGGGTCTGGATGTTTTTCTATCCATAATAATGTATGTATTTACAAAAAAAAATGTATCGAAGTAGTATATCAGTCATCTGGTTACCATAACACAAGCATTAAATTGCTTAGCTTGGGACTAGATGACGCCGTGTGAAATGTCCAAGAATATTTATTTATTTATTTATTTATCTACAACACTTCGATTGTTAGGTACTATTTTTGTTCTGATCGATTTTAAGTTTGTGAGCAGTGATGTAATGAACCAGCCAAGCTGCTCGCCCCTCATTCTCCTCATCTCCATACGAATGTATCTAACGGCCGGCCGCGATGTGCTCCACAGATGAAACGCACGGAAATACTTACAAATACGTGGTTTCCCTAAAAAAGCCGCTTCCTTCAAACCATTTCCTGAACATAAGATTCGAGGGTTAGTCCGGATGGGAATGCACCTTAGGGTTCGATCAATGGCCTTTTATCGGAATAGCTTTTCAAAGGTATTTTGAAACGTGCGTTTTCGTTGAAGTTTTTCCTTATCTTCGTATTGGAATGGATAAGAGTTTGGGATGATCTCCGTTTGCGTCACTGCCACACCTTGTTAGATTTAATTTAATTTAGTTAAAAGCTTTGTTCAGTTTGTTATTGTTAGCGTTGCATTTTAAAAGAATGTGGCTGTGATTTTATTTATCGGATACGACTTTTTTTGTACATGACTTGATTTACATGATTATGACATGATTTTGTAGAAATTGTGTAAATGATTTTACGTATTGTGTGTAGGTATATCAGTGATGGAATTTTCTAATAAACTTACAATTGCATCAATAATAAAAATACGAATAGTTTTGGGCTATCAAATATTTTTTACTCACATAAACATTTTCAAATACTTAAAATTACTTTAAATTTAATCAAAATGACTAATCTTACGAAAAGACTTCGACGGGATTCTTTAGCCGGGCTGCCTAATCATTTCAGCCACGAAGCCTTATGACGCTGAAGTCGAAACTATCAGTAACATGTTGATTGAACTCTACAAAAAAGTTAATAAGCACCTAATTTCAATCCTCAATTTATTTCAAAACGATCTGAATCAAACCAATTCTAATAACTTTCTCATTCATAAATTCTACCTTTATTCCGAATAATTGAATATTTTGGCGAGTTTCGTTAACGTGTCAATGGCGAGATTTTCAGTTCTTACAAATAGGATTGGAGTCCCGTCACTCAGCCTCGGCCCTCCCGCACGGCGCTGAGCAAATTGCGATGGAGAGCCTCTTTCAGACGTTATTAATTCAATCGCATTATCTCGAGAGTTGTCGTAATCGTCGACACTCTTAATAATCACTGTTTTTTCTGCTCAGGTGACAGCTGAACAAGGAAATCGTAAATTATGTGACATTTCAGTTATTCAATTTTATGTAAAATAATTATTACGAAGCGCTCAGCGCTTGTTATGCCCGGTCATGCCTGGTCAACTAACTCATGTGTCGGAACATACAAACATACAACGCAAAACCTATGTTCAGGTATGACAGCTACTTATTGATCTATTTTAAGTACTGAATGCGAAGAAACAAGAGCAATGCCTTAAGTTACTTGGCTAGGAGTAGGTTCAATACAGACTTATTAGTATCAAACGTACCAAATATGAACAATCACATTAATAGTGAATGATATTTTGGAAATAAGATATAACGAGTATCATCGGCTCGTACTTTTTTTTATTCTAAGCGGCTTGACCTAATTATTTGTACTTATTATTTCTTCTCATGGGATCTCCTGGATCTTAGTTGTATTAGCGTTGTTATTGATATCCCGAATTTTCCTAATTTTCCGACATTTACGGTAGATTTTTTGGTTCAGATCAAAAAAGGACGACCTATGTGGCTCAGTGGTTGAAGGCTTTCTTGTGATGCATTAGCTTGCTTGTGACGCATTTATTTATTTAATTTTACTCTCTCTTAGACTATTTGTTTTGTTTTATTTCAATTCTAAGTTCGACTCTATCAAAGTCCAGAATAAGATGTCCTTATTCCAAAGATTAAGTGTTTCTTTTTTAATAAGGAAGCTCCATAGTAAGGGCTGTTTTATTTTCACTTTACGACGATGCAGATACGTAAATTAAAGTAATGTTTCGTATAAAACAGCTTTATGGCTTTATCATTTTGTGTTTGTCGTTTTATGCGCTTGTGACGGATACAATGTTACTTATCGTGAAGCAGGACATGTCATGTTGAAGGCTTTTTAAACGTTTCATACTTTTTTATGAGAAGTTAATGGAAGGATTTTAGAAAGGAAGGTAATAGCTACTCATGAACAAAATATTTAAATGCATTTGTTCACAGAGACTAAGTTACTTGTTTAATATAATTAAGTATCTTACATATACAATTATGACTAGTAAAGCCACCTGATCGTTGTAAACTATCTACAGGTTACTCAATTAATATATTTGTATTATACTCACTCATCATATTATGCACAGTTTAATTAACAAAAACGAAAAATTTGTTTGTTGTTTTTGTTTGTAAAAACCTTATTATGTTTGATTAATCGCTATAATTTATTCTCAGGATAATTCCCTGAAATAAAACTCTGCAAAGACGTAGATTAACTCTCTGTGTTATCACCAGATAACTATAATTCCTGAACGTTACGATCGCCAGTAATCTTGAGTGTCAATAAATGTATGAACCGGAATACAAACATTATTTTAGTTTTGGGAAGCACTAGTTTTCATCCTCATTGCATACAAGTATAAAATTAAGTACCTATGGAAAATATAGCAGAGTTTCGAATTTTAATCGAGACGGAGGTTGGCCTTTAGCTTCAGTCTAAATCGACGATATATTTACGTGAGAAATTTTGTTTCTCGTTTTGTTAATATAATACCAAAGTATATACAGACACAGATTATATAATACACTAGTAATACAGATTACTAATCTAACTGACCCGCTAGATTAGTAATCTGTATTACTAGTGCGGGTATCCAGACATTTTTTTTTTTTATTATGTATTATTATAATTGTATTGTCCTGACTGTGATAAAAAACGGAATTTTAAAAGCAATCCTTACCTCTGCACCTGATTGCTCAAAATTTTCAATAATATAATCGGAACCTTAGAGGAAAATAATTACAAATACAAGAACACCAACAATGATTAAGTAAAGAAAAAAACGTGGCAGATCAAATCAATAATACAAAAAATCAAAAGCCAACACGAAAGTCCAAGACTGTGGTGATTATTTATATTTTCATTGAAGCTCTTATTTGAATGTGAAATTGTAATGGGCAGCCCCGGGCTGTGTGCCGACTGCCGACTGCCGACTGCTGATCGCAAACAAGATAAATGTTTGTCTTCGAGCAACTTCACTCCAGAATCGAGAGAACTCAATCTCTTGTCGATTTAACTGAAATTTGATTGTCTATGCAAAACAGGCCCATTTATTAACGACTAGCTGTAACTGCGGCGTTGTACGCATAAGATTGCTTTTATATGTACCTAATAGCTGGGACCGATAATTTAACGTGCCCTGCGAAGCACGGAAGCGCTCTGATATTAATACCACTAGCGGTCACTCATCTAAGTAGCGACCGCTCAGAATGTTGCTTAACTTCGACGATCTATCAAGAAAATTAGCAAGATTCACCACGAGCGCTTCGAATTTTATAATACCCTAGATAAAGACACAATGAAATTCAAGCGTGTTGTTCAGCTCGACTGAACAGTATTGAACTGCAGGGAATACATTCGGATGTGAGCGTATGATGGATGACGTCACGCGTGATAAATGATTGCGCAATATGCGGAGACATGTGTCGCGTGATTGATACGCGCGGCTTTTTACGACGCCTGTCAGAAGACCGCTTATTGTCAAGACAAGTATCAAGAGCATTTAGAGTTTAGATGCTACTAAAAGCATCGAAGCGCTTGAAACCTTGATACTTGTCTTGAAGAACTTTGTAGAAATCTAGCAAGTATCTATATTATTATTTAGGTCAGGAGGAGTGATAGAATGAAAGAAGATTAACAGAGGGTCTTCAATACAAAAGGTTGGGGATGTGTTTACTGGTTATTATCAGTCCTGGCTTAAGTCGTTAAGCTATGACAGAAGCCTTCAGCGACTAGCTTAAACTAACACACAATTATTTTCAAATTGTTACACATTAGAAAAGACATGAAAGGTTGGTAGTGTATGCGCGTGTCGGTAAGAGATTAGGTAGCATTTGAAAGCTTTTTGTTGCGTATCATAACAAATTGTATACACATCTACCAGTCCTAGATTTGACTGACAAGTTACTTGCATGAATAGTCGAAGTGGCCTAAAAATGGACCTAAATAACTGTGAAGTGGTTTATGCTCTTGAATTATGACAGTCGTAAAGAAATTGTGACATCGTGCAATCCGGTTTACGCCTGTCCGTCGCGATAAGAGATGAATTCACAGATCGCTTTTATTACTTAAACCACTGGAGATAGCTTAAGCGACACCGTACCAGCCTCTCATTGAAATTTATGTATTTTTATTCATAGCCCGTAAAGATAAGTCACTTGTATTTTTGCTGTAAACAGAATTATTGGATTTCGTTCGTCATTTTATTCACGGCGAAAAATATAAAAGTGTTTTTACGAGACAACTTTGCGTAAAATAATAATTCTGATGATTATCAGGATCTCAATTTTTGTTTGCGAAATTACGTTTTATCTTATGCAGTTATAAAATCTTTTCATCAGAGAGTCCATGTTTTATATCAGCTATAACAAGAGGTCCTGCTATATAAAATAATGTAATGTATGACCGTCTAGCCAGACTGTAAATTCAGGCCGTTAAAGCTTATGGACTTTCAAGCCAAAATCGATAACTTGAAGTAGCTGCTTAGTTTATGTTTCTGCGGTCACTATCCACTTAGCGAACCAGCTGAATATCTACACTATTTCTATATAAAAACATAACACTGCGTCTCTTTATTGTAGAGCATAGGCAGAAGGCACACATCACCAATTGTTAACGTATTACACAATGCATTCGTCTCAAAAATACTCTAATCATATTTTTTATAGAAGATAGCTTAAAATAGAAAATTAGGAAACATTGAAGAGGGGTCTTTGACAATCTACCCAAAGTAGATATAACCAAAGATAGGTTATTCGGTCTGGCCGTTAGTCAAAAGTAAAATAGTAAAATTTTACATTTACATGACGTAAGCCAATTTTTTTTTAATTTGCCATGGACTTTCGCTATTTATTTCCAGCTGATCTAATAAACTTTCTCTAATATCTATCTTATCTATCACACAATCAGAAAAGTTAAAACACACCTACACTACAGCTAAAAGTTCCCTATAACACTATCTAAAGTTACCTAAGTTATAGAAAAGAACCATCCAAAACTTTTCAACAAGTTAAGTGAATCACGTCGCCCACTGACTTGGTAGGCACAATACGCTAAACTATTCCATAACTAGCTTCCTTCAAAGCTAAAGACGTTGTAAATTATATCCGTGCGAGTAGTGATGGAGCAGTTGGCTGTGCTGCGTTCACACAATGACAGTTTAATAGGTACTCGAAAATGAACTACGGTACTGACGCGATTTTCATTTGTCTATTGTCGTGATTTTAATAGTAACTATGTTATAAGTGTATGACATTTATGCCGTATACTGCGAGGTGTCACTGACTGTCCTAATAATACATACCACAGACAAAATGGATACAGTTATGCATAACTAGTCCAAGCGCCAAATTTCATTTTTTGATATTTTTGCATTTTCGTAACCTCCACAGCACATAATTTAGCCATAGAAAAAACACCCTTGCACCCAGCTTCACTACAAGTGATTTTTTTTTATACCCAGTAAAATCGCCTTCTATGGCAATGTGTTTCTTAGGATCTTTTTTGTATTTGTACAACGCATGAGTGGTCCAAACGACATAATTATGTCATTTGGACTTGTTTTGCGAAATGAAAACGTCTGATTAAACGTGAGTCCATGTAAATTTCAGCTACATCATCTTTAATTTATGTTTTTTTCTTTTAGAATATAAAATAAATCTCCTACCAAGAAAAACGCGTTTATGTAATTTCCCAAAAAACTGAAAATGGCGCTTGGACTAGTTATGTTTAACGGCATCCCAATAATACTATACTAAACAAACGAGGCAGCATGTTAGCAACTAGCACGCACGGCTCGGCAGACACCGGCAGCCGGCTCGAACTCGCTAATAACGTAATGTAATGATCATTAGCCAACTAACTCGTATGATAATGGAAAATTATTATTGTTTAACTTTGAAACCGTAGACGTACGTAATATTGAATTTTATGTCATTAACAATAAATGTTTGAAATTGCAGATTGTTATTATAAAGGTTTGCTGGAAGAAAACTCTTGTTAGGATTGAGCTCGCCTTTGTACATGACTTTTAATTAAGTTGTTTATGTATTTTTCTTGTGTACAATAAAGAATAAAGAATAAACACCAACTATAAAAAGTAGCACAGAACACTATTAGAAATGCAACGTATTAAACTATGAAGTAAGGGTGAGCTGCTTTACTTGTTAATAGCCTATCCTTACTCGCCCGCGGATCTCGCGCGAAGTCGTAAACATCCCGCAAAACAGAAATGTAGATTGCATTCGCATATTCTTCACGTCTTCTTGTGCGATCCACACTCATATGTTTCTATGAAGATGAAAGTGGATTGTTAACAGTTTCATCAAAACACGACGCGACGTGTGGATGGGCTATAAAAAGTTGAATAAGCTAAAAAGGATGTCATAATTGTGCATAATTTCAATAACTCGCTACGGTATTAAAATTACATTTTGTGTGTATGACGTAACTCTTTAAATTGTACTTTCTAAATAATTATAAATCTATTTTAAATATGAATTGAACTGTTTCGTTTTAAAACAGTAATTTAAAGCTGAATATAATCTCAATTTTACTATAAACATAGCTAACTTTTTGAAATAAATCCAAAATTAGGTCACAAAACTAAAATTATTTAATTGAATGAAATCTCAAACCTCTATTTATAAGATATTCAAATAACAACAAACTAAATTGGATTTGTTTATTGAGGTAATAAATTAAATAAATAAATGCTATAAATATCGAGATTGAGAGAAAGTTATCAATTTTAAGATAGCAAAAAGGTCACTGAATTTCGAAATAATATTTTCTATTATCAATCATTCGAACAAAACATTTACGAGTATACTCTTCAGGCTAAATAGAGGTACTTAATTTGTGAAGCTTCAGATATTAAATAGAAGGTAGTCTTTAGTGCTAGAAGTACGTCACGCGCAGACTGAGTTTTGGGAAGAGCTCTATTCTTAAAAGATACTTCTAAGTATTTTTAATTAGCGGCTTGAGTTAGAGGATTTTAACAGTTATATTTCAATGTGTTTTCTCAAAGAAGCGTTTAAGTAAAAGTAAAAAGTTATCAATAGAATAATACCTTAAATACCGATGTCGACTTTTTCCCCAAGGGTGGTAAAGAACCGACAAATAAATCTATCTTAGAGTATTACAATAACTTTTATTAATGTATTAAATACTTAGAGCATTGTTGAATAGTGTTTTTTTTATCTGAAAAGAGAAAGTGTCATTTACACGATGCAAGATTATTGCCTGTTGCATACAATTAAATTGACTGTCATCATGACTTGCATGATCTAAAAAACAGTTAATTGCTTACAATTATTGAACGACAATTAGGTGCACGTAATTATTACATTCAATTATTGCTCTAGTACGTACAAGTAATTAGCATCTAGCTGTACTGTGGATTTTTGTGTTCTGTTTTGTTTATTATTTGTCGTTTAACCAGTTACTATTATTTTTCTAGTTGGTTCCCAAAATAAACAACTTTTGTGATACTATTTGTATTCCTCTCGCCAGGAATAATATTCCAACGAGTAACAGAGATAAAGTTAGGTGTGTTGGTTGAAAGCCCACCGATAAACCCCAATAGCTACGAGTATAAAACTAAATGTGAAGCAAATATAAATAAAAAGAATTTTGTTGGTAAAACAAAGTTGCTTCAACTTATTTTTAAATCTAAATAGAGTAAAATATAATAAATGTTGTTACTAGAAAATATCTTCAGTAATTCTAAACAATTTGCTTGTCATAAAATATAAATCTTTCATCAAAATCGTCTTTTCTTCATGACCGGAGGCTTTCTAAAGAGTTTGCGCGGGATGATGGAAAAATCTGTGTTTAATACAAAACCCTTTTATCAAAGTTTGACAGCGATGTTTTAACTTGGAAAACTTGAGAAAAACGGTATTAATTACTTAAGAAAACAAAGTATAGCTAATCAGATTAAATCGATATACGAAATTTTTGTCAAATTACAAAATGAGAGCGAGTTTTCGCATAACTGCATTTGTAGAACACACGAAATCTGTACTTTTACTAGATAAATATCACAGTTTATGTACAAATGTTACAAGGTTTTACATAGTTCAGTTACATCGTTTTTGTATTTAGTGAGACTAATTAGCTTTACCTTCGGTTTTGTTCATTGGAAGAAAAGTGTGTTTGCGGCGACGGTCCCATCGCGCGTCGTGCGTGACCCACAAACTAAACTCGTTTTCCCGCTCAGCCCCCGCCCCGCCCCGCCGCGCCCCGTCGGGTAATTCACGTCAAACTTTACCCAGGTTGCCGAATTCCCCTAATTTATTTCACGCGAAACGGTAAGCGCTGAATGTAAGTTATTTAATTTATCAATTTTGCAGTTAGGATGTGGGCGCCCCCGCGCGTGTTTCATTCGATTTCACGTGATGGATGGATGGCTCGTCACGTGGAAACGATGGATTATTGCGGTTTTGCAAAGGCTTTTGACAAATCGTAAAAGTTTGCTAATGAAACATGTAACGGATTTTTAGCTGACATACTGCGAGACTGTAATAGATGAGTATTTAAATGGGACTATACTGTTGCTATACGGAGTTTACGTCAAAAAAATATGAATTTCAAAAGTATAGAGAGAATGAACAAGGAAAACCCTTCATTTAATAACTTAAATTTACGGTAAAATTCTAATTAAAAACTCAACAAGATAAAATACGTAGAAGAGCCAATTAACTAAAAAAATCATCTAATTTAAAAGTTGCCTTAAGGTGGCCCTTCCCGGTGCGTCTATCATCGACGCGGGCATAGCTGAAAAGCTTGTTGTTTCATCCAGCGCAATGCTAGAAAAAGAAGCAAAGCGAAAAAAGAGAGATAGCGCCTCAGCGCTCGGCATTCAGTAGGTACTTTCGCCGCTCACTCGCTCACTCGAAAAATAGTGTGCGGAAATTTCATAAAAAGTGTTCCAGGAAATACGTGTTTTTCAGTAAGCCTTACAAGTTTGTAAAATAAATATTAGTCATTTAGAATCTCCATAAGATTTGCAAGGTTTCTATGACAATATTTTCTTTACTTTTACAATTTATGAGTACATTATGAACGGCCAAAGTTCAGGTAAAATTTATGCTAAAAGCAGGTTTTTGGAAGCTTATACCGAATTTGTTTCTCAAAATTTTGATTTTTAGAAACCTAGATATAGTGCACAAGATACCTATTAGTCCAAAAGTTTAAAAGAAAGATCTGTTACAACGGCATAATCACGTACGAGCGTTTGTATGAAAAGTGAGCCGGGTTGACCGCTCTTAAGAATAAAAAACAACACTCGGACATTTTGCAGCTTGTTGTTATTTTATCAGCAAAGTCCAATTCACAGTTCTGTCATTTTGGAGTATCAGTCAGCATTCTGGCGATTTAAATAAACAACGCCTAATGGCCGCCGTGACGTCACTAATTGAACTAGAGGCGTCATGACGTCATCAACGTCAGCCTTCGCTTGTTTACAGATGTTCCAATTTTAAATTGATGTTCAACAGTTGTTAAGATTCCACGGTGGCTGTTTTCAGCCAATTGTTTACAGGGTGGAAATGAATTTTGGGGTTCGACATTGTTATAAATAATATGTTTTGCTTTCGAAAGAGCAATAATAGTATTAACAGAATTTAATAGAACAGGAAAAAGTGTATTTTGAAAGTTACATTAAAATTAAATATACAATTTAAAATAGAATAATAAAATATGATCACAAAGCAGTTCACCACTTTCTAGTTAAGTACTTATTTAACTTCATGAATCATTTCAATTTGAATCTTTCACAAGTGTATACTCGTATTTACAAGTTAAGTTTATAAATATAATAAATCAATATCTTTGTTTATATAGGTAGTTTATCACACAGTGTATAAAACTGTCAATATATTTAACTAATAATGTTTTTCTAGTTTCTGCCTTGTTCAATCGGGAGCCGCATACGCTTTAATACGCTTCAACGGCGTAGGCGTCCTCTATGGCGTAGGCGTCGTCTACGGCGTAGGCGCTGTCTACGGCGTAGGCGACGTCTACGATGTAGGTGGCTAAGTTTTCGATAAATCTATTTCTTATAAAGTTGAAAAGACTCAGTTTTCAGTTGTGCACTACTTTTTCATTTAATAAATAAATTCAATTTTACTTAATTCTTGCTCCATTATGAGGATACTAACGTTAAAGATAAAAAGAATGAAGTCACCCTCATTATTCATTTTGATTACTACAATTACAAATTCTAAAATGATTAATGCAAGCTTTACATGATAATCCACGTAGACTTGCAAGGTCGCATGCATTATTGAGCGTCCTTTGAGAGCCTATACTACATTCAAAGCTACAACCGCATGACAGCCGTCTGTCCACTCACAAAATCATGTTCCATGATCACCAAAGTTTGTCAAAAAGAAAGTTCGTATATGCTAGTGGCTATGGTGACGGAGCTTTAGGCCGGCTAAGGCCTCCGTCATGGCTTCACGACTTTCAAAGCCCGGATTCACAATTTAACGTGCCCTGGAACCGCGTTGTTAATGCCACTTGCGATCACTAATTCTGTAACCACTAAGAACGTTGCTTAACTTCAACTATCAGTCTTTTAAGAACGTCGTAGCAAGGTTCGCCATGAGCACTCTTCAGCTATAAATGGTGTTCCTAACCCGACTTGGTTTTATTTATTTAGAATTCCACAAAACAAATAGTCCATCTTCCTAACCATCGAGTTCAACAGCTCATTCTTCGTTACAAATAGCTATACTTCCCAACTCCCTATTATCAATTCAAGCGCGTGCAGCAGTAATGACCGCAAACACGCATCCAATTAACTGGCGTGATCACGCGGCGCTTCAGCTATTTGCATAAAAGCCTTTGTAATCTTATTTGATTATATTAAGCAGGAACATTAGGATTGATAAAGTAAAAATCAAAATGTTTTGATAATGAAAACCTACAAAATATACAGGGTGTTACCAGACCACTACCGAAAACTTTAGGGGGTGAAAGTACCCATCAATATGAACAACTTTTTCTAAGAAACCAACACTGTGAACGCGATAAAAAAACAGCAGTTCCATACATAAGTTCAATACCTACTTGGCTAAAGTGTATGAAACAGCTGTTTTTTTTTTCGCGTTCACAGTGTTGGTTTCTTAGAAAAAGTTGTTCATATTGATGGGTACTTTCATCCCCTTAAGTTTTCGGTAGTGGTCTGGTAACACCCTTACTTACTTATATACTCAGGTGGCTCGATTGGTTCTAATTGTATTTTGTACAGTTATGTAAATACGTTGTAGTTTAGTTTCTATAGATAAATTTAATTTTACACTTATATTTATGAAGTAAGTAATTCATCTTCCAGTCATTAGGGAAATGTTATAAATATTCAGTGGAAAAACTCTCTCTCGAGGCGAGCACCTGTGACCCGCGTCATCGCTTACAGACACCATTTATTTTGAATATCATTATTAGACGTCGGTAAGTTATAGTAGTGAGGGGTGGCAAGTCTTAGTCCTGCCACCCACGACCCACATTTGCATATTAACAACAACCTGCGTAATACACGTTCCATTCGGATTGTCCTCGAAAGATCTCAAAACTCCAAACAGTCTTAAAAAGGGTCTTAAACCTGTTTCTAAAAGAATTGATTTAACTAATCTGCGGCGAATTCGTACAAAAATATTTCTCTTGAACTTAGTTGCGGATAAATACCTACTAATCTTCTAAAGCTGGATTGCGAGTGCTTCAGAAAATTACTTCTTTGCTTTCTTTTATTTAAAAAGTTTTGCAACATTTATTATACAAACCTTTCTAACAGAATATCAAAAGTTTCCATCCATTTGAACCGATTGTAATACCATAATACAGATCTTATTAAAAGCTAAGTTTGAACAACTAAACGATTTCTAAATGGAGTCTATGGTCCATTGCGGGTTTTCTACCGGCTTATTGAATACAAATTGAATGTTAGCGGCATTGTGAAGAGTACAATGGGCATCGGTGGCTTAGCTGGTGGAATTGATTGGCTCGTTATAGGGTCCAGCGGGAAATAGAAAACTGGCTGTGCTGGTGTTTCGATTTTCTCTTCTATCAATTATATATATAGCAGGAGTACTTACATCTTTTCTTAGATTGTAATGTCTCTCGATGTTTTGTAACGATGTGTTTGATTAAGCTGCCGATGACTATCTATAAATGTTTGTCTGAGCTAGTGATCTCTGTTGACGGAGTTTTTATGCCACGCACTGAAAGGCCTTTAATCAGCTATCATCTTGATGCCTGGGAATCGCTTTGAGTATCAAATCCTCAGATATATTTTATAATGAAATAAAAAAAAATATGACTTTGCTGATTCCTCAGTTTCTACAACTGCTAGTAGCCATGACGACGCAGAACCCTTATAATCAAACTCGCGAAAGATTAAATCAAAACTTCGGAAGTTTCCCTTCGTATCATTTCCGCCGCAGCTCCCCCCCCCCCCCTGCTACCCTACGCCCTCCCTGACAGATGCCCTTTCCGTCCAACTGAACGCCTCTCACATTATCGTCAACTTTTTTACGTAAATGGAAACAAGTTTTTTGTCCGTCTGTATGTCCGGCGAGGTCAAAGCTCGGGAAATAAATTAAAGTCGTCTTAGGCCAGCGTTTTTGGACAAAATTATTTTCTTCTCGACGGGTCTGTTGAATTAAATATAAAGGACGCGAAATGGTGTCCCATTTCACAAATCACGGGAAATGTATCGAGGGAACTTTCTTTTCAAATATATCTAAACATATTTGGGAATAAACCTTTGTAGTATCCGGTCTAGGTCTGAAGTGACCGACTTATATTAAGTCTGCGAGATTCCTCTGGATTCGTTGGCATATTGCGGGTATTTCTATTATTCCATTTTTCATCAAACTTTAATCTCGTCAAATTCGAAAAGAAACTCTTTTTCGATATTGAAAAGAGGGACAAAGAGGGTTGACCTTCGGGCTACCTGCACGACCTCATAACTATCGGTTTTCGTGCCAACTTATTCAACGCCCTTTTTTCAATGATACGCGGTCGCGGCCCGCGGCGCCCGCTATTTTGTCAAACTAATATTAGCCCGGGTAGCCCGATATTACATTCTGAATGCAAATATTTCTGAACAAACATTTTATGTGAAAAAATCTTGCATAACTTTTTCGAATTGACTTGGTTTTTTCTGTTGACCCACATATAACAGAACGCTGTGTACACGACGGAATGCAATGTAAAGGTAGTACTGTTAGTTTAGTAAGAATAATAAATAAATTTGCCAAGTACGAGTTGGAGTCGGACACGAAGGGTTCCGTGCCGTTTTGTGTATTTTTAATCGACTTTCTACCTGTTGTCGTTATAAATATCGAGCAAAAAACGTCAAATCTTCAGGTTTGTTGTATGTTGTTGTAGTGGTAGTTTATTTTATTCAATTTTTGTATTTGTTATTTGTGAAAATATCAACTGTCTAGCTATCACCAGTTCATGAGACACAGCCTGGAGACTGACAGACTGACAGCGGAGTCTTAGTAAATAGGGTCCCGATTTAAACCTTTGGTTACGGAAAAAACCGCGGCTGTGAACCTGAAATTAAATGCGAGTTAGGCTGCAGTTTGCTCACAACTTGCATATTATCCAAGAATTCCATCTCAATTTCCCCGTGAGTGAGCACGCGCTAGGCGTGTTCAGAAGCCGCCTCGCGCATTCCTGCGACTCCCCAATTAAGCATTCACAGCGGAATGGCTGAGCCACTATCTACAAAGCGATTGAAGCGATCTCCTTAAGCCCCTGCTCCACTAACAAAGCTAATTCTCGCCTTAACGGGCTGTTCCCGTCTGCCCCGGGTGCGCTCCCGTCTGCCCCCGTTTGCCGGTTGGAGATAGCGAGATTCGAATCTAAAGTACCAATTATTTTTTTTCTGTGACTCTTTCAGTTGCAAAGGGACTGCGTTTCTAAATTGAATGAAAGTCATTTCAGGATTTTACTTGATAAAATGTAAGTAGGCAACTATAGGTATTTAGATGTAAATTCGCTCTACCTCGGAGGAAATTCCTTGTATATTTGACAAGATTATTTTGATAGCGATAACGTTTACCCGGAAAAAGTAAAACGCGGGTCAAACGTGCGATTTCTTTGCTAAAAAATGGAAGTTACCGATTTGCTGTATTAGCCAAACAAAAGTATGCTGATCATGTTTGAAAGTAGTTCATACCATAGTTTGTTATTTCTTACGAAGTATTGCTTGACTGAGCTTCAGCAACTACTAGATCTGAAAAAACTTTATATTTCATTTCTTGGTCTTACTGTTATTAATAACAATCAGTTACTAAAAAGACTGGTAAATGTTTTTCCGCTTTCGCTTATTTTCGCAATAATATTCTAGATTATAGAAAAAAAACGATCCTAATAAAATAATACCTAATTAAGTTGAATGATAAAAAAAAAGAGGAGCAAGTGGAGATCCGTGGTCTCTGCCTACCCCCATGGGAAAGAGGCGTAATTTTATGTATGAATGGTATGTAGGTATGTATAAAAAAATTACATCTTACATGTATTTTTTACACTACCAACGTTCGTCGTTAAATGTTCAATACAAAACTCTGCTATTCTCAATCGAATCCCTATTCCATGTATCGAAGAAAACCCTGAATCCGTATTCTATTACCGACGCAACCTTATCATGTGAACAATGGACGCAATTAATCGGTTCGGCCGCACGTACAACAAAAAACTCGATCAAACATCGCCGACTCTTTCCCACATTCTTTCTCTTTCATACTCGTGTATGCAGTGAGTTTAGAGCCGGTAGACAAGTGACAAACGCTTCGTATCTATCCTATTTCTATCATTGTTAGTTCTTTGTAATTTACACTTCGAGTTTACATAGAATGTCAATTCCTGTACATTTTTTTTTCGTTTCTATTCTAAAGCAATTTTAGAAATATAACTTAGCTAGAGCAACTGGCTTTTTATATTATGTGTATCTTTTGAATTACGAATGAAATTCACAAATGCCGGACGTGCCTGTTGAAAAATAAGGACAATTTTGTGGAGATGATTAAATACGCCAGCTTTATTTATACGAGTATAATTTTGTTCACCAATTGTTGGCTCATTTAAACCACTACAAATGCTCATTAAAACGATTTTACCATTAATAAATTTGTTCAAAAGTTTTGCAAATTATTGGCAAAGCATCCGAATTGCGTTTGAAGACAATTTTGGCGTGTATGTTGGGTTAACGTTTAGAATATACTGATTTCTAGTGCAAATAATAATTTGTGCAGTCTATGGAATGTCGGTCAGACTTTTGCTAAGCCAGGAACATACATATTTTTTCTCCAAAAACATTCTCATCAACAATAAACTGAAAATCAACTCAAACTCAAGAAAAATCTTATCAAAAACCTTCTGCAGAACAAACATTACTCCATTTCCTTGAAAATCCTCAGTATTTTTCATAGTAAAAACAATTTCCATGATGAGGTTTCATGGGTAAGCTGCTGTTATCGCTGACTGTACAAGGGAGGGCAAGGGAGGGGGATGGCTCGAGGGGGTGCGGGGGAGGGGCACGGGGTCTCAGGGTAACGAAGAAGCCTTGTGCGGTATTTTCCCGAGCGTCAACAAATGGCCGGAACGAATGGGTTCATTGGGCGAATGGAAGACAAAACGTATGGAAAGAAATGTATGAAGCGAAAATATGGACAAAGATATTGGTCCGCTCTGTGATGGGATGTTTGCTAAAAGTTCTAGAAACTTTTGCTCTTTGCAAGGAGAATATAGTTATAGGTACATTAAATCCACTATCCTACTCCTACTAATAAAATATAAACGTGAAAGTTTTGTATGGATGTTTGAATGTGTGGATGTATGGATGTTTGTTGCTCTTTCACGTGAAAACTACAAAACGGATTTAGCTGAAACCTAAAATATACATAGTTTATGACCAAGAGAAACAGTATTTTACAATTTTACAATACAATATAAAAGAGAAATAATTTGGACGTAGAAAGTAATAATCAAACTTCTCCCATTCAAGAATATTGAACAATGCAGTATTTCTGAATGTCATAAATTCTTGTAATCTTTGATCTAGTACATAATAAAAGTATAAATAAAAAAAAATACCCTAAACACGTGAACGAGTCAGAAATGTAGTTGCTATAGATTTTGTTCTAACATCGTCCCAAGCCGAAATTGAGCGCGGGATCGGGATCCAATAAATTCAGGTTCAGAGACCTTGGAATTCTGATTGTCACCAAATATGGCTAAGATCGCGCTCGATCATTTATCGAACAAAAAAATAAACAAATCGTTTTTTATCGCGATACCAAGAGACACACATAAACACCCCTCTTTTTATCTGTAAAAAAAACACAGTCATGCAAAAATTACCACAAAAAGCCAATCTGAAGATTTCGATCTCCAATCACAGCCAATCAGTCTTTACTAAACTAATCTAATTCCGAACGTGTCGGTGCTCAAAAAGGGCCAATCGGCCTCTGTCACCGATCCACGAGTAATGAGGCGGCGCGGGTTAACGCGGGCTTAAAGAGCCGATTGCTTTAACCCGGTATTGGTAATGTGTATACATTATGTGGCAAGTGTTGTGGCTACAGATAATGAATTTTGGTGCTTATAATGTGTGCTTTTATGTCCGCATTATATTATGTTAATACTAATTTATTTATTTCTAGCCCATATTGTCCCACTGCAGGGCAAAGGCCTCCCTCCCTTCTTTCCAGATTTTTCTGTCCTTGGCCGCAATGTTTGGACGTAGAAAGTAATAATCAAACTACTCTCATTCAAGAATATTGAACAATGCAGTATAAGTGAAACTCATAAATTCTTGTAATCTTTGATCCAGTACAATCTGGAAGGTGCACATCTAACTCGTCCCGCCATCTCCGTGGATAATAATTGATTTCTATAAATATATAAGGACACTATTGGCTAGGCCACATTTGACTGCCTGTGTGAGTTGAAACAGGCAGTCGAAACACCTAGCTTTTTAGTCGATTCTATGTGATCCTTGAGGTCATATTGAATAAATGGTTTTTGAATTCGAATTCTAATTTATAAATCTCAGCTTATAGACACTTTCAACATTAATGGAAGATTAAATTGATCACAAACTTTGATAATCTTGGAGGGAAACCTTTGCCCAGATACGGTAAAAAAGTAAAGGTTATCAATAAAATATCATTTTTGTTGCAGTGGTGAGTGTTTCGACTCATAGAAAAAACCATACCAACAGTAGATTTGCAGCAACATACCTACTTTTTATTCAAAAACATAGTCTGTTATCTCCAATTCATTCCAGTTGTCAGTTAGTTCGCTCTTAAAACTATAAATATAAAACAGAAATGCATGTTATTTCCTATTTTTGAAGTACAATTTTGTTTCAATCGAGCCTTTGATGTTTTAAAATAAATACCGGTGAGTGGTCACATGCAAAAACAATCAAATATTGTTCGTGAAATCAGTTAGCAGTGCCGACCAAACAAACGGACAGATTGAAGCGATTGCTATTGGTTTTAGCGGAGTTATCGGTATCTGTATTGCTCCCACAGACTTGTTACAAAACGTTATTTTATATAAGAAAGAAAGAAAGAAAGAAAATAAGTTTATTCAGCTAAAAATTTTATAACTAACAAAGATAAAAAAACATTTATATTCATTTATTGCTTCAAGTTGGTACATACTAAGGTCTTAAAAATTAGGTTTGGCCGCAACAAGAGCCCCGTTGGGACACCACAATGTTTGAGGAAATAGAAGTATGTAGTATCTAGATACTATACAATAACAATAATGCAATTACCTACCAATATAATTTTTATATTTTGGCCCAACTTTAAAAAAGGAGGTTCTGCAGTATGTCTTCTATCTATTTAGTTTTCAATCTTTCGATTTTGACGATCTCTGTGGCGCAGTGGGCGAAGGCTCGCGAAACGCGACAAATGTTTGTATGTTTTACAGATATTTGTTCAGAAATCTCTGTGAGGGCATCATTGTACCTTCATAAAATCCTCTTCGTTCTCAAAATAAACATTAATCCCATTATTCTGAATGGTTACTGCAAACTACAGCGCATATTGGTTCATAACCGTTTTAAACTAAATCTCGGCAAGAAACGATTACCTCAATAGGCAGTTGTAGTGAAGCTCCCCAAGATGTTAATATCGGTCGGTTCGGGTTCATTCTAACTGATGCTGTGTTTTCGCACAATCTGCTATCATTCACAGGCACGTGCTCGTATGTGACACAGTAGAGTATCTAAGTAGTGGGGCAACACCAGGGTCGTGATTGGCTATTTTGTCGCGCGACCGACATTTGTCGCCATTACGACTTTAACAGTCAACTAAGACAGTATAATGCCACCATAATATACATAATTATGTTTATACAATAACAATTAACTAAGTATAATATTATTATTACAAATAAATATAAATATGTTGTTATAAAATAATGTTTTAGAAAGATGTATAAAAATACTAATAATACTTGGACTTCTGTTAATAACTCTACTACATTATAGTATTTATATTATATTGGAGTTATTACAACAATTACAGCGAGTAGGCAGAACTAAAGGAGGGCAATATTAACTCACTCGTATTTGTGAGGGCAGAGTGCTAGCGGGGATGGTAGCGGAGCGATTTGATCTTAACATCCCAAAAACCAACCTGTAACAAAAACTTTATTAAGCATCGAACATTTATTTTTGTAGATTATTCCAGAATTACCTTCAAAATGGGATTTTTGGACTGACTACATTGTTTATCGGAATACAAGCATGCACTGCTTTTTTATGAAAGTTTATCGCTATCAGTCGGACCACCACTTGAAATCGTTTGGGCAGCAACTGTAAAATACCGACGTATCCGCACCAATACATCGCTTAATTGTACGTTTGTTCTGCGGCCGGGTATCGTCCCCATCGCTCTGTATGAGTCTCGTCTCTGTTGTACCGAGTGCACAGGAAAAAGCACAATTAGTGAATATAAGAGTATTCTTTTATCTGTGATATAAGTAAAGAATGCAAAAATTGTTTGTACATTTTTCTCCGAGTTTCTGAGTTTCATTACAGTTCTCTCTCGGCTTAGCCGGCCATATCTACAAAGGGGCCTATCATCAGTTTTCGAGTGGTATAGTTAACTATTCTCGCTTACTTGTCAAGTATTCTAAATGTATAGAATTTTTAGTTCATACAAGTTACCGGGGGCGGCTGAGCGCTTCCGTGCTTCGGAGGGCATGTTAAATTGTCGGTCCCGGCTTTTAAAGTCGTTAAGCCATGACGGAGGCCTTTGGGCGGCCTAAAAACTCCGTCACCAGAGTAGGCCACTTGCTCATACGAACGAACGAACGAACCGGGGGCGGCGCTGCACTGGATTTTCATACATTTGTGATACTTACTCGGTATCGAGGACAGTAGGTATTCAATACTACGGTAAACTCGTGTTAGGAAAGACAATGGTCAATACGTGTGGGGCTGACTAGCCGCGGGTTTCCTCTCGAGTCAGAATGGTAAGCACAAAAATATTCCTCGGTAAGATCTAAGAGTAAACGAACTAATTTTAGGACAAAGAGTAATATGAGCTGGTGGCTCAGCGCCGCTCATTAGCAAACACTTCATTATAACGAGCTCTCGGAGGGAAATCCGTGGAATTAATGAGTGTCCGCGGCGGGCGTCGAACCCACGGCCCTCTGATTTACATATTAATCTATTAAGTTCTTTAGAAGAGATTTAGAATATCCTCTTCTAAGATCCTTTTCATTGTCCGTTTGTGCAGGATAATGTGTCTCGTTTTTATTTGTTTGTCTCGAGGCTGGAAGCCCCAACTTATGAAAATGATCCTTTGAAATTAAATTTAAAAGGAATGCTTTCATTTAAAGCGTTACTTTTGAGGTAAAAGGAAAAGGAAGGGCTCGGGGTAGAAATATGAAGTGGCTGGGCCGGTTTTGTTGGTGAAGGCTTTTTATAAGGCAAATTTGTGGTGTGTGATTGAATAAACATAGTAAGTTATGTAGTCTTTAGGGAAATAAACTTGAACTTTTATATTTAAAATGTATTATACGGACCTTAGTAAGGTAATCCTATGCTTTGAAACTAAAGAAAGAGCATAAAATAGAAGAAAAAAAATAATTTCAAACAAAAATACCTAAGTGTGTTTTCTTAAAGACTTAAGAGTATCTTACTTATGATCACGATGACGTGACAATAATTTACTTTACTATTTACAGCTTAGAATATAGTTTAAATATTAATTTTAGTAATTGCTACCCGATTACTTAAAGCCCTGATCAAAAATCAAGCACTCCACAAAACCAAAGTTTCAAACAATTACACTACCATGTACCTATCTATCTAAATAAACGGGGTCTGTAGTCAAGTGACAAACGCTTCGAATCTATTCTCATTTCTATCATCTCTGTTCTTTTGATCTGGCAATTCTGATCGCTCGAGTTTTCATCATCGAATGTCAATTAATACATTATTGTCCGCTTCTATTCCAAATTGCGATTGTAGACAAACATTGTAAATGTAATTTAGCTAGGGGTCTGGACGCAGAGCGATACGAGCTATCAGCAGACCCTCTCAAACCAATTTACGTGAAACTGACCACCCAAATAATAAAACCAAACTAATAAAAACGTATCTACAGGGAACATCATAAAAATTAATTGAAACAGCGTAATGGATAATCAACGAGCGACGTAAATTGAGGCGCTTTTGAACAAACATTGAGATTGATTGCATGTTTGCGGTGAAGTACTTTAAAGACTAATTAATAGGAGCTGAATAAATATGGCTCTTTATGAGACACTGTAGAACTCTCTTGATCTTTAGTTTTCCTGGAAGCACTCGTGGCGAAGCTTGCCAAGACGTTCTTGATAGATCGTTGAAGTTAAGCAACGTTCTGAGCGGTCACAATTTGGATGGGTGACCGCAAGTGGCATTATTAGCTGAGCGTTTCCGTGCTTCGGATGGCACGTTAAATTGTTGGTCCCGGCTTTTAAAGTCGTTAAGCCATGACGGAGGCCTTTAGGCGGCCTAAAAACTCCGTCACAAGAGTTGGCCACTTGCTCATACGAACGAAATAATTATTTTAATCTTCAGTCAGAAAAAAATCACTATAATAAAATATAAAAAACCTATAGAAAAAAACACTACTACCAACAAAGCGAATCAAAAAGATGTTTTCATTACTTAAATCAGTAACAGATTGAGAATATAATTCAGAATAGAATTCCGAGATTGAATGATAGATCTTTAAGGAAAATAGCTTTTAGTCAGTGAAATCTTGATAGAAGCTCCATCATAAATCTGGAGCAGGTCCATGTCTCCCGCAGATTCGAGGCGTGGCTGCCTTTGTGTCAGATTCGGGCGACCAGTGGCAAATGCCAGGCAGAGACCCCAATTTGCACAGCAAAGCCAGTACTGCGATATTTTATGTGAACTATTCATTTAGGATTAGACGCTGTGTGAAATGTCCAAGGATTCATTGGAAATCGACTTTAATTTCGTAGGAAGAGAAGAAATTCCTGAACTCTCGAGGTGCATTTCTGTTCATAGCTCCGAAGAACCTCATCAGATCCTCAATGGGATCACCACGGAAGTATTACAAGTACTCTTTAAAAACAGAATTTCGAAATCGGTCCACCATTGACGAAAAAAACGGTAAACAGACATTAAAAATGCTTTTAAATTGACATTTACAGGATTTTATCGCGTAATTTACCATGAATTGTGATCGCGAAAGTTTTAAAAAGACATTTAAAAATTAGTGAGTACTCAGTGATGGTTAAAGATGCGTACGGAGTAACTCTAGCCAAAACTCTAGCCTAAAATTGTCATTTGGCCTAAGGATCAACGTCGCACACACGGCTTCGCTTGCGTGTTGTACACGCTACTTTCCATAAAAACTTTGACATTCCATTGCAACCCTTTAAAGGGGTAAACCTGCGGTAAAATGGTGTCTATGTAAGTTAGACTTCTGGCCAATACAATGGAGAAAACTGCATTCAATTCAATTCAGTAGTTTTTGCGTGATGCGGAAACAAACGTCCATACAGACAGACAGGCAAACATTTTAAACACCATTTTTTTGGCTTCGATTGCTCTAATAAAAATCCCCATATTAGTTTTTCATTAATATCTCAAATGTACAGACATCGACGTGTTACAGTTTTATTATAATGTAGAGATTGTATTTTGAATGTATACGTTGATCGTTGCCTCAGCAAAAACCTTTTTAAATAAAAGTGTTTTGTTGGGTTCTAGTCGATAATTTCTTATATATTTATTGGCAAACCAAGCCTAGAAAAGTCTGAAGAACCTCAAGGTCCGAGCCTGTAGTGCGGGTAATCCTCCTCTGATTTATTTACGCGTCTGTCGCGACAAACAAGTTTAACGGCTGCCTTCGCCATAAATCTCTATCGAATCTGTCCCCGAAATACAGAGCCTTCGGTAAATCATTTCATTTAGGAAAGAGTGCGATTAAAGTCTCGAGCCGTCTGCTCGATAGCTTGCAGGAAATGGAGGACAAAAGTTAATAGGAATTTTACCAATGTTTCCCTAATGGTCTTATTCTTATTTTATTTGAGACTTTATACAGGGTGTAAAAAGACGTCTACCGAAAACGAAACGGGGTGGTACAGCACCCCAAAAGACATCTAAAGAAACATTAGTTGTCTGAAAAAAGACCGCGGGCGATCGATGACCGCGGGCGAGATCAGCTGTTCGCTGTCGTACGAGCGTAATATGCTATGCGTAATATTGCTGTTTCTTTAATTTACTTGTTTATTTCCTTTATTAAATGATCTAATTAGGTGGAAATGGTCTTATTATGTTGTACGATGTGTATGTAACTAAAAAAAAATAGAAAATAATTTAAGGTAAAAAAAAAAAAAAATTTTTTTTTTCGCTAATTTTGTTCAGTACTATGGTCTGATTGCAACCCTTCAGTTTTCGGTAGTAGTCTTTTTACACCCTGTATAGTTGGAAAAAGTTGATATTAATTGATATGAAATGAAGTACATTAATTTTCAAAGGTATATTAATAGTCAGACACTGAGATAAAAATTCTTATAAATATTCTTTATAAAAAAACAAATATGATTTTTTCTTAAATCTTAAGGCACATAAATCTTAATCTAAAACCACCCGTTAAGACCCGTTAAGGACAATTTGATTCATGTCCATATTTATATTGACATGTAAAAAAACATTACTGCTAAAATACGGAACGAGACTAGTAAATACAAGTACATAATCAACATACAAGCTTAATTCAATTAGTGTCCAAAATGAATTACCACAAAAACAATCCAGTGACAAGGGTCGTAAAGCAGTTAAAAATTAATTAGTCAATGCGGCTAAGCTCTCCGGAAGCGAGCGACCGCTGGCCCTGCGCCCCAAGAGTTCCCAGAGGACAGACTACAAGCTCAACCATCTCAAGATATGTTTATTGTAGGACAGTAATGCCAGCTAATCAAACATTATACTACATACCTATCACCAAAGACGATTAATATCTAGAAGACAGACAAAGGCCATACAAAAAATCGTAACCCGATCCCGCAGTACCAGATAGCCTGAAAACTTTAAAACATCAATTTTATCCAAGAAATTTCAATACTTAGTAGTAGGTAGCAACAATATTCAATATTTAAACATTTTTAACTAGAAAGTAATTGAAATTTCTTGGATAAAATTGATGTTTTAGAGCTTTCAGGCTATTTTTTAGGGTTACGATTTTGTGTATGGCCTTTGTCTGTCTTCTAGATATTAATCGTCTTTGATATCACGTGAACAAGCGTAATTAATTTTCAGATTGACGTTATTGTAAACGTTGATTGAATTTTGTTGTATTGGATATATTGGGTAAAATTTTTACCTGAAGAGTTTTTTATTAGGTCATTGTTTAGGGCGACGAAGCCGGGGCAGGCCGAGAAGACGCTGGTGAGATGACCTGGACGCCTTTCAGGGGGTTGGTGGGACATGGCAAAAGACCGAGAAAGATGGAAACAATTGGGGAGACCTTTGCCCAGCAGTGGGAAAACATAGGTAAGGAAAAATAAATTGTTTAAAGCTGTTGAATACGTGTATGAGCCAACTTGACGTGCTCGTGGTTCTCGTATATTGAGATATATTTCGCTCACGGTCCTCAGCTACAAAGTAATATGAGAACAAGATTGGCCTCGTTTGATCTACGCCGTTTTCCTCCTGGCTGGTTATTCGCTATGGCTCAACAAAACGTTACGCGATATAACTCGGCATTAACGCTAAAAAAAAGCTTAGATATAACAAAATAAAGAATATTTTTTGTTAACATGTTAAATTCCCTGTTCAACGTATAAATAAGATAAAATAAGTGGCGGCGCTAGTTTGTCGCGGTGAAGCGATACGCCGCGTTTTGTCGCATTCCGTTTTGTTGGGTCATAGCGAACAACCACCCTGAAGCGATCTGACTGCGTATATAATTCCGCGTTTATTGGCGTCACACATGAATAGGCAGTATTCAGAATTCGCGACAAACTTCCCCTTTGATGTTACGTGCTCCGCGAATTATTTATAATAATCCTCTTTTTGAACCCATCTTGAGTTCTGACACTTTTATCGCATTTCAGAGTCGTGTGCCTTGAGGCACATATCGCACAGTATGCTTTTCAAACAGTAGAATAGATTTATTTACACTTTTATGATGATAGATCGTTGAAGTTAAGCAACGTTCTGAGCGGTCACAACTTGGATGGGAGATCGCAGTGGCATTATCAGCTGAACGCTTCCGTGCTTCGGAGGGCACGTAGAATTTTGGTTGGCCACTTGCTCATACGAACGAACGAGTCCTTAAAGTAGTTCTACTTTTTGTATAGGTACTGTGCATCGAATATAATTATTGTTCTCAATCTAAGCAAATATTGTTCGGTCGTAGATCGCGGCATACGGAGTACCGCGGAGCTGAGCCGAGATTTTCTCCATCGAATAAGTTTCCATCATACAAAATAGATTGGTATCTTTCAACGGCCCGTTTCGAACCCTTTTGCTAGATCATAGGTTTATTTCTTAGAGAATGTAGGAAACTGGGCGTTAGTGACAAATAGCCAAACGATATTTCATGACAGACAAAATTTTCTATGAAATAAAATACCAATATTTTATCGACCAAATTGATTTTCGGGCTTTGTATTTCATTTTCAATAACCTTTACAAATGTGAGGATAAAAATAGTATAAAGACTGAATATATGGATTGAATGGCATCCATACGTGACATCGCGTCGCTTTTAAATATCACTTGGCATAAATTTTTACTAAGAAATTCCTAAAGAATTTTGAAAAATAGGAATTAATAAAACGGTGGATTGTTTCATGAAGCACGTTAAATCAGATAACGTAATTTGCAGTTAAAAGCACATAACTTTACTTAATAAACTGTATCAAACGAATGAAACTCCATCGAAAAATGGCAGCAAGAGTTTAAAACTGAAGTGATTATGAAACTCAAACTGGATTTCAACTTTTGTCGACCTCATAAAGCCATGCTCTGAATATGAATGGGACACGTGGGTCACGTGACTACCCTACTAAGCAAGTACCATTGACTCACTCGAATGGAGAAAAAGGAATAAATATGGTTAGGGAAGGCTGACTTCAAAAATTATTCGTATCTTTTAAAGTTGAAACAGATTTGTTTATATGAAATAAGATCACAATTGTATTTCCAAGTTGCGGTAGACAATATTCTTTCAGATCTTTTAGATGTCTAAGAGGTAGTCAGAAACATCTGTTTCCATTTAAATATTCAGGGTGAATATAATACTAAGTTTAGAAGCATTCAATTCCTTACTACGTGCCTGCCCCACTTTGAAAAGCGATAAACGTGAAAAAGCATTCACCCTTAGCAACTCCTATATTATTCTATGCCAACGGTCGGCAACAGGCGGACCGCGGTCCGTTTGCGGACCGCGAAAGGTCGAACCTCGGACCGCCAAATATTGTAATGTGTTGTACAGTTCTTGCAATTCACGAGCCAAGGGCGGATCCAGGGGGGGGTCGTGACCCCCCCCCCCTGGGCTGGGTCCTCCGGACCACTATTTAAAATTGTTAAACATAGGTAATGGTTTTAAGTAAGGATAAATTTTTTCGTCACAATATAGATTTTATGTACTTAAATACCTTCAATATTTAATCAATTTAATAAATTGATTAAATATTGAAGGTTACAAAATATTAATTTAAAATAAATTGAATTTATTTTAAATTAATATTTTGTATGATGACAAATGCATTATTCGGGAACTAACGCATCGAAAATTTGAATTTTACCGCGCCTGTGGAAGGTGAAGGATATTATAGGTGAAGCCGAATATCGGCTCTGGATGGTGAAGTGGCAGAGGGGTCAGGACAGACAGTTTTTTAAGGAATAGGCGAGACCGTGAGCAAAATCAAGCAAATTCAAAATATGTTTTGGAATAACTGAATTATTACTGAATAGTAATAAGATCATAATAAGACCACTTTGAAACGTCATGTCCTTAAAACTAGGGGATTCTTTTGCCAAAACTACGATGCTTTTTCTTAAAAAAAATTTTGCTCATTACGCTCGCATCGTTTTTAACAGAATAAAAGCGACCCAAACAAAGTGCCACGTTGCTTTTATCTTCTAAAAAAGTTTCTTTAAAAATTAATTGTAAGTCTTGTATGCACTTTAGCCAAACACACAGAAAAGTGTCTCTTCCGCGTACCTTTCATACAAGATACCTATTTATAGGCGTCACGACGCAAAACTTATTTTATATTATGTAATTCCTCCTCGCAGAATGAAAACCGACCGTAAGAAAAATGTTACTTACGTTGCTTTTATCTTTAAAAAAAATTTGCTCGCTTCGCTCGCGTCGTTTCACACGGAATAAGTGCCGACCGTAAGCAAAATCAAGTGTTACGTTGCTTTAATCTTAAAAAAAATTTTGCTCGCTTCGCTCGCGTTGTTTCTCGGAAAATAAAGATCGACCCTAAGCGAATCCAAATGGCATGTCGCTTTTTTCTTTCAAAATACTTTCATTTTGAAAGAAAAAAAAAATTTCATTTCAAAAATTTGCTCGCTTCGCTCGCGTCTTTTCACAAGATAAGAGCCGACCGTAAACAAAATCAAGTGTTACGTTGCTTTAAGCTTAAAAAAAATTTTGCTCGCTAAAAGATCGACCCTTATTATTATCTGTTTTCTTTCTGGACCTCGTTAATATTTTCCCACATTATCCGGACCCCACCTAAAAATACTTGCCGACCCCTGTTCTATGCATTCACCCCCTAGCTACTGCTATTTATTCTATGCATTCACTCCTAGAAACTGCTGTTTACTCTGTGGCGATAACAAAGCGCGAGCGAACTTCATTAAAAGCAAAGTTTTCATTTCATTACCATCCAACTACATGATTAATGTGCCTTATTTTTTTTTTACTTTCAAAAAGAGAGTGAGGTTGATAAGCTATGGTGAAAAAGTATGAACATAAGCACTCTTGAACTCTAATTTGTTCACATACAACATATAGAGACTGTAGAGAAAGAATAGAGTTTTATTCTGAGTTTATTGGTTAGTGTATGTATGTTCATCATCATTTTTGGAAATTATTATTTCCATTGTGAAATCAAAATCAGTTTAGTTATAACAAGATAAACTGTTAGGTAGCGAGCGACAAGTAAAGTTAGTTTCGAGATGCATTTTCTTGATAAATTGCTTGTGCAAAACCTTTAAAAAGTTTCCGGCGGTATCTAAGTTGCTGTTTAAGGTAATCCCGCTACCTCAAACCTGCAGCTCTCTGGGGATAGATTAGGGATGCAATCTTTCCCGCGCTTTTCTAAGTGCTGTTCTTGAACATGATAACAACATGCTGGTTACATTGCATTTAGAATTTAGAGTGCTTAAAATCTATACCTACTTTACATTGTAACGGTATGTTTTCCAAGACAAACAATAACGCAAAAAAACCATAGATAAAAACGATCACCCTTAAGCCGGGCTGCCTTACCACTCGGCCACGAAGTCCTTAACGCCGAAGACGAAACTATCAGTAAGATGATATTTCGGTTAAAGCACCGACCGAGTGGTAAGGCAGCCCGCCTTAAGGGTGATCGCTTGTATCTCGCGGGTTCGAATCCTGCCGAAGTCGTAAAACTTTTAGTAAGATTTTTCATTTAAAAATGAAATACCAAAGTGTGGTTTAACACTATAATCAAAAATATCTACATAGATAAAAAATAAGACAGATATTTACCAACAGTCTTATTTAGCCAATTAGCCAAGAAGTTATTTATTGTACCTTCAATTACTTGTCTAGTATTGTCCCCTGTTTGTATTGTTAGAGTATCTTGCTACATAAATGTTTTCTTTTCCCGAATGTATCAAGGCAATGCCTCTAGCAAATGTAGTTAACAATCACTTCAATTATAACCAAACTTCTAAACAGCATGCCTCGTGACTTGCATCGTTGTGTGAAAGAGGTTGTGGTTGCGTTTTCCCCGCGTGTCAGTTGCGATCTCCCGACGGGTACGGCACGCCAGCGGGGCGGATGCGGAGCGGCTGCGATTCGTTCGCGTGGATGCAGCGCTGCAACTTAAGGCTTCGCAGCAAAGCCATAAATTAATCACAGCTCAGGAGATTTCTTACGCAGATTTAGTATTTTATTCTCAAGTTGTTTCCTTTTATCTTGTAAGCTTGTAAATGTACGGATCTGCCCCGTGGGAGTAAGAACGAATTTATGGCGATTATTTAGATCGGTGAGTACACTTTTTTATTCACTGAAAATATATACAGACTACATTTTATATTAACGTGGATATATAAAGTTATTTTTGTTTTACCTTTCGTGTCTGCTGTGCAATAAATAAATAAATAAATAAATATGATCATGACTATAATCGCAGGGTGTGGTAGCATATTACACCAGAAGTTTAGGCAATTTTAGATCCTTTGAAAATGATAAAGGGGGTAGTCAGACCCCTTACAAAATGTGATACACATTTGCAGAAGTTAACATTTCCATACGTGACAAGTTGCAAAAACGTCTAAGGCAATGACAATATTTGGTACATAATTAACATTTTGCAAACCCATCGACGCTTATTACTATAGGATAAAATAAACTGTTGATATAATAATGTCGCTATTGTTAGATCACATTCACCAATCACATCAAAGCTAAGGGTACTTTGACCAACATGCCAACCTAATCAATTATCTGGAACATCCAAGGAACTTCTGCCCAAATAATCAAGTAAACTTCCATAAACTGTGATTCATTATTATACCCTGGAGCACTACCCACTACCCTTGTGCCCAAGCATCAATCTCTCTTGACGTTGGCGTTCGTTGAAGCGCTTGTGGTGTAGCTTGCCCGCGCCACGTAAAAAGAGCGCTGGGAGAAGGTGGAGGGGTATGTTTGCGCATGGGTACACTCGCGCACGAAAGTACCCAGGCCTATTATCTTATTTTTGACCTAGCATTTCGCTTTTCACTCGCGACTTTGTAGATTATATTATGTAAGTATATAGATTGATAAGTAGGTCTTCTTTCTTTAATAAATCTTTTGAATTAATAAATCTTATCTTTAATAAAAAAATATGTAGTCAATTATATTTTTTTGCTTCTATTGATCATATTTGTTTTAAATTATCAACTACATTATTATGAGTCGCTTCCTAAAACAATATAGGTTAGGTACGAGTACTTACATCATAAATATTATGGGTTAGGTTCGTATGGTTACAACATTATTTCTTACTTTTTTATGTAAAACCATTTCGCAATCTAAAACTTTTATGCGCGATGATATGTTCAAAATAATTTAACAACTGTGCAACTTGTCAGCCAGCGCTCTTTTTACATGGCGCGATTTATACTTGCGCGTTCTTGATAGGTCGTTGAGGTTTCGTGACGCTACGCGGGAACAATTTCGACGGGTCTCTGATCGGTTCTGAAGAGCCAAGTGGATAGTGCCTCGAATTTTCGTGCATCAATCGATTTTTCGTTTCGTAAAGCTTACAGTTAAAACCAAAACGCTAACTATCTAAGATAAAAACTTAAGAAAACACTCAAGGAGTTAAAAATAGTGGAAGAACTATCATAAAAAATGTCCACATGTTGGACCTCATGGACAAATGCATTGAGTAAAGTAAGCGCCCTCAAAGTTGGCGCATTATTCGCATGATGAGTACGCGGGGTGCGGCATGCGAACAGAGAATGACAACGCCGGCCACAACGCACGTAGTTGTTGGGTACATAAAGTGTGATCATGCTCAATATGCTCGGATTATTGACTTTGCCACGAAGAATCAAGCAGTAGTGATACGCGAGCTGTAATTTACGCCTTAACTCAAGTGAATCCATACCGATCATACCAGAGACAAATAGAGAAGGGAAAAGGTACGGGTAGTAACCATACAGTTGCTTGTAAACATATCTAGCAAATTTACGTTGCAGTCTTTCAATCAAAAGTGAATATTTGTCCTCACGAGGATCCCACCCTATGGACCCAAATTCAAGCTTGCTACGAACAAACGCATTGTATAGCATGATTGCCAATCTTACATCCTTGAACTGGGAAGCAGTTCTCATTATAAAGCCTAAGTTACGGCTTGCAGTTTTGCACTTAGACGTACCTAATGTGTTCACGGAAGTCCAGATGTGAGTCCTCGTAAAGACCTAAATCACGAATACAGTTTACTCTCTCTAATATATAACCAGCTAAGACATAAGGTGTTGTTATAACAAAATGTATTTGGACATTATCTCTGACTAGTTCTTATGCATCTTTAAAGGATCTAAAAAATCTATCTCTAAGCTAATGATCATTCAAATATACAAACCTTTTAAGATGTGACCTTAGCATTGCCGCTGACATCATTCGGGTAAATTGTTTTGGTGTTTTTGAAAAAAAGTTTATTGAAGGAAACTGGTGCTACTGATCATTTCACAAGGGTAATTAGCTTCCCGCAACTTGCTTCCGTTGCTGTCGAAATAGTAGAGCAGGAGCTCGCAATTGTTTAATTATATTAACCCATCAAGTAACGGGCGAATTATGTCGAACCGCCGTCAACCGGCGGAACGACCCCGGGGTCGTTGGTACCTTTTACAGAAATTGGAAGTAAATATTCAAGATTAAAAATTGTAATTTAATTTTTGTTTTTAATTCTTTCTATGACTTTGTTTGTGACTTTTAAGTTTTAGGTAATCTCTTTTATAACCGATCAGATTCGAAATTTTGAAAATTCGCGAATTAGGTTAGAATTAGTCAAAAACCGGCAGAACGACCCCGGGGTCGTTCCGCCGGTTGACAGGTTAATTAGTAATTGAACGTGTTTGCTAATTAGGCTACTTTTAGCGCCACTTTGCTCTAGCATAAACTCCGTCACCAGAGTTGGCCATTTGCTCATACGAACTTACTTACTTAAAGACTAATAACCTTAACCTTAAATTATTACCTACAACTGAGTAGGCTATAAAAAATAAATTGAGGAAGAGGATTTTCGGAGTGATGAACAAAAATACACCTTAAGAGTGCACAGCATTGCTCAAAATACAACATTAATCGAATTTTTAAATTTAATTTTGATAATTGTTTTTCAATAGTATTCAAAGCTACTTAGACTACTCTAAAGTATCAATTCTTGTATCACCCTTCATATTACGACAAGTTCGACAAGTCTTGCGCCATGGACGTGACGACGTACCCGCGACTCTATAGTATCGCGTAAATTGAATTTTCCTTGTATCAATAGTTTATTTGTTGAGGCTTTGTGTTGCATAGTGAATGTTACTTGTCTATCACAGACAAGTAACATTCACTACACCAGATACGATCACTTTTATGACTTGTTTTGAATCTTCGAATAAAGTATCGATTCAAATTATTAAAATCCTTTTGTTCGGTTCTTCACTGTTTATTAAACAATTAACTTACTTGAGACTACACTCATTGACATTTTAAATCACAAACAATCAATAAATTAATATTATTTTAGAAAAAAATCTGACTCTATATTTAAATATGTATTAATGTAGGCGATAGAACGGATAAAATATGTAAGTGAATAAACCACAATATGATAGTTTATCTTAAACTTTCGCGATCACAATTTCATATTTATAAATACATGTACACGGGAAATAAAGAAATAAGGTAAATAACGCGAAAAAACCCCGTGTACATGTATTTAAAAACACAATATGATAACCGACACCTCGGTTGGTGTATAACAAATAACTGTTAACTGAAAGGGTCATTACAAAAAACGTTGCGCAGATAAAGTAATACTCAGTAATATTTGAATAGCTGTCTCTCTGCCTCGCCGGCACATGATGGATGGCGGCGGAACACAGCGATAAATGAAGCGAAACTTTTGAGCTGCGGTTGGCTATTGAAATATTATCCGCTCCGAATATATCTCTCTTCTAAACGAACTTTGCTTTCTGTTAATCAAAAGGAATATATCTCTCTTCTAAACGAACTTTGCTTTCTGTTTGTTATTGACACTTGAGGCTTTGCTGCTGAAAGAAAACCAACGAGCTGATTCTGCCTGATGGCGATAGGCGATGGCCGATGGGCCGCAGTAACCAGGAGCCTTACTCAAAATACCCGAAAACGAAATTTCAATATTCGTAGTTCAACTTATGTTGGTGGACAATAAATTTGTAAACAGCTCACCAACATAAACTGAGCTTAGAATTTTGGCACGAAATTTTGTTTTCATGTATCTAAGGGTGGTATTACACTTATCAAATATCTTTGTCCAATGATGATGTTCAATATTTGATCAAATTTTTTACAATACATTAACAATACAATACTTTGATGAAGTCGTCCAATTTCTTTGATCAAATGTACATTGGACCAAAATATTTGATAAATGTAATACCACCCTAAGCAAGGCCCCGCTGTCAAATCGAACTCGTAAACAGATTTAATTTCTTCGATCCGCATTAGGGTCCATCTGGGACCCGAATCGTTACTCGGGTAGGTAGGTACTTTGCTTACGTGTGATACGACATCATTTTATTACTATGAGTTACTTGCTCTTTATTTGGTAGAGTACCCTGACTAGGTTTCTTATTGGATAAACAGTGTTGGCCGAGTTAAGTAGTACCCTGACTTTCAATCAGTAGGTCTACTTTACAAACCGAAAACGTTGCAACGTGCCAATAATCGCAGGTCAGCTTATGTTGGTGGAACTGGAAACTGATTTCGGAACATTAACCAACTTAGGCTGACCTGCGATTATTGTCACGATGCATCGTTTTTGGCTTCCAGAGTAGACCTCCTGGCTCGGTTGTGGGTTCGAATTCCGGCCTTGTATCAATGAACTTTTCGTTCCGAAAAATATACATACAGTTTGATACGAGCTCTAAACGGAAACTTAGATAAAATCATATAAACAGTTACTGTTGTAGACGATTTGAATTTAATTAAATCTCTACTGAAGCAGCGGCTACTCGTGCCGAAGTTAATAACAATGTCTTCAAATAAATAACGAGCGAAATAATGAATCAGAAATTACAACAAAAATATTCTTTATCATTTGCATTAAACTTTTGTATTCTCAAGAAAAGCAATCTCCAGTGTTTGAAGGCGGCGAATTGATAATATCAAAAGGAAGTCGTCGCGAGCAAACAAAGAGCGTCAATCCAGAAAATTCCCAGACTAAATAGAATACCAATTAGGGAGGGGACAAAAACAAGAGGATATCGATGATTCCATCGATATTCCAAAATACTTTTTGATAATGTGACGGATGAGAAATGAGAAATTATCTTTGAGAATTTCGCATCAAAAGCCGCTGTTATTTTGATAAATGAGAGGATCCCGGTATCGGCTCCGATGACGGCTCCAATTGAAAGTTGATAAATATATCGCCTTTATTACGAGCCATGTCGCCGCCACATGTTTTTGGAATCGACGTTTTTATGTAAATTAATTTTCAGACTATATTTTTCATAATCCCGTTGTTCATGTAGATACGTACAACTAAAAATAAAAAAAATCCAAATCAAAATGTATTCATTCAGTAAGATCGTTTATAGACCACTTTGACATGTCACGTTCTTATGATTCTACTGCCTGTTAAGATTATTCTGCCACCATAACTGGTTACGAATTCAAAACCTAGTTTCCTGTAACGAAAAATACGTGTTTTTTCGTAACTGGTATCCTACGAGGACAAATTATTATGCTTAGTTCGTAACTGGTTACGAAGCTCCGGTTACGTAGACGGCCGAAGCGTATTTTGCTGATGTGACGGGGTCAATGATCGTTCCTTCACCATCCCTTCCTAGATTACTTTCCTACAAAATAGTCACAGAAAACACTTTGTATTTAATCCGTTCTGTCCCTAGACAATTGTCATTACAATCTACATCTACAATCCTTTAGAATAGAAACGAAAAAATTGCAAAGGAATTGGAATTTGAGTGATCAGAAATGTTAAATCAATGGAATTAGTGATCATAGAAGAACGTTTGTCACTTGTCTACAGGCAGATATCTATTACTTATTTTATGATTTGTAAGTAAGATATGAAATAAGATAATCTCTAAATATAAACAAGACGAACCACGAAACTTTACTCAAAGTATCAAATGAAGATGGAAATGTGATATGTTTTTCAATAGAGCGCGGGTTTAGTTGAATTTGAGGCTCCATTCAATATAAATGGGTAAAGTTTTCTTTGATGTAATATATATATTACACGCTGGTTGGATTTATTTTTTTAAGCTATAACAAATATAGAAAGATACTAAGTTTTATGTACGAGCAAGTATTTTTATGAAATGGTAAAATTCCTCAGCTCCCGATTTGAAGATTCATAACACACTATGATATGAGTATACTTAGGTTCACAACATATTTTTTAATATGGAACTATGCGTTTCAAAAACAATACAACATAAATTAGTTGTGGTTTAGTTTTATATAAAAAGCAGCCCACAAAAGGTCAATAAGGACGTTAACGTTAGCAATTTTCGTTTCCGCGTGATCCTTCTCGATCCTCAAACTTTACCCACAAAAATATAAAGTGTAGACATTAAAATGATTGATGGATGTCGACGGAATGGAAAACATTATAAAAATCCCACGAATCGAATACCTGTCCCCCTAGCCAAGTTACATTTACAATTTACATCTACAATCGCTTTGGAAAAAATGAAATGAAATTATCATCGCGACTGTATTCCCCGGGTGCAGAAGTTATATTTTATTCAGGTCTTTAAGCATTTTTAGATCTTATAAGATTTCTAAGGGGGTAGACAGAGGTATGTCTAAATACTTGGTACATACCCAGTTACCCACATTTATAAACATTAAGTTGCTTAGCTTGGGATTAAGATGACGCTATGTAAAATGTTCAAGAATATCAAACTTATTATAGGTACCTCTATTTTTATATATTTTGCAGAAGTTAACATTCCATACGTGACAAGCTGTAAGTCCATCGATGCTTCATGTTTATGAATTGACTTTCAATGACGAAAACTAGAGCGATCAGAAATGTCAAATCAAAATAATAGCGATTTAGAAACAGAATGGATAAAAAGCGTTTCGTCGATGGAAATTTCAATTGGCGTAAAGGACAAAATGGCGATATTGAGTTATATATATTGCCGTAATCAGCTCGCCGAGATCTATCGAATGGTATAGTCAAAGTTTCTAAATTCCAATGTTTATGACCTTTACGTCCAAGCATTTTAAGGCATATTTTGGTAAGAGAAAACATATTTTGTGGTGTAAAGTTCTGGCAAGTTTTGCATTTTTCGTAATATGGGTGTAAAGAACATCACAACGAAAAAGGATGGTCGTATTAAACTTTTTTTTTTTGTGATGGCCTATAAGACCCAAATAATTAATTAGAAATGAAACAAGCTTTAGCGTATTTACGGTTGTACCAGACAAAACAAAAACAAAATTGTACTTGCAGCTCTGTATCATTTAGATAGATAGATAGATAGATCATTTTATTGTAAACTGTTGAAATTTTTACAAAGGTGGTAGGTTTGTGTTTAAATATAAGTGCAAACAGTTTGCCCTTTTCGGACGTACAACATATAAAAACTTAATAACTACTTAGTAAAGCTCACAATACCTTCAATCACTGAAAAATTCCTGCAGATCGCAATCCACTTTGGAAATAAGCCAGTTTTTAAGTCTACTGCTGAAAGAATTTACATATAGAGATTTTAAGTGTTGAGGTAAATGGTTATAAATTCTAATAGAGGAGTAGTAAGTAGGTACTCTTGTGAAACATACAATTATTAACTTGAGAAATACATATCATATATTTATATATAGTACGGAGGTTGCGTTTAGATTTATTTGCAAAGAAGTATCCCTGGTTATTTTTTACAAACAAACATGTTTCTAAGATATAAATTCCCGTGAGTGTTAAAAAATTCTCATGTTTGAATAAACCACGTAACGAATCAGTGCTGTGAAAGCCTATATAGCTCTTAAACATCTTTTTTGAACCAAGAAAGTAGTGTTAACATTAACTGAATTTCCCCAAAAAATGATCCCATATGTTAACTGAGGGTAAACATAACCATAATATGCACTTTTTGCAATACTTCTGGATGAAATATTTGTAAGTACAGAGAGAGCATAATTATGGATATTGAGATAACTTAATATTAACTATGCTAACGTGAGCTTTCCATGACAAGTGAGAGTCAATGGTAACGCCCAGAAAATTTGTTACTTTTGCTTCTTTTACTAAAATGCTGTTGTATTTAATGTCAATAGTCAATGGTTTAGTTTTGTAGTTTTTAAATTGAATGTAGGTAGGTATAAAGTTTTATTGATATTTACTTTTAAATTTATTTCATCTAACCAGTATACAATTTTTTCCAGAGTAGAATTAATTTCAGTTTCGAAGTTCTGCAAAGATAAATTTAGTTTTGGTATGAATATTGTTGCGATGTCTGGATTTTATGTTTGTTATAGAGTTTATATTGTTTAAAGTTAGAGTAAGTACATTTATTCTATATTAATTAGTTGTTACTGTGTATGATTCAATTGTAGGAACACTTGTGATTAAATTCTAGTAAAAGTGCTATGCCCAGCAGTGGGTTAAAAGTGGCTGATGATGATGAAGTTTGCATTAGATTAATTACTAATGTAAATGCAGTGTTGTCTTAGCTCTGTAAAGTGTTTTTTTCAATTAAATGCCCTTTATTTTCATTAAATACCTTTCTCTAGTGCAAAAATATTGCTGTGAAAATTTCACAAAAATTTACAATAAAAGAGATTTATATCAGATGTTATTTAATTAACTTTTACGTGAGAAATATCTTAATTTTATTGGAATACAAAGGTTTGAAACCAAAATTTTGTCCTTTACAGCTAGTTTTTATGAGTAAATTATCGACTTAAGACACAAATTCAGGTATATTATTTAATAGAATGTCCTATACGACCAACATTTTCATTTCGTAAAAAAAAAATAGACGGCGTATGTCTAAAAACTACCAAAATTGCTACGTCGTAAAGGACAAAAACTTTTTAAATATAATATGTAGAGTAATTTTAATAATATCAACGAATAGAGCTTGTCAAATAAAATATAGTCCCTTTAGAAATATTTTTTGTAAGTACAATATATATAAAGTTAAAAAATATTTTATAAAAAAAAAAGTGTTTTTTGGCTCTCCTGAAAAGTTGGGTTTTGTCCTTTACGCCAATTGAAATTTCCATCGACGGTTTGTCACTTGACTACAGGCTCGGTTGGAATTTAATAATATATTTACCTTCGCAACATTGTTCACCGGCGGGAAAGTTGTTGGTGGGAATATTTCGATGAGTGAGTTAGTACAACTTGTAGCAATTTATCTAAATCAGCATCAAGTTTGTTCGCTTTTCGTGAAATGAATTGATTGAGTTATGAGGATCAAATTGCTTGAAATAATAACTAGATATCAAATTCAATACTTTATTTGCATCTCATAGTTCTCAAACCCACAAAATGTAAATTTTAGATAAAGAGGAAATTAACATTTGCATTTGGAGAAGTTCGTTCGTTCGTTCGTATGAGCAAGTGGCCAACTCTGGTGACGGAGTTTTTAGGCCGCCTAAAGGCCTCCGACTGACAATTTAACGTGCCCTCCGAAGCACAGAGCACGGAAATTGTAAGAAGTGTCACGTAAGAGCAGGAATACATTACTAAATGGATTCGTGTTTGATCTAAAGTTCATTATAAAGTTAATAATTGATAGAGGATGTAAACCTTTGTAATCATTTTCTATAAACTAGTTAAACTTAGAAGTTTCCTTAGAAAAGTTAAGCGACCTAAAAACTGAAAACCGTCAATAAGTAGACTGCATCGCTCCAACAACAGCATACTGAGGGCTGTCTCTGACTTAATAGGCAATCCTATGTATAGGCATTGGCTAGACGTCCATGTTGATGGTAACAAGAAGTGACTTCGGTTATTAATTATTAATTTTTATTTTTTGTCTGCTACTGTCTTTTTTTGTATGTGTAATATGGGTCCATTTAAATGTATATTTAAATGTCGAGAGCTCGAAATAAACAAATTTTATTTTATTTTATTAAATAAGAATTCGTTAGTGAATGTAGCTTTACAGACGCGTCTAAAAATAGATGATTTCTTGCAAAAGGCCCGCGTATCTTGCGGGGGTGAGTGAATAAACTCAATTATGCAGCGGTGGGAAGCCCACGCACTCACGGGTTGTTTGCGATATCGATCGCTTAGCTATAAACTGTTTGTTTATCCAAATATCACTGATCATTGTCGTCACCACATTGGTTGATTCTGTAACTTATGTGTTCCGTTTGATACTTTCAATGTTCGTAAAAACACCAATGCAACAATAAATTAATTGTTGTAATGAATACTGCACGTCATTTTGACAGGTAATTATTGACAGGTAAACCTCGCCTAGTCGCGCGTGGATGAAGTGAAGCGGTGGCATACGGAATTCGAAAACTCATGACATTGCGTATGTTATATTTTCATTGGTCAATACAAATCAAAACGAGCATAGGTGACATTTAAAATTGCACGTTTTTAATTATGTTGGCTTAGAATACGAAAAGTCAATAACGCACGTGTTTTAGACAAGTCATGTTACTTTGTGCCGTGGGGAATAAGGCCGTTGATTCGTACGCTAAACCACAGCCGTCATAGCAAAATTACGTAACAGATGTAATAGTACAACACACGTAACAGATATAATTTTTTTGCATAGAACAAAATACAATAAAATACTAAACGTCAAAAAACGGTCGTGGATTCTCAACGAAGCTCGTAGGTTTTAGCACGCAGCGCAACTTAGTTCCAGTACCGATATTTTTCAGTTATTCACAATTCAGTTTCAGTTACATTTGCTCGGAATGCTAACTGTAAAATTTTACGATAATTGCTTTCAGAGAATTGGAAATCATAATTCGTGACTTTCTAAATGGACTGAAATATCGTGATTTCTAACTTGTGATAATAGAATTTAGTTAGCATTGAGTTGCATTTTTTTTTCGAACATCGCAACTAAGTATTAATATTAAAATGTTTTACTAAAAGCGTTGTTGATAGTTTGGTTTGATAGAGATTTCGTAGAAGTTGAGAACTGGCTGTGCGTTTTCAGAACTATCGCTAGTTATAGGTACTAGACATTATCATAGAATACGGGAAATTGAAATGTAATGAAGTACAACAATCAGGGGAACGCAGATGTCTATCGTACAGGCTTTCAGTCTAGTTTAGACATCTGAGATCTAAATGATTATGCTTAAAAAATACTTGCATTTAAGTAATGTATCTTTAGTTTTTTTATTATGTAAGCAATGTTAGTAATTATTTAAAATTTAGTGTCGAAATAAATTATATTATTATTATAATTACTCACGTAAAAATATTGTCGATTTAGATAGAGCGCGAGGAATGACCATACTCATACTCAGATTAAGATTCTCCGGAAGAATCGAAACATTGTCGGTATTTAAATTGACGATATTTTTAGGCGAGTAATTTCCCGTAAGCTTATTATATGCTTATATTATGTTTGACTGAGTTGTTATAATGCTCTATAAAAGTAAGGCATTAACACGAGCTCCTAAGTAGCAGTGAAGGGTAATACGTAATAGGTACTTTGACTAAAATCATTAGCATTCTAATTAGTACGTGGGCATGGGCATGTCTCAAATGTCTATTGACAGTCCTTTTGAAGTTTGGCCGGGGTCCATTCGACCGCACTAAATGACGTCTGACAAATCTTCGTTATTTCCCCGCCCGGGGCCATTCGGACCCCACGCAAGTTTGACCGCCGTCCCTAGGGACATAGACCTTGCCAATGTTGGCAAGTGTTGGATTCTGCCGAAGAGCTTTAAAATAAGATGTCACACTCAAGGGAGCAAGTTCTCCAAACTCCTTTGGGATGATAAACTGTTGTCGATGCACATTGGCAGTGGATGAGACTCTGTAGATTTTTTTTAAATCAATCTGATCTAATTGCACTTAACTAATTCGTTTTGAAGGTTTATACAATTTTGTTTACATTGCGCATTAACTGATTGATTTATTGAAACGTGAATTAATTCAAAATTGAGCAGCTGAGGCCTAATTATATTTTATTATTAATGTTTCTGTTTTATATTACAGCCGCGGGCACAGCATGTTATTGTCCAATAATATTATTTCAAAACATTAAATATCAACTAGTTTCGATTAGTAGATATTTAAATTTAATACGACCTAATTATTTTCTAAGATTATTCAGCAAGGATTACAAAAGTCAGAATTCTGCTAATACGCAACATCGTGAAAGATTTGGAGATTTAAGAGCGGTCAACCCGGCTCACTTTTCATACAAACGCTCGTACGTGATTATGCCGTTGTAACAGATCTTTCTTTTAAACTTTTGGACTAATAGGTATCTTGTGCACTATATCTAGGTTTCTATCGAAACTAAAAATCAAAATTTTGAGAAACAAATTCAGTATAAGCTTCCAAAAACCTGCTTTTAGCATAAATTTTACCTGAACTTTGGCCGTTCATAATGTACTCATAAATTGTAAAAGTAAAGAAAATATTGTCATAGAAACCTTGCAAATCTTATGGAGATTCTAAATGACTAATATTTATTTTACAAACTTGTAAGGCTTACTGAAAAACACGTATTTTCTGGAACACTTTTTATGAAATTTCCGCACACTATTTTTCGAGTGAGCGAGTGAGCGGCGAAAGTACCTACTGAATGCCGAGCGCTGAGGCGCTATCTCTCTTTTTTCGCTTTGCTTCTTTTTCTAGCATTGCGCTGGATGAAACTACAAGCTTTTCAGCTATGCCCGCGTCGATGATAGACGCACCGGGAAGGGCCACCTTAATCATTGACATATTTTATTTTATCAAAACAAATTGTTTTATTTAAAGGCGGCGGGAATCATCTCCTTTCTAACATCGGCTTTTCAGAGCCAGGGTATTTATTTACATTCAATGAGTACATAACTCAGTACCTTTATCATCCTCTCAGCCCCTGAACTTCGATGAAAGCCAGGTCAATAGGAGTTTCACTTATAAGTGGGGTAAGACAATACCGCAATGCTATTGATTTAATCAACAAAGGATGTATTAAACGCTTTGTCTATAAACAATTGGTGAGGAAGCAAGTCAAGTGACGAGTTCGGGGTAATCCATTACAAAACTTGCCGCGGGCGGACACTTGTCTTGTTTCCAATGATGACTAAATCTGGGGACAGTGGCCTAAAACCACCTGCAGAATCCTTAAGTATGTAATTCAAAATGTATTTATTTAGTACGATTGTTTATAGACCACTTTGACATGTCACGTTCTTAAAACTAGGGGATTCTACTGCCTGTTCCAACGCGATTCCCTGGTGTAGGGACGCCTGTCCCTACACCAGGGAAAGAATCAGGCAAGAACCTGGTGGTGTGAGCCTAGCTTTTTTTTCAGTGATCCAATCTTAAAACTAAGTAAATATAAACTGAGTTGGAAAGACTAAACGAATTTAAAACAATATTAAAAAACTACTCGTGACCACGATGACTGTAATATCATCGAAACGTCGAGGTAAATAAATAAATAATATTGATTTCAATACGCGATTAATTCCCGTTAATATTTTTAATATTAAAAAACATAGTTTGTGACCTAAATAAATACATAGCTTTATATCTCTGCAAATGCAAATGCTTAACAAAGAGAGTTTAATGTCAATGTGACAATGGAGTTAATAAATTCTATCATTGAACTGTGGCCGACAAAGCATCGGTTTCAGGTAATGACTCCTACAATCAGAAGCCTTTTGCAAATGCAATAGTCAAAGAGCATGTAATAGTAGTAATAGTACTTCCAATGTGATGACCCACTTCATATGCCTCGTGACAGTCTGACGAAACCACTGATATTGCTTTATGGCGTAGAGTTGCATCATCGTTTTGAATGTTCATGTTTTGAATGTTCATACTCCAGTACTTTGGACACATAGCTCGTAGAGACACTGAGAACCTGGAGAAAAGATGGGTCAACCAGGTGTCGGAGTATCTGCAGATTCCGGTGAATGCAGCCCTCCAACAGGCAACCGACCGAAATTCCTGGAAAATAATACTGGCTATGCTACGTCGGCAGAGTCACGATCCTCAGCAATGAGGGACCGATTGAGGAGGAGGAGGAATGTTTATAACAAAAAAGTTCACATCAAAACAAAAAAGTGTAACTGTACATTTTTATGTGAGGAGATTAAAAAAAAAAATATGCTAAGACCAGCAAATTAATTAGGAACACTTTTCTAGTATTTTCTTGTAGATTATGTTATAGTTTCTTGACAAAAAAAAATAGGGCTCAAGCTTTTCTTTGTTTAAAAAATGCATTATTCTACCTTGCTTCCGCGAGGCGCTTCACTGGTGAGGCAAAGTAGAATTACTTAAATTGTGCAGTGTAATCTGCCCCAATAATTTGTCTTAAGTTACGGTTTTGTTGTGAACGTAGCCTGATTAAATAGTAAAAGCCTCTGTTTAAAAAATAGGTTGACATTTAGGTCCAAATACTTAAACCCAGTATTACTTTTCAGTGACCGGAAAGTAATTGAAATGTCCGAAACAGCGACCCCCCCCTCCCTTCCCCCCACTACCCCCGCCCCGAGAACAGTTACTCTAATTCGATTGGAGCCCTTTTCACGCTCGGTGACATCCTGCGGCCGATAGTAATTAACTGCCAAATCCGACACACCGACCGACAGACCGACAAACTCAATCCGCACTAATTGAACAGTCACTTAATTTCATTACCGATGGACACCCTTTATATTCGAGTCGAAACGGACCGACTCGTCGGAATAAACATGTTTCATTAGGCATTGATACATCGACGCGTTTAGACATGCGCACTGAATACATTTGGAATGAGCGTTGAACCATCTGATTATTCGGAACTCTGAATACTATCGGTATTATCGGTAGGTACTTGATAATCAAATAATTTTTAAATGAAATACAATATTTTACATAGTTTTTATAGTGTTAAACCACAATTTGGTATAAGTAAACGCCTCTGACAGCTTTAACCGAGAAATCATCTTACTAATAGTTTCAACTCTCGACGCAAGTGGTTCCGTAGCCTAGTGGTCAGGCAGCTCGGCTTAAGAGCGATCGCTTGATCTACGCTGGTTCGAATCCTGTCGGAGCCGTTAACTTTTAGTAAGATTTTCCATTTATAATATTTAACATTACAGAAATATAGAATAACAAAAATATAAATCTACCCTAAGTCTAAGTCTGCAGATATCAGGCATTGAGCAAACATTCTCCGTCCAAATATTATTTCAGGTCCGACCGCTGAATTAACTTATGCAAAAACTGTTATTTAACCTCGAGGGCAAAACCTGGAGTCAGTTTTTAAATTCCGAACTCAGCCTACTAGAACAAAACGAAAAGACATTTAAAGAAACAAATCAGTGTCTTGTAATTAAATATTCAGACATGGGGTGTCTTTCTTGGGTGTATTGGCGAAGAATCACGAGGTTGGGTCAGTTTCCATTTTTCAAAGTCAACCTATTAAGACCCCAAAACGGATAGCAAGACATTTAAAAAAGGAATCAGTGTCTTGTAAATAAATATTCGGACACCCTGTATTGCCAAAGAATTTTGAGGTCGGAAGGCACAGAATCCTACGCATAAATAATTGAGATGAGTGTTATTGAGCAGGGTGGGTTACTGTGCAATTAAATTCAAATTTGATTGTAGGGGCTGTTTTTGAAGTGGGGATTTCAAAGTTTATTGCTTTTTGAAACCAGTTTGATTGAGGTCCTCATAATTGCTGTTGTGTTTTAAGGAAATTATTGTTTTGGGCGAATTTCGCAATTTTAGTGGCGTAGTGGTGGACGAGACTGATCGTAGATGCAGGTTCGATCTAATGGATTTTCCGATATTAATTTTTACTTACAGCCAAACTGAAACTCATTGCTTTATTGATTGAAATCACTTTTATTTATTTTTAATAGTTATTGGACTATTGATACCTACTGGTATTGGTAATTGGGGAAGTATTAGATGCGAATTACACAAGTTCTAAGCGGTGAAGGAAAACATCGTGAGGAAACCCGCGGCTAGTCAGCCTCACATATTGACCATTGGCTTTCCTGCGGATATGGCCGACTTAGCTGAGAGGATGGTTTAGGTGCTGGGTAAGCTTATTCCATCTCAACAATGTCCCAGGCACTAGTGTCCCGTTAAGTGTAGGCTAAGATTGCCTCCTGACGCTGTATAATGATCTTGTAAAGATGTTAAGGCCTGAGTTTTTCACTTAAAATGAATATTACATAGAAAAAGCATTCAAAGTACTTGGATTAAGACAATGCGAGTAATATTGTCTTAATCCAAGTACTATGAATTCTTGATGAATTTCTTAATGAATTCTTTCCTGGCCACTTTGAATATTATTCAAAGTGGCTAGATTTAGTAATCAGCCGCCAAAAAATCCGTAACAAATTCAGCTCTAAGGGTCAGATTTTAAAAGATTGTAATATTATTTGTAGAATTGCCTCCGTCAAGCGCCTCTCAGATGATATAAAAGCGTTCGAATACAATTTGGGACGAAGAAAATCTTATTTCTACAAATTAAATTTGCAAAGAAACTTAAAACAATTTTACATGAAGAATGTGGAACTTCACGGCGTAAAGTTTGTGAATTTATGCATTTAGCAGTATTACGTGCGGCGTGGTTTTTGTTTTAAGTTCTGACTCGCAGCTTCGCTTACTGCGCAAGCATTCTGTTTACAAGAAACGAGAGTCTAATGTGTTTGCGACTTTTTTAACATCTGTGTCGGTTGTGTGCGTAAAACTAGCGCCGCCATCTTTTGTATCATAATCTTACGTTGAACAAAGGAATTTAAAAAATGGATTGTACAGTTTGTGATACATATCGCTTTTTTTTTATACCTCTGTAATACGAGTAGTTTTATTTTGTATAGTTTAGGAAGAGTTCATTAATTAAAATTAGCGAAGGAGTACCAGATATTCTGAATTCAATATCGTTTTTTGGCTGAGATTTGTAGAAAGATTCGAATCGAAAGTAAAAGTACCTTCTAGAACAGTTTTCTTTATAAAATAAATACCAGTACATACCCTAAGTTCAAACATAAACACGACACCAATACACCAGTAAACAGGAGTCAGTGTATCGTGGGGTTAATGCGTAAGTTGGCGAGCGGTGTCCCGCCACCCGTCACCCGGCAATTAGCCCAGACGGGCTGCGTAATCAGTTTACTAGCGCCGTCTCGTGTGATGTGTTTGTGCAAATGTTGGTAGAGGGCCTTCAGCTATCTCCTACTAATTGATAAATAGACGTTTAAACGTGTGTAAATAATAGGATAATAGGGTATTGAAAAGTAAACCAGATATTTCGTAGGATGAAGTGATATATTTGTAAAAATGCAACTCCGATAGTAAACATTTATGACAACAACATTTTACAATTTTAAATCAAAATAAAAGAAAAAATTGCATTCATAGATATTATACCTGTGTCATTTTTTGCAGTATTCAATTGAATATTTTCATTAACATTTTAGTACATTGTATTTGAAATTAAAAGTTTCAATATGGTTGCGACCAAAAACATTCCTGTTAGAAACTGCATTATGAAATACGGTCCTCTGTTGAAAAGTAATATACCTCATAATTCACTACGGTCTGCTTGTAGGTATGTTGCTGAAGTTAAAAAGCAATATACCTTGTAATTAACTATCAGTGTTGTCACATCATCACAACAAACAACAACCTCAGGCTAAGTAAAACTGATGTTTTTCCTCAATTATGTTCAACACATTGAGTTGGTCATTGTCCAAAATGTGAAGACATGAGTAGATCTTTCTTAATAATAGAGTAAAATAAGGGCGACCCAAAAGTAGTAATAATGCAGTAATAAATAGCGAAGCGAGGACATTATGTGGTTCAAGGAAATGGTAAAAATAAAGTTGGTTAGCAAGGGTTCCAAGTAATTCAAACTTAGAAAGTGCTTAAGGCGGGACCAGTAAATTCATATTAGCGCGGATTTGTTCCTCCCGCCCATTCAGCGCCGCGGAAACTCACTAGATTTATTATTGTTTACGTAAAAAAGCAAAATTACCCATCCCCATTTAATCAAGATTCCGTAAAATATCAAATTATCCTTAAGTGGGGTCGCGAATTTCGAATTTTAATTGAAAACGGTTTAACTTTTAATGAAGGGAAGTGAAAAAAAGTTGAGAATGAACCGGGAGTTCCCGCCTGTTGTTCTTTGTCTTAATTAAAGAGTCTTAACTATTTTTTTGTTCGTTGTTTATTCGAAGGCTTCTGAGCGCGGCTCGATGTCGAGATGCGCAATATTCCCAACCAAACAGTAATGTGGGTTCCGTTATCAAAATATCTGATCTCTCCACAGTATTCCATTCTTGTCCTCTTTTATAACATCTAACTGATTTCGAGACCCTTCCTGATTTCGTGAGTTATTTTGTAAATTAAGAAGGTAAGTTCGTATGAACAAGTGGCCAACTTTGGTTCGTATAAGAAAGTTGCAACTTTGGTCAGCTTTGGTGTCGAATGTCGATGGTTTTCTTATAATAGTAAATACTATAACTAGTATCACCCATTATCTTTTACCATTTTTTGTATCAGTTACCAAAAACTTAATCTAAAAACACATTAACTTTTTTTTTTTTTTTTTTTTTTTTTTTTTTTTCATTATAAATGAAAAATCTTACTAAAAGTTAAAGGCTCCGGCAGGATTCGAACCTGCGTAGATACAAGCGATCGCTCTTAAGCCGAGCTGCCTGACCACTAGGCTACGGACCCTCTAAGCCGAGGCCTGAAACTATTAGTAAGATGATTTTTGTATCGGTTAAAGCACCGATGAGCGCCATCTACAGGGATATTAGAATATCACCTGCTCATTGATTGAAGTTGCATTCAACACAAATGACCAGAGATGTCGCTACGCTAATTCTATAATTTATTTATTATTTTACAGTGTTAAACCACACTTAGGTATTGGAAATTTCATTATAAATGAAAAATCTTACTAAAAGTTAAAGGCTCCGGCAGGATTCGAACCTGCGTAGATACAAGCGATCGCTCTTAAGCCGAGCTGCCTGACCACTAGGCTACGGACCCTCTAAGCCGAGGCCTGAAACTATTAGTAAGATGATTTTTGTATCGGTTAAAGCACCGATGAGCGCCATCTACAGGGATATTAGAATATCACCTGCTCATTGATTGAAGTTGCATTCAACACAAATGACCAGAGATGTCGCTACGCTAATTCTATAATTTATTTATTATTTTACAAAAAATCATCTTACTAATAGTTTCAGGCCTCGGCTTAGAGGGTCCGTAGCCTAGTGGTCAGGCAGCTCGGCTTAAGAGCGATCGCTTGTATCTACGCAGGTTCGAATCCTGCCGGAGCCTTTAACTTTTAGTAAGATTTTTCATTTATAATGAAATTTCCAATACCTAAGTGTGGTTTAACACTGTAAAATAATAAATAAATTATAGAATTAGCGTAGCGACATCTCTGGTCATTTGTGTTGAATGCAACTTCAATCAATGAGCAGGTGATATTCTAATATCCCTGTAGATGGCGCTCATCGGTGCTTTAACCGATACAAAAATCATCTTACTAATAGTTTCAGGCCTCGGCTTAGAGGGTCCGTAGCCTAGTGGTCAGGCAGCTCGGCTTAAGAGCGATCGCTTGTATCTACGCAGGTTCGAATCCTGCCGGAGCCTTTAACTTTTAGTAAGATTTTTCATTTATAATGAAATTTCCAATACCTAAGTGTGGTTTAACACTGTAAAATAATAAATAAATTATAGAATTAGCGTAGCGACATCTCTGGTCATTTGTGTTGAATGCAACTTCAATCAATGAGCAGGTGATATTCTAATATCCCTGTAGATGGCGCTCATCGGTGCTTTAACCGATACAAAAATCATCTTACTAATAGTTTCAGGCCTCGGCTTAGAGGGTCCGTAGCCTAGTGGTCAGGCAGCTCGGCTTAAGAGCGATCGCTTGTATCTACGCAGGTTCGAATCCTGCCGGAGCCTTTAACTTTTAGTAAGATTTTTCATTTATAATGAAATTTCCAATACCTAAGTGTGGTTTAACACTGTAAAATAATAAATACATTAACTTTTATTAAAATTCGAGATCATTAAAAACTCCATGCCAAGACAGCAATCAATCCATTAAAATACCGAAAAGTCGATTTTCTCAGGCGAAGACGACTAAACAAGTGAAACTGGTACTTCATTAATTTGATTTCAGGTATCTACTTAAAAAAAGATAAAGGAGAATCAAGACGAGCCATGAATTTTGAAACGTAAAGAGTAAAGCGAGTGACACTTAAGTACAAGTGTTATTGCAGACGGCTTAATGCGCCGATTGTTGAGAGGAGGGACGCTCGGTTGTTCCTTTGTCCATAATCCTCTCTTACTTAGGCTGGGTTGAGTTTAAAAATATTTTTTTTTTAATTAGGCACTGATTTAACTTGAACGCTTATTTTGCGTCCTCTACATTTTTTCCCTTTGATGAAGATTGATTGGCACGAATTCATAAATCGAAAAATACCTATATAATTTGTGATCGTTTAATTTTTACTGCTATACAAAATACAAATAATGAAAAAATTATGTGGATAATAATTGAAGATATGACTTAGCTGATTTCTATGAGCTGTGTGCAGAGTGTCAGATAGGCGATTCTCTTACGTTTGCTTTTTACAAAAGTACAATTTGCTTTTTTACGTCGTGTTTGTATAACGCCGTGTCGCGTCGCGTCCTAAGTCAAAACATACACCGGCTGCGCCAAATAGTCACAGATGACCACTGAATGAGGTTTATAACATTACTTTCTTAGAAAATTCTCGCCACAGTTCAAAAACCAATTAAAAGCCTTAAAATTTGGGTATTACACTTAATTACCTGAAAAAGTCCTAAAGCACCGTGAAAAGTGCTCCTAATTACCAGAGACCATTAAAATAATTACAAAAGAAACAATTAAGCAACTAATTAAGACAAAACAAGCTTCAATCCGGCGCGAGCGCCCAGATTTCCAACAAACAGTTTAAAGTGAATTAACTTTCAATAATTTACCTGCCGCTGAAATAATGAAATATTTCAAAATTTAATTAACAACGGACTGAAAATTGTTCGTTTTGAATGACCTGTAATAGGAATTGAACCAGAGGCGTTAATCCACTTTGTATAAACGGTGGTTTAATGATGGCTACGGCTTCAATTAACGAAACATGTGACTGCGCCGGGCACGTGCGTAGTTGTCTCGTTTGACATTCACAATAGGACGCGGCGGTCGGTGTCGACTGTCGACGATGTGGCGATTAGAACAAATAATGTAAATAAATCAATAAATATCCTTGGACATTCCACACAGCGTCATCTAGTCCCAAGCTAAGCAATTAAATGCTTGCGTTATGGTCCAGATGACTGATATACTACATAGATACATTTTTTTTTGTAAATACATACATATTATACATAGAAAAACAACCAGACCCGGAACAAATATCTGCAGAACATGCAAACATTTGTCCCGCGGCGGGGATCGAACCCGCAACCTCCGCGTCTCAGGCAGGCTTTCGCCCACTGCGCCACAGAGGTCGTCAAATGTAAACCGGCCATAACTTTGTTAGACTGGAACAATGCGCGCATGACGCAGCGAGACAGCGAGGAGCGAGAGGAGTACTAAGGTAGATCAAAGGTCCGGCTCGACACCGGTAGAATAAAATTCCAATCCACGATTGGGGACGCGAAGTTTGTTTTTCCGACGGTTTTCCCAAACTCACTTTGATTTGAGCCGGCCATTTTGTGTTCGGGGAAATTGACTTTGAGATTGTGATCTGACTTCTTTATAATTTGCATTCTTTGGGATAATATTTTTGCGGATTTATTTTTCGACTTCTCGCCTACCATTTTTCAATTAGAATAAATTTCGGAAAGAGCTCATTTGGCCGGTTGTTTTTCTTATAAAGGCTTTCATGGTAATGTGCGGAGTGTTTTTATATTTTTTGAATATTATTAGGAATTCGGTTTTCTCACCTTTTTCGGTTAGAGATTAAATATTAAACTTTATAATAGATATTTTTTGGTTTTATTAACTTCTTTGCCGCACCGGCGCGCTGCTATGGACATTTGACGTACTTTAATGACTTCAACTTTCTTCAACATTTATTAGTGATACTTTACGGATTTATTTACAAATTAGTCTTAAAGTAAAAACAATTAAATGTAACATTTACTTCATTCGGGATCATTCCATTGAATTAGCAATCAGTAGGTACATTAAATAGGACCGCCGAAGCAGAGGGCTTATCAACCGAGCTTATATAACAAAAGGACAGGACGAGATTGTAATTAAGTTATTTCCCAGAGAAACCCTTGATTTCCCAGTCTGGGCCCTTACTCTCAACACCAGAAACGTTACATCGTGCCAAAAATCGTATTATAGCATAAGTTGATGGAAACTGAATTAGGAACATTTGACCAACATAAGCTGAACTACGATGATTGGCACGATGTATCGTTTTCGCTTATGGGAGTAGGAGCCCTAGTCGGTTTCCTCAAATGTAAGACTTTTAGCTGTGTGTTGGCCAGCCTGGCACACTTCGCTGCTTGGAAAATATGGCCAACGTAGGCGGCCTTTTTAGTTCGTTTTCGCGCGTCGCCCGGAACTACTTCGTGCGTGACAGTGACAGAGTAATCCATTAGAATGAAATGGCAATTTAGGTATATATAGCTGAACCGCACGTTAGTTCATTTTCAAGTCGCTATTTAAATAAGTGTTTACGCGTTGAGCCTCTATATTTGTTTCATTAATATTCTGTGGTCTTGTTGGCCAGCGGCCTACAAGGTCAGCATTCTTGTTATTCCTGAGTTCGTCCTGAAAGCATTCGGCTATTTACTTGAGGAAAAGACTGAGAACATTTTCATCTAGAACTCGTGGAGTCCCGCTTGTTTTATCCGCAAAATGTACTCGTATTTTCCCTTTTATCTAAATGGTTCTTGACAATTATAAGAGCACAGTCTCAAGCTCAACGTGGTATCTATTCTATTTATTTTTACTTACAAAAGGTTGAGTAAAGCCTTTTAATACTTGAAACGATACATTGATACAATCTCTTGTTGTCTGAGCGTAAAAACAGGCTTCAAAAAATTATCAAAGACAAAAGACGCCCACTGACATCTTCAGACATTCATTCATCTGTAAATAGTACTCGTAAATAGCAAAAAAATGTGTTTTTATCATTGACGTACAATCTATAGAGTCACAATCAGACAAATAAAATGTCCACGCCAAAACTCGGCGCACGCTACGTAGTGCGCCGAGTTTTAGTTTTTGCGTATAACATTGAACATTAAAACAAACGACATAACGTCTACATGCAAAAGTCAAATGTAATTATAGAACATTGAATTTGCTCGGACATTTTTTAAGTGTTGTCAGCTATTAGATTGTGACTCGAACTATTTTTAATATTTTTTATTTTAAGTTCGAGTTAGTTCAAGGATACTTCTTAAATGAATTTGTATAATTCCAGAAACACGTAAAAGCTCTACATTTTAATTGTAGTTCCTAATCACAATAAAAATGTGCGGCTCCCAACAGCTGTAGTAACTAAGTTGTAAATTAGTGCCGTCTCCTAATTTGTTCCCGCGACGCGTGAGCACGGAGCTTCTACAACGGGATTAACCTAATTGATGTTTTGTGAGAAAATACTATGTAGGTAATGCTTTTGGTACAACCTTTACTATTTCTTTTTTAATTAGTGGAACGTACAAGAAAATGGCATCATGTAAATGGTACTTGAGAAAGATTTCTAATCATCTTTGGTCTTCTCAACTACGATATCACTGCGTTGTAAGTTTTAAACTCTACAGACCTTAATACTGTGATTTGATTATGCTTAGTTGACTAAGCATAATCAAATGGCTTTGTCCCCATTAGGCTCACAGGCTGACTGTTTTCCTCTAGTTCGGCTCATTATATTTACGAGTATATTCATATTTAAATGGAGTGTTCATACAGCGCCTAGTGTTCATAATTTGCTGGTTTTTCGACTCATTCAGTGTGAGGCTGAGCTGAAACAAACGGTGCTCGGCGGCTAACTGACAGTCGAGCGGCTGACTGTCAGTTAACAGACAGTCAGCCGCTCACTGTGAGCATAATGGGAACAAAGCCCAAGTTGATCCTCACCAAGCCCTCGGGAGTCTAGCCTGGCTATTTAGACTAGACCTATTACTGTCCCGCAGTTTGTTTGTCTGCAAACTTGCCAATTATGTTTGTGTTAAGTACGTGCTGAGTAGGATTCAATAATTCAGCTCGTGGTCCCTATTGACTGTGTTTACTAACTGACTAAAGGATTCATACTACTGGGCGGAGCCAGGCCGGAACCGAGATAGTTAGTTCGTATGAGCTAGTTGCCAACTCTTTAGGGAACTCTGTTTTTAGGGACTTTAAAAGCCGGGACTGACAAAGTAACAGACCAAAACTCCATTGAACGAACTAATGAGCTTTCAGATGTAAGACAGTAGTTTTATCATGGACGAAATAGATGTCTACTATTTCGTCCATGGTAGAACTAAACGCGTTTTTTACTCTCCTCACTCGCCCGCGGATCGCGCGTGAAACCGTGAACCATCCGCAAACAGGAGTAATAATAATAAAAATAATAGAGTGTAGATTGCATTTGCATATTCTTCAAGGATTTGCGCGCGATCCACGCCTCGGTCCCGTTTTTCGGTATTTTGTCCCGCACAATATGTTTGTCAAATCTCTGTGAGTGTGTATTGTTGACAGCTTTGCGTCAAAACGCCACAACATGCTTTACCAATTAATCTAAAGGTTCATGAATAGTTAATGCGTTCAGCCAACCCCTTTCGACTCGACTTGAGTCCGGCCCGGTCCCGTCTCGCGCTGGCGTGAATAGTTACTGAAGTTTCCAGTTTACTATGAATTTAGAACTTTAAGTTCTTGGCAACTAAAGGGACTTTTATGTTACGTTAGTTCAGGACAGGTACTCGGCGGTATATTTTGATTAGAGAGTAGAAAAGGGAAATGTAGGCAATGTCCGTTCAGCAAAAAGTTACGTCTTTAAAGCAAAGTTTTTCTTAGTTTAAGCTTATGAGCTCATTTAAGCAAGACATTGGAATGTTTTAAATCTATTTGGTTTGATTTATATGCGCATGAAAACCGGGGGAATGTCAACCGCGCCTTAGAGTTAGAGGTACTTATACATTATGTACCTACCATTAGTCATCTTGTTTCATCTCATTATTATCTTCCTTAGTCAAACTCAGATAATCTCAGAATTAAATAGCTCAGGTAAGTTATACTCAGAAGTAAATGAAGCCCCTGATTACTTGCTACAATGTTCAAATATATCAATAATAAGGAAACGGAGCCGTCCGTAACAAGCGTTGGGTATAAGATACTTATTCAGCTTTAATTGGCACTCAGTCAATAGATCTGTTATTTATCAGCGGACGTAGACAAGTGGATATTAGCGCACAATTAAATCTAAAACGAAAAAAACAATGTTATCGAAAACGTAACAACAGTATCGACCTTTTTCGTTCGTCGGAATGTTTAGGCCTCATCTTTATAGGTCACATAATCAAACACATCGCATAATGTTTAGGTGCATTTAGCAATATCTAAATTATATGTACCTAAGTATGTATACCTAATTAAAACAAAGTTTAGTCCCACCGCCGCACAAGGTTATACAGTAGTGTCACTGGCACAAAGCAATAGTACTATCGACACTACGCCGTTTTAATGTCATGTTAGAGGAAATTAGATCCTGAATTAATTATTATTGCGTTATAATTTAAAGTTTGAGCAGAATTTTCTACCACCCAACTGTTCTTTAACCTCCTACAGAGGGCTTTGCAGATGCTTGACAAGACGTAATACACTAGAGTAACAAAAACAACGATGCAGTTTCGCTAACCGCATAACCGTTTGTCTACGTCTCTAAACGAAGAGCAGCTCCTATCGGACGGCGGCCCAGATTTTATTGCGCATAACACAAGTTTATGGGCGTTATCTACTCGCGGCGATAGCGGCGGGAGACGCGCTCGGCCCGGGCGCGGGACGTGACTCGCCTGCCGATGACATCGGCTCTATATTTGTGACATTTCACCGTGACTGTGGCTGAGTGACTGAGTTACTGACTGACCCCTGAATAATGAAACGTTACCTTAATATTTGGGAGCGTATTCACCGTTTAGGACGTTTTTATTTGTCAGATTTGTATAGACAAACGTCAAAATATATAATGACATCAAATAATGCAATGTGCTATTGTAGTATCAGAACAGACAGTAGAATAACCTAGCTTATAAGACTATTCTTGGTGATCCTTTGGGTCCTACTGAATAATATTTTTTAAATTTTGACTTCAACAAACACTTTGAAATGTGTTTGTTACTCCTTCACACTCAAACAGCTGGACGGATTTGAATGAAATTCAGTACCAGGATTGTTTATACCAGGATCAAAAATACCCTATTTTTTATCAAGGTAAAAAATAGGGTATTTTTGACCCCGGTATTTCTACGGGGGCGCAGCTAGTTAAAAATAAAGTTTCCTGTATTCACATTGTAAGATTTTAGATGTTATTATTGTTAACTATAAAAATCTACAAGTAAAGTATGAATAGTTTTGTTACACAATAAAAATATCACGGTATTTTCGTGGATACACCAAGGCAGAAATATTGTTACGATCTGACAATGTCACATATTTCGCCATCGGCGGTGAAGCAAGCGGCTCGTACATACTGGAGTTACGATTACAGAGAAATGTTGCAGATGTGGACGCACCCTATCTGGGGAATTGTTCAATGTGCGGTTTCCACTTTTTAAATTGGGGTCATTGATCGAATCAACTTTCTTGAGACGCTTTGAATGGACAGGCGCGCCTTGTTTCGAAATTCGAATTTGCTTCGGGAATTTCCGTCCACTATAACTGAATTTACTGAGTTTGTGGCCTAGACTGCTTCTTGTATAAACATCTACAATCGATACTCGTATTACTCAACTTGATATGGCTTTTTATAAAGCTATGTTCAAACCGACGTCATTATGCGATAGAAAGCTAAAGTGTACTAATGTAAATCGGAGTGTTTACAAAGCTGTTGCGCACATGTCCCTTCTAAAATACACAGCGTTTAGCATGCGTCTCGTTAGCACCGTCGGTTGAGGCGCAGCTTTAGCGCTGATCTGCCATTTAATCACGCGATGCCGTAGAAACACAGCTCAGTGGAGTTTAAGCGAGATTAAACTGTTCATTACATAAAATTATTCGGCTGCAGAATGAAATGGCGACTTCATTTCGCAATGTAAAATGATTGTGGTCGGCGAAACCCGTCGGCGTCACGATCACTGATCGCGATTATTCTTACAATCAAATTATACTGCATTTATACACGATAAACTTTGGAAATCTTTAATAAAAATTTTAATCAGTGATTTTCAAATTGTTTTCCGATGGTTCAACCACTTTTAGCCTTGTCGATACTAGCAATCATTTATAGCAGAGGCCATTTACAGTAAAAACTAAAAGTTACAGCTTTCAAGAACTTTATTATCTTATCATAACAGTATTTTTAACTATAGGCTATCTCGCAGTTTATGTTACGCAACGAAGTATTTGTAAAGTAATGTAGACATTTCTTGCTCAAAATACATGCAGTACAAGGCCTTTACATCTTTACTAGATGATTTATACAGAGTCAGGAGGCAAGCTTTGCCTACACTTAACGGGACAATGTAGTGCCTGGGACGTTGTTGAGATGGAATAGGCTTGCCCAGCACCTAAACCATCCTCTCAGCTTAGTCGGCCATATCCACAGGAAAGACAATGGTCAATACGTGTGGGCCTGACTAGCCGCGGATTCCCTCACGATGTTTTCCTTCACTGTTTAAATACATACATACATAAAATCACGCCTCTTTCCCATGGGGGTAGGCAGAGACCACGGATCTCCACTTGCTACGATCCTGACACACTTCTTTCACCGTTTAAAGCTCGTGTTAAAGTGCATATAAATTTTTCGACACGAATAGTCAATTGATGCACGGCCGGATGCGAACCGCCGACCTTCGGATCGAAAGTCGAAGTACTTATCCACTTGGCCAACACGGCCAAGTGGATAAGTTCCATCTTTATAGTATAACCATCTTGTACATCATGCAGTACAAGATGGTTTGCAATATTACAACTACGTAAAACACTCTGCTTTTGCCTGGGTCATATGGAGTAGGTATAAATACTTATTACATTAACAAACAAGGAAAATGCGAACACACGTGATAAAATAAAAAATAATCTGCTATGGTTACTGCTTACTATCGTTTTCGCCACCCCATGGCCCGCGTGGTATATAAAAACACATATTTTCCTTTGTTGCTGTATTGCGCGAATATTCCTTGAATTATCTCTATATTCGTCATTCTTCCCGGGATCGTGCCTACATCTTAGAATAACAGTATTTCAATTATTTTTATCTCGGAATGCCACGAAGCCTGCTCAGTTTTGCTATTTATTTAAGTTTTTGCTTTTATTTCAGGCTGTGCAATCTGTATGAGAACTTTTAATAATAATAAATAATATAAATATCCTTGGACATTTCACACGGCGTCATCTAGTCCCAAGCTAAGCAATTTAATGCTTGTGTTATGGTAACCAGATGACTGATATACTACTTAGATATTTTTTTTTTGTAAATACATACATATTATACATAGAAAACACCGTCTAGTGCAATTAACCTCGGTCTTTGGCAATCCACCTACGGTGGCGAGGCAAGTCGGCGACAGGGTCTTTAAGCGGACGTCGACTAAAACTAACCAGTATACCCAAGGAGGGTTGACGTCAGGCAGGCGGCCGGTCGTAAAACTATTAGCCAATACTTTTTACAACATGGAGTATGAATGTGGATGGGTATACAAGTAGAGGAAGGCCGAAGAAGAAGTGGATAGATTGTGTGAAAGATGATATGAATGTAAGAGGAGTGAGTTCAGAGTTGACGAGCGACAGAGGAGAGTGGAAGAGGAAAACATGTTGTGCCGACCCCACTTAGCGTGGGATAAGGGCAGGAGAATGATGATGATTATACATAGAAAACACCCAGACTCGAGACAAATAATTGCAGATCATGCAAACATTTCTTCCGCGACAGGAATCGAACCCGCAACCTCTGCGTCTCAGGCGAGCCTTCGCCCACTGTGCTACAGTGGTCGTCCAATCTTGCTAAGAAGGTTTTGATAGATCGTTGAAGTTAAGCAACGTTCTGAGAGAAGAGGTCACAATGGGTGGCCAAAAGTGGCATTAACCGCTTCCGTGCTTCGGAGGGCACGTTGAATTGTCGGTCCCAACTTTTCATTGGTTAAGCTATGATGGAGGCCTTTAGTAAGATTTGATGTAATCTTTGAGGCCCTGCTGAAATAAATGTTTTTAAGCTATTGCATAGCTTCTATTGCGGGCCTTGAGCGTGGAGACCGAATCCAGAAATTCCGTAACGAAAATAACCAACACCCCCCACTCCGAAAAAAATGCTATGCAATAGCTTTACCGCGGCAGTCTCCGAGTGCCACACGTCTTTTTTCTTTCTTTCTTTCTTATGCGGCCTAAAAACTACGTAACCAGAGTTGAACACTAACTCATACGAACTATTTTATCATTTATAAAAGATTACTAAATAATAGCTAAACAATACTGAACAAAAATTAACATCGTCACAAGAAAGAGATTACTAAATATAGATACAAAACTGAACTAAAACTAAAATTACCACAAGAGACCAGCAAAATAAAGTTTTTAAAATTAAAGAGATTACAAAAACTAAATTTACAAACCAGCACAAACTAAAATTATCCTTGGATAAAAGCGTGTGTCCCGGCTTACAAGCTACCTTATTAGTACAATAGTAAAAGGAGTAGGTACGTCTAGAACAGAGAGCGACAAGGTTGATAGTGTAAAACTTGTTACAGTCGGGTTCACAATAAAACGTAGATAGTCTCTACTTTCTGTTATGAGCTTTGTATATCTAGCATTATATTGTAGCATCCAGTATACTGCAGCCAAGTTCAACATGCAAAGTTTTGTAAACAAACTGTCACTTACTAAATTGACTTGTTATCTAAGGGTAGGTGTTAAATATGCGAGCTGAGGGTTTTTTGACCGAGTTGATAGTAATTTATATTGAAGTCTATAGAAATATGTGTAAAAATCAACAAAAAGAAGGTTCTGTGTTCCACTTTGTTTTTTATTATACAATATAATTTTTATCGTATGTTGTTCACCGAGTATTTCGTCAATGGTGAACCGATCCAGATTATACCTAGCACACTCCACTGATTCCGGCCTGACACGGGCGATTACGCGCGTGACAATTCATCCATTAGAGTTAAATGGCAAGTTTAGGCATTTATAACGGCAAAAATGCTAATGCAAACTGAGACTTTTCTTTGTTGCGTCTCGTAGTAAAAGTCGCTATAAACTATTTCTATTCTATTCTATTTAAATTAATGATTTCGCGAAGTTGAGCTTCTGTACTCTTTTTATTTATTCTGTGCTTGTACTTGTATTTTATTCACGACATTTCATCTCGTAGATGAGGTACTCAGTTTTTGCGATTCATACGCTCAAATATTCTATTTGCAAGGGCTTTAGGTTTCGCAGACTATTATTTTATTTTAGAATAATACTTTGGGTAAAGTTCTATAATTCAGTAATCCAGTTAAAGGTTAAGTGCTTGAGCCTGTCTGGGGTCCCGCAGTCGTTTAAAGCAACTCGGGTCTAACTTAATTACTAAGAAGATAAAACTGATTGATTAGGTTACTAAATTAATGAATTCAGTCTCTGATTTACCTAGTAAGGTTTGCCTAAGTTTTGCATAAGTTGACATTCTATACTGCTTTTCACAAGAATAAACACCTACATGTTTATCTCAAGCATAGTATCGATTTGGCTCTCGTGTCCTCGGAGCAAGTTTGACGTTTGATAGCGATTGTCGAGACTTGTATCAGGCAATATTCCCGAATAGTTCCGAGCGCTCGCAGCCACAGAAAATAGTTCGGATTTTATTGGACACGCCTTTGAGATTGCATGAGAGCCTTTGAGAGTTTAGTTTTACGTTCATGATTTAATTTTAATTTAAAAGTCAGTCTTATGTCCAGAATATGACTGCTATAACCAAATGTTAAACCAAGAGCCTTTTTCTTATTTATAATGGTCTATAAAATTCAAAAGTGCTACATCTGGCATTTCTTTTCAGTGGCGTAAAATGACAAGAAAATAAAATATCTATAAACCTTGCTAAATTGAAAATTAATCACACGAATATTATAAAGGTCAAAGTTTGTGTGTAAGTGTGAATGTTTGTCATTTCTTCTCGGTCAAACGGCTGGACGGATTTAAATGAAATTTGGTACCAGGGTAGCTTATATCCTGGATCAACACATAGGTTTCTTTTTATATCGGTACTCCCACGAGAACGGGAATTATTCACCGCGGGGCGGCGCAGCCAGTGAATAAATACAGCTTCTAAATGGTAAGTACCTATAATGACAAAATATGTATCATTTATACATTGTATGGTATGTCAATTTCAAATTGATTTCAATCTTTACTGTTTTAGCATGAACATTGTTATAATTACATACTCACATTCCAACTTACAATATCAGTCAGAAAATCTTATTTCTGTTAATTTATCACATCACGTAGAATACGTAGATGGATAAATATTTTCACCGTGCTAATGATGTTTCTCTGTAATTTGTTTGTTCATCAACAACACGATATTAAACGAGGTTTTTGTCTAGAAATGTAATCTCGCGCTTGTTTCTTTCCCAGACAAGTAGTTTACTTACGAAGCAAATTGTGGAACTCATTAGTATGCCAATGTTTTTAGTTAAGCCTCTTTGTACGATCACGAGATATTCTTAACTAGCGACCCGCCCCCGCTTGGCACGGGTATTTTTTCTACTACGAGTATATTAATACATAATAACCTTTCTCTTGAATCACTCTGTCTTTTTAAGAAGCCGTATTAAAATCTCTTGCGTAGTTTATAATAAATTAAAAATGTTACTAAAAGTTTACGGCTTCGGTATTCGAACCCGCGAGATACAAGCGATCACCCTTAAGCCGGGTTGCAATAGCCACTCGGCCACGAAACCTTATGACGCCGAACACGAAACTATCAGTAAGTTGATATTTCGGTTAAATTTCGGTTCATTTATAATGAAATACCTAAGTGTAGTTTAACGCATAATAAAAATATATAAACTATAGTTTATAATATCTGCGCACAGACGGCGAGAAGCGACTTTGCTTCTTCTTCTTTTCGTGTCAATGGTTCTAAATTTTGCGACTTTGCTATAAACTATGTAGATTTGAACGACTTTATTTGGAAATTGGAATAAAATGCTCCAAAAATATTATTACGATTCGGGAATTTCAAATAAAACTTCTCAAAAAGCTTAAGAAGTACCTCTGTTCAGGCTTTGAAGTATGAATGTTAGAGGATTTACTGTGATATTGTCCGCCGTCCTAAGCGGCAGGTAGCTGGGATGAAGCTGGATAATCCCAATATCCTTGGAGAGATGTGTATTAACTTGTCAATTTCATGAAATATTAGGCACCGGCCTAGTTAAGTACCTTCTCCAAAGTTATTGTTGATAATCGCTTTAACAAGTCGAAATAATTTAAAGCATTTATTAATTTATGTTATCGTACACTAGCGGCCGCTCTCGACATCGTTCACGTGAATTTAGTATTTTCTGAACAATTTTCTTTTCCTAAATAAAGTAAAAGTTTATACCACGTAGGATCTTTAAAAACATCCTACGTGGTATAAAAACTTAAAAAAAGATGAATGAAATATGTAAAATCGTTCCCAAGTGGAACCAAGGAAAATATATTCATTTTTATATTGGCATAAAAGCTGCCAAAAGATTTCACGAATCGTACATTATTTTCTTTGAATCTCTTGTAAAACTATTTTATGTATTTCTTTGAAACAGTTTTTCTACATTCCCGAGGAAAATATCTAATAATTTAATTAAAATGTTCATTACAATGCACTTGCGCCAGTAGTGGAGAAATTCCGGGACGAGCCTGCTTCAAGTTATCTTTTGAATAAATTCTTGTAACAAGCTGCTTTTTGGTTCATTTTGAAATATCCTTATTATTATCCTAGTTTTGTGAGATTAAGTACCAAAAACGCTTTTGCTTACTGTGGTTGGATTTTCAAATATTTAATTAATAGTAAGTAAAACGACAGATAGCTAAAATATTGAAACTTTACTTGAACCATTTTTGGTAATAGTTTAATGAAAATTTGCGGAATTTTATTATGAAATCATTAAAAAGTTAGTTAAAGAAAATATAAAACTACGCGTTTATAATCTGGATGCTGCAGTAACACGAGAAGTGTAATTTCACTTTGTGGTGTGCAATTGCATCGTTGCCAGATAATCTTAAATCTCCTTAAACTATTTTGTGCATATCTCCTTCAGTGACTGGTTTCCGTTGAACCTTGCCAAAGTAAACTGTCTGCTTCAATTTATTGACGTGTATATATTTTACGGCAGGCAGCACGTAAAATTTTGAGTTTTCTTAAAAATGTCGTAAAAACGCTCGATAAATACATAGTTTTGGCTATAAACAAAATGCAGCACTTTGAACTCGGACGTTTGAAACTAGTTTATAGTCTGTGCGAGGCGTCTTAATTAAAGTAAAGCACAGGCAGCTGGTGGATGGAAATGAACGGGTGTTTTTGGAGCGCCGTGTTTTCGATACTCGCTTATCCGAATTCATATTCAGAATGAAAATGTTAATATTTTCTACGTGCAGAGTTCAAAGATAGGTAGATTTGAAGAAGCTTTTTATACAAAATGTGATAAAGGTCATTACTTAATTTTCAGCCAAAAAAGTAAAGAAGTCCTCGAAAACGATCACACAAAGTAAACGCGACCTGACGAAGGTAAAAGCGTAAAAGAAAGTATGTCACATTCCCGGAGTACCTCCGCTGTACCATTCCACGGCAATTACTTTGTACACAGAGCCCTTCGTAAAAATAACTTAATGTCACACAAAGGTCACCTCTAGAGTTATTGGGCCAAATTACTTGAATGAAATTACGTGAAGTATTCACCCCATTTTGAAGTATTCACCCCATCTGGAAGTTTTGACGTGTAATTAGCGTGAAAATGCTTAGGATTCGGGTTGAGCGATTGCAGTATTTATAATAACCGAGCACTAATCGCTTACCGGCTTCGTTAGCTGATGGCGGACACGCACGCTCATTTATTGAGGCTTTGTAAAAAGTTTTTCCTGCAATTTGTCAAATAGTTCACGCAGACAACTTTTTTAAATAATGAGCCTAGTTTTGGTTACTACTCAAATTGTACTCCGCAAAATGCGTGGAATGTAGTGCTTAGAAAACTGAACCGTAGACGATCTTTATCGTGCCAGTCTTAAATAAAAAGCATGCGATGTATTCCTGAAATAAATTGTTCGGCAATAAAATTATTCCCGTGTATTTCAAGATAACTGTAGTGTTATATCTAAAGATAGTCATAAAATAGGTATCTGCAGTCGACTAGGCACGCTCGCTTTTATGGCGCGTAAAGCGAGTAACTGCGCCCTATCAGATGGTCGGCGCCTCCCGACTCCCGAGGGATACACAAGGTCATCTTACACCAGGTTGAACAACTTATATTACCACCTATTTAAATTGATGACATTTTTATTACTCAATCTTTCTTAGACAGACGTATAGGGTGGTTATTCACTATGACCCAACAAGGCTTTAACGCGACAAAACTCCGTATTTTTGCGTATGATACATACGTCATTTAACAATAAAGAGAACCATGTTAGGATCTTGCTTGGTAAATTACTTATTTATTATAGCATCTTAGTAAATTAATATACATTTAGGTACAGTGGCGTTACGATACGCGGTGTAATTGAATTACATACAGAATTAATCAATAATTTGCTTACAACTCCAGGTATTCATTATTAGAGACCCTTGTCTGTATTGTGCGCGCTAAGTGTTTTGCATTACGGGATAGGTACAGCTCGATATTGATTTCATTACATCGTGAAGTTTAGTTATAATAAAACTATGAAAGTCCATCGAGTATGTTTTAAAAATATTAAATTCAAACGAAATTGTGAAACGATTTATTTTAGAAGAGTATCAGAGATATTTTATTTTTATTGACCTTATTAGAGAAAGCGCAAAATAATATTAATAATAATCTTATTCATAATGCACAACATTAATAATAATCTTATTCATAATGCACAACATGGTATTTGAATTCATCAATAATCTGAAAGTCAGAAAGTGGATTTTTACACTGGGCCTTTGCCCAGCAGTGGAACATTCGGTTGATTTGATATTTTTTATACATTTTTTTAACCTAAATTGTCCCATTTTTGAGCTACTTCATAATTATCTCTCCAACCGTCTCTGTCTTTGAAAAATGGCCTCCTAGTTTTGGTTGCTACAAAAACTATACTACTTAAACTAATAAGTTTATTGTAAACTTCTGCCCAAACCATGTTTCGTGGTGATAAAAACGTGCCCTGCTGGATTCCATAAATAACCTTATTGTTTTAATGGTCATTTGACCGCAATCTTTCTACTATTGTCTTGGACAGCTCAGTTCATTAGCAGAGAAGAAATCAATGTAATCACAGAGGCACTCTCTAATTGTTATTAATTATTTGGAGACTGTTGTCTCTAATGAGAACCGAAACGTCATTAGCTGGATGTCGGAGTATTCGTGATTAATTGCGCGAGTCCCGTGATCCGAGACGTTCGGTAATCATTACACAAGGGAACCGCTCGCTAAGGAGATCACTCAAGACGGTCATTTAAATTCATTAAAATAAATGTTCAAGATCTACATACGAGCTCTACAGCCTCCATCATAATCAGTCTAGGAATTATGAGCTAGTGCCTATTCTGGAGATGGAATTTTTATGTTTCCGTCATGGCCTAACGAACCTAAAAGCCGGGACCGATAATTTAATGTGTCGCCGAAGCACGGAAGCGCTTTGCTGTTATCACCATCCAAATTGTCTGTTCAGAACGTTGTTCAGCTTAAAACTCATGTACAAGAACAGCAAGTGTTACCAAACCCGTAACCTATAGCAAACATTCGTTTTATTTCGTTTGCGATGTAGAAGTTTTCAAACCAAATAGGCTGATTTTGAGTGAGTTGTTTTAGCGCAGTCATGGTCACTATAAATCACGTTTATAGCACTGTGTCGTAAAAAGTGGCACTTTTACCGTCTCACTTGGTTCGTGTTGTCAATTTCACACCTCTCCCGGCAGTCGTAACTTTCTACTCCATTACTAATTCGAGGCGGAAGCTTTAGGGTTAAGCTACAGTCGAAGTTGAAGACAGATGTGAGTTTCATCATTGTTTATCGAGCTGAGGAAATAATAGTGGTCAACAATCGTGAACTAAGCAAACAGTTTACAATGTTTCAAATACGATTTTATTAAAGAACTCAATAAATGTTTCAGCAAGAACTATGATTACACTATCACGCTACATGAGTTCTTAGGCCTTTACATTTTTACTAGATGATACAGTGTCAGGAGGCATTTTTGCCTAAACTTAGTGAGACACTCTAGGACAACAATGTCTCCGGAAAGACTTTTATCAATAGGTACGTGTATGGGCTGACTAAGCCGCGAGTTTCCTCACTATGTTTTCCTTTACCGTTTAGAGCTCGATTGAATATAAATTGATCAAAATGTACAATCCATGTATGCGCGCTGGGATTCGAACCCACGACCTTGCGAATGAAAGTCGAGGTACTTGCTACTCGACTAACACTATGTGTTCTAACTTGTCTGAATAATAACAATGTCCAAGAAAGCGTTGTCCCCGATTCGGCGGGTAGGCGAGTAATTGGACGTGGCGGAGAGCGCAGCGAGCCGCGCCCGCCAATGGCGCACGCTCTTGCGTGTAATTCCGGCAGTTGCTCATAAATCATCCGTAATGACGCCGAGGACTTTGTTCGAGATAAACCGAGATGAGTGTCTCTTTATTAGATCGTCTGACAACATCTGACTGTTGGAACTGATCTAGCTATTGTTGACTGATTGTGATACTTAGCTAATTGAGCTGAGACAATTAATTTTTGATTTTAAATGTACTTGTCTCGACTGTCAGTACTTTAAAACTGGTGAGTTCAAAGCTAATTAACTACTAATCCAAAATAAAGGTAAGGTTTCATATATTTATCATATCTAAGTAAACCAAAGATTGAATGAGCCTTGAAGCCGGTAGTAAATATCAAAAGATTGTAAAAAGGTTCATCCCTCCAGCCAGCCTACATCTGGGACCTAATTGCAAATCTTATAAAAAGTTTCGCAATAAAAGTACAAAGCCCCTTTACGGCGACCATAAAACGGGACAGAGCGAGCTTCCAATAACGATGACGATGAGGGGCTCTCGCGAGATGAGGAGGTCTCTGTTTGAGTGATGGACGCTTTGTACGCATCGATACTAGCGGCAAGCAATCACGCACCTTATACCTACACCTAGCCAGGACTTGGCTCCTTCCTTTTTTATAAAATAAAAGATAATTTTAAAACTAAAGAAAATACTTGCGTTCTCAAAGTATTCTATATCAACTCTCCAAATGACCCCAAAAATAATCCATCAAAGATAAATTATTTCAGAAGCGGAATTTTGAAATTTGTCTATCAAATATTCCAAAGCCTTCAAAATAGAAGCCTTTGACGTTTTTTCTAAAATTGAATAAACAGCTTTCTAACAGAATTCCGAAGTTAACGAACTGACTCTGCTAAAGACATCACAATTTGCTCGATGTTTACTAACTCACGAACGGAGGCTTCAAAGGAATTACAATAAATTCCGCTAAACTTTAGCTGAAAGTTCGATGCATTTTGAAAATACGAAAGTACAAAACACCTAATACGAGTATACTTAAGAAATTATATGGTTTGAAATGACATCCGTTTAAATTACTAATTGAAATGAGGGTAGTTGAGCATACATAATGAGCGCTTATCTAGGATGAAGCACGCGACGGCGCGGCGACACACAGTAATCCCTGGTAACACTCTCGCCACTAATCCCCCGAGAGGTCGGCTGCAAACTCACACATCAAGAACGAATGGAGTTATCAAGTTATCGCATTAAACATTCATCCCGCAAAGTCGCAGGCTCCGCGTCTTAGCGGCGACAGCGTCTCGTCAGCGTCAGCACAAGGGCCTCTAAATAATACATGCGACCCACCTCTAGCGGTGCCGGCTCCCGAGGTAGCCCCGTTCTATTATTCACTCGACACTAGCATTCCCAAATCCACCATAACACGAGAGCACTTCACGTCACACCTGTCCCGGATAGCGCGAGCGCGCGAACAGATCGGCTCGTATTGTGCGGGTACTCGGCGATGTTAGGCTCGCTCGCGGGGTGAGGCGCGGGCGGGAGGGCGGGGGGTGGCGAGCGTGCGTTCGGAGCGCCGGGCGCCGCGCGACTGACGCCTGCTCGCCGCGCGCCGACCGTCGCTATACTTTGCATTGCATTTGTCAAAGGCCTCAAAAGGAATTTACATATGAATTTGACTCAATGGGTTGATAACACGAATTTATCATATTTGAACCTTGCAAATACTGGCACTCTTTAACAATTAAATCTGATTTTACTGCCTAGGGTATTTGTTTTTGATTAGGCTTTGGATATGCTGTTTGGGTGAATCGCAAGAAGTAGGTATATACGTGATATGATGTGATAAATAGAAGTGTGGGATTAGGACTATAATTTGATGGTTGGTGATTGTCTAACTAAATACCTACCATGAGAACCCTTTCGTTTCCAAAGAAAACTTAAACCTCCAAACCGTGTTTATCACCCCTATACGTTCCCGAAGAAACAGGAGTCAAATCACCTAGCTCCATGTGATGCCAATGATCCTAAAGAATAAATTTTTATCGAATTTGATGTTTAATATTTATTTATCTGTATCTGTGTAGTATTGACAATTTGTTGGTTGGTGGAGGGTGCATTATCGATGCAGCAATTACTGGCACCATGCTCGCGATAAACAATACCATCATAACATACAGGAAACTCAAATAATTCACGAATAAATTATGCGAATGCGACAGTTTTTGCAGTTTTGCATTGTTCAATCGTTAATTAAAGTGGACGTAATGAGTTGTTTGTGCGGAGAGTGAGAGGCAGGAGAGTGAGAGGCAGGACTCTGTCAGGTTCTCGATTTGAAACTTCAACACTTTTTGAAATTAGTTTCAAAGTGATAATGTCAACATTTTTAAGACAAGTAATAAAGTCAAAAGCCAAAATGATTTATTTATTAAAATCATATTGAATGACCAATTTTAAATGTATTTGTTACCTAAAGATTAAACTTTTCAGAAACATATCTTTAAAGAGATATTTTGGTCACTATCACTATTGATAATTACTATGAATTTAGGGGCCTAATTACAACTTATACAAAATACTAAAAAAATATTTTTAGAGAAGTGCTTACGATGTCATGACATGTCTTCTAAAAAGTAAAGGATCGCATTGAAAGAAAAATACAGAGGAAGTCGCACTATTTGACCTACAAGAGTTAAGGCCTTATACTAATAACGAAATACTAGAAATACTTAGTTGAACAAAGATCGATAGGATTGAGTCTAGCCGTTAGTTGTTTTTCCTCACTGTTAGTTCGAAGTATGTCCCACTCTTACTAGCTGATTCACCACGATGAATTGTAAATCTTTGATTTCAAAGCCAAAAAATACCAAAAGTACCTAATAATTTACTCCTGCTTTCTATGTAGGTTGTTGACGTTTTCAGTAGCCTTTATAGTAGTACTAAGTGCTACTACAAATGTATTCGCCGCGAGGCTCGTAAATCGCGGCACGCATCCGGCCGCTGGGGGAAAATGAGTCCTAATCGCGCCTTCCGACTTTAAAAATATTTTATATCTGAATTGCTTCTGCGAACCTGAACTGCTTGAGTCGGATGAGTCGTTTGAAAGGTCGGGTGACGTCATTGTCCGCGGTCGCAGCGTGTAATTCGAGAACTATTAAATCTGCACAGAACTGGCTGACTCGGCACTACTCGATTCTACTCCTAGATTCACGACAGGTTTTACTATTAAATAATACTGAAACGTGCAACTGCAAACGCAAAAATCGACAAAAATAGGTGAGTCTTGTGAAAGCTTACCTCTTCCGTGCATTCAAAACGTTCACGGCTAAAAACGGTTTAAAGAAATTATCACCAACAGAAATTATAAATAAAATAAATAAATATCCTTGGACATTTCACACGGCGTCATCTAGTCCCCAGCTAAGCAATTTAATGCTTGTTTAACCAGATGACTGATATACTATTTAGATACATTTTTTTTTGTACATACATAATTATAGATAGAAAAACATCCAGACCCGGAACAAATATCTGCAGAACATACAAACATTTGTCACGTGGCGGGGATAAAACCCGCAACCTCCGCGTCTCAGGCTACCAGCTAATATCACTACCAGCTGCAAAAAAAATGTTATGTGAATAAACAAGTATGTTTTTCTATTTTTACAATCTGTCAAATTCTCAGCATTTTAACTTTCTTACTCCTAGGTACCAACTCTCACAAACAATTTACTATTTTCCATGTCCATTTAGAAAAATGATCACCATCACGATTAGGAATTGGAGAATTCAATTTCTGATTCTGAATTGTACTCTAGAATGGAAATCAAATGCTTAATCGACAAAATCCTAAGTGAAGTTATGATTGCAATCGAGTGTCGAGAGTAAGCCGCGGTCTCTAGGCTGCACTAATACGGCAGCGATAAATTATAAAACAGCGGTGTGGCTCGGCCCTAATTATGTCCGAGCCACACTCCTCGCTAGTGGCCGCCTGTGGCTTCGCGCGCTAAATTGGTTTTGTTATGGGCTTATTTTACGTGCACACGGCGCCGGCGTAAATTACTTCCTCTGGCAATTATACGATGGAATTAGTTTTTCATTTTGGCACTAGAATAAATAATAGATGCGGGGTCTGCCGGAAACTATGTGCACAATATTTTGAGTATACTTTAGATATACAGTCTAATCAACTGCGTGATTAGACTAAGCTTTATGTTCTTTAAACACATAGTTTATCCATTTTTATCCGAGAATTTGATACATATCGGTCAAATTCTTAAATATAGGCAGTAATTAAAATGTTAACTTAAGTCATCAAACTTGTTCTTTAAGAACTGAAAAGCATAATATTATAATACCAAATCCATTCAATCACTTCGCAAGCCTTGATTCAAAGTTTTATTTAAACGCCGCCACAGTCTGGAAAAACTCATTGAGTCAACACAATTTCAGACAACTCAAACACTCCTCCGCTCTGAGGGCAATCCGAATCTTGTTGGATTATGAGCGAAATATGAAAACACTCGTATAAATCGTATATGCAAAACGAAAACATACTAAAAAAATTGCTACTTTACTCGAAATCCCTGATATTTGTTGATTCAGTTGATACTTTATTTGTGCCTGCAGTGTATTTGTCAGAATAAACAAGCCTGAGTCAACAGTGTGGTTGCGAGTGATAGCGCCGCGTACACTGCTGGCGGAATAATTGCCGGTGCGCGGCGATACACGTGCTTTATAGTGTTTTAAAGTTGATGGCATATGTGCTGGTCGCAGCGCAGCCACACATACTAGTACCTCCTATAAAAAACAACATGTACTCTTACTATTACCCGCGGCTTCGATCAAGACTACTCGTATAATAGTCTTTCTTAAACTTTCGCGATCACAATTTATACTTTTAAATAGAAATTTACAGGATTTTATCGCGTAATTTACCTTTTGTTATTTCCCGACGTTTCGGCTGTGTTGCAACAACCGTGGTCGCGGGCGCGGTAAATTACGCCATAAAATCCTGTAAATTTCTATTTAAAAGTACTCGTATAATTTTCATATTTTTTCAATCCTTGTATAAATAAAAACCACGGTTACCATGGTTTGTTATTTTCTGCATTCTCAATGTGTTTACAAAATTTCCGATGAACGAATTAGTAACTAAGACATAAAAGCGTTACGAACAAACAAACAAATATTTTTATTCCCAATTTATCTAAAAATATGTGCAACATAGTAAAGGTAAGTGTAGCTGCACTGCCATTTTTTTGCACCTAACGAACCACGACTGATGTATAACTTAAATGAAGCTGGACAGAGCAAAATTTCAGAACCAAGTCAGAGAAATTAATTACAAAGTTAAGGTCATTGTTGACTTGGCTTTGTGAATGTACCTTTGAATGCAAATACCGGTGCGGTGTGTGTGAAACAAAGGAAAAAGGTTGCTTTTTACTTGAATAAAGCAAGTTATGAGAAAGTTGTGCTCACCCCGTAGCCATATTTCATTTCTACAATCGCTATAGAAACAGAAAAAGGGTACAGAGAATTGGGTAACGTGATCAGAAGTGTCAAATCAAAGAAATAGCGATGAAATAAAGATAAACAAAAATAAGAAAGAAACATTTATTTTGATAGGACCTCAAGGATCATTTCAACTTCGTTTTACATTCTAGGTTCAGCGCCTAATCACTGGATTTTTTTTTAATCTTTAAAAATGGTCAAGGTTTTGAAGTGATGGTCAATATAAACTCTCCTAGACATTTTGGTATTCTGTGTCTCCTTTTCTAAGAAGGTGGCATTTTGTACAAGACAAAATGTGAGCATGACTGATTTTATGACCCGTTTTATGCATATTTTATCGCAACTTTATCGGAATAGAAACTTTCAATAACCAGCATTAAACTGTAAATTAAAATACTTTTAAAATTTCCCGTCAGAATCGAAATGATAAATATGAATAATATTTAAATTTGGTTTAACATTTAACAAAAATAAAAAAACATCTGTCGCACAAAGCATATTTCAGAAGAATACATTGTGTGTCCATTAACAGGCGTCACAGGGCAAGAAGGGAGGGAGGGGGCGGTGTCGTGTCTCCGACGTATCAACAAGATAATTTCCCCAGATATCTTAACACGTATCGGATGCCGCTGACGGAAGAACGGAACCGCGCGATGTGCTGTCACAATAATTACGGTGTGTTCCGTTCCGTGACCCCCCACTTCCCCCCCTCCCCTCAGACCAGAGCGGGGTGAGGGGGCAGCACTGCCCCCGGGGTATCATGTGTGGAGCGACAAGCGTACCCTTATTATGCTGATACAAATGTACCTTTCGGTCGGATGTAATGTAATTAAGTAATGTTTTGCTCTTTGTTTCGTGATTGCGAATGGATTTTGGTTTGTATTTTTTTTGTACTGATGAGGGGATTCAATTTGAGGAATTGTATTGTTTGAGAAAATAATTGTAACTTGTGAGGTAACTTGAGTGAGATTATGCCGGTAAACGTAAACAGGGCGGCCCATAGCCAAGTGACAAACGCTTTGTTTCTTTTTTATTCTCTTTCTATCATCGCTATTCGTTTGATTTGACACTTCTGATTAGTTGCAGCTGGTCTTTGACATGCAATAAATGATCCCAAAGAAAATTTAGTAGTCTATTGTTTTTATGATGTTTATGTCACTATGACATATTATTGTGTGAGATGCTTTCAACAGTTTATTCATATACAGATTCCTTAGTTCTATTTAAATATTTTATCAACAACTATTTAATGTTAGAATTTAATTTCTTAATTATTTTCTTACACTGTTGGTATTCTAATCTAATTTATATAAATAAAGTTTGATATTCTGTTCTGTTCCTCATTTTTGATGAGTCATGTGGTAAGCGAGTTGTATGACGTCATTCATCGCCGTGACGTCACTTAAACAATGTAGTCATAACGCTTTAGTTCAACTGCATCGCGCGAACAACCCCATTCGGAATAACTAGAGCTTACTGATGTAATGTGTATTGTTCTACAACAATATTTGAATGGCATTAAACTTATACAGTTTTGAGGCGAAACGAAAATATTTCTCATTAATAAATGATAAAGCTACATTCTGCTGTATTTACTGTAAGGCTTTTTTAAAATCTATAATGCAAATATATAGCTAAGCTTTTCTATGGAATTAATTTTTACTGAAAAGTCGCTGGAATAACCCATGATTTGGGGATGAAATTATGAGCTGTCATACAATATTGCTCTATGGCTCTACCGATGTGTCAACTTTGCAGGTTTTCGTGTATAAATATCGAGATCGACCATTTTTCTTTGTTATTCGAAGGTGTCAATCATTTGCAATCTGAATATGCGTAGTTTGTCGTAGGTCTGTAGCACTCGTAGCATTGTCGTAGCTCTCGTAGCATTGTCGTAGCATCGCGGCCCCATTTGTGCCGTAGCCGCGTAGCACTTGTAACACTTTGAGGCGTAGCACCGTAGCCCTTTTGTATTTTAGACGCATAGAACTTTCTTTTTACTAAGCCCTGACACAAAAAGAAGTGTTATAAGTTTGATCGCTATTTGTGTGTCTGGCTGTCTGTGGCACAAGAGCTCTTAAATGAGTGGACCAATTGGAATGCAGTTTTTTTTATTTAAAACCAGGTTTTCTAATCTAATGTGTAATTAGTATCCGAGGTTTCTTAAAATTTATAACTGTACTAACATGTTTACGACCTCTGGGATCAGTTTGAACTTGTAACTCGTAGCATTGTCCTACGTCGTAGCCGTATGCTAGCTTTCGTAGCACAATAAAATTAATTTGAATTCTGTTTATGTATTCAAAATTTCAGATCAATGGTTAGCAGTAATAGACGTGATTTGTTTATGAATTAGGACACGTAGGAGTTATGCGTCAAATACAATAACGGCCGTCTGATACGTATAGAACCGGATATGGAAATTAAATATTTGCAAATGTGTTTTGAAGTGCCATTCTATGAATGGTTTTATGAATATATCAAAAGAAGCGAGTGATGAATACGCTTACCCTCATGATATTCCGATATTTTCGCGCCTTCAGAATAATTCCTTCCCTAATTCAAATCAAACATACTCTTCGCTCGGCCTCTTGAGCCAAACAAATTTAAATGTGAACCATAAAGTGCTGACAATACGGCTGTTATTGACTTATTGTTGTTTGTTTATTGAGGCAGAGGGAATTTACTAAGCGAGTGTTTATATGCGATCTGGCGAGCGAGGATGCGAGGACAAATTGATCACGAATGTGACTTACATACAAAAATACCATTTTGTCATGACGCTGGTTTTTTCTTTAGCACTCTCAGGCCTTCACATCTTAATACAGCATCAGGAGGCAACTTTTGCCCACGCTGAACGGGACTCCAGTGCCTAGGACATTAGTTTACAAAATTGTGAAATTATATTATCATAAAAGTGAACTTCTCACGGTTTAGAGATATTCTTTTTCTTCTTATAGTGCCTCTCCAGTTATCGAGGGCGGTCATCTTCTTGAACTTTCTTACATTTAAATATTCGAAATAGGTCTTCAGCCTTCTTTATCCTTTACCTATCCTTCAATTCAATTCAATTCAATTATTTATTCATAAACAATTTTTACATTGTATTTGAAATAAACTTAACCTAAACATAGACAAATAAAATTATACAAATATCAAACAAAACACATGATAATTAAAATTAAATCAATACTACTTAAAGAAAAAAATAATAATAATACCTAATTACTTATAATCAATCGAACGAAAAACAGTCAAAAGTCAATAAAATACCTAACGCTTTAAAAAGTCATCTACCGAATAAAAGCATCCCTCCAGCAAAAGTTCCCTGACACCAGATTTAAATTTTTTGAAGTTGCTGGTTGACTTTAAAGGACCAGGTAAAGCGTTAAACAGTTGGACTGCCTGATACCTGCTGCAATGTTTTGCTATATTTGCAACCTTACCTGTCCACTGCCAGAAAAGTTTCCTCCTACCAACAGATCTTTTGCCTTGTACGAGTATCTTCCTCATCACGATAATTTGCGTGGTTTAGAGATCCTTTGATTTATTTCATTGCGGAAATAATCGATTCTAAAATTGGCAATTTGCTTTTAACTGAATGCGTGCGTGTCGTTCGTTATGTTGATAAGAATGAGCAATTTAGAACAAAATGACGAACCAACATACAATTGCTTCAAGTTGTCGGTAACAGCCACGAATATTTTGAACGTAATGTCATACATTTTTCTAATACTTTCGGCTTAGTATCAGTAGTCCGATGATTAAGTCCTAGGATCGGACTGATGAGACTTTTTAGTCTCATCAGTCAGTCCGATGATGCAGATCAATACAGATCATCGGACTACTGAGCCTTTTAATCCGATATACACATTTTGACTTTCCCAAAAACGAAATGCAATGATGTGGTAATACTATTTGTGTTGATGTATTATTAACAAAAGCTTGAGTGAACAAAGTGCAATAGTATTCTCTCAATCGGTGACGTCACGGAAATTATTTCGCATATTTCCCTAATCCACCCAACGACAACCGCTCACCACAAACCACACAAACCAATCTTCATCTAACCACAATAACAATAAGACTCAGAATTGCTTCTACAGCTTCTTTGTGATGACAGTATTTGATTTTAAATTCTACGTTTAAAGATATAAGGTTGACTGTGTAGTAACAGTAAATGACGAGAGTAAATGTTTTCAATTTTATGTCTATCTACATAAGGTTGACAGTGTGTTGGCTAGTTTAGAGGCTGTGGCCGCTGGTTGGTACAAATGACGAGCGAGGGTACAGATTTTCGACAGTTTTAGAGCGATAGAATAGAATTACTAGTGGACTAGTTAAACCTGTGCCAACTAACAAATCACAGCGTTTTGAGTATTTGAACTGAGTTAAATAGTTTGCAAGTACAAATAAGTTATGAAATTCAATTCAAATACTTAACTTAACAATTATTAAAAGCTAAATTAAAAACTGACGTGGTGATTCTAGGCAGACTGTAGGAATGGGAAAGGGGGGGGGGGACAAAGCAAGCCTTGGTAGATTGATGGAATTCGCAGCTCAACAATGGGACCGTTTAAGTTAAAAAAATTGAAAAATATAGTAAATTCAAAGTTTCAAAAATATACCACAAGTATCATCATTTAGAACTTGAATAAACCGATATTGTAGGTAGATGTGTATCATGGTTGTCTTGTTGGTTCAGTTTCAAAAATAAGTTTAAAGAATATGCAACTATAATGAGGAGTCAGTCCCGCACGGCTCAGAGCGGGGGGAGGGGGGAAGGGGGGAGGGGGGGAAGGGCAGACGCTATTGTTGTTTACAGATCACTCGGCGCTGCCGCTTGCGAGGCTTTACTCCGTCTTACAGATACCAACTTGCTGTTTAATCTAAGATAATGTATTTGTTGTTCTACTCACTACAGTTATATTGAATAACATCGCGATAGACTGGGGTAGGTGATGAGATGAGAGATGGCCACTTTCAGGTGTCGAGTCAGTAATCAAATGATTGAAGGGAAGCAAGCATTTGTACAGTGGGCACTACACACCGTCAATAATAATCATGTGTATTACATTATAGGAGGGGATATTCTACAATTGACCATATTCATGCGGTAAAACAGTTGATGGAGAAATGTAACGAATATAACAGGCCTCTTTGCTTTGCCTTCGTAGATTACGAAAAAGCATTTGACAGTGTAGAGCACTGGGCCGTGTTACATTCACTTCATCGCTGTCACGTTGACGCTTTATATGTAGTTCTCCTCCAAAACTTATACGAGTCTGCGTCCATGCAAGTCCGATTACATGACCTTACGCGGCCAATCCCGATAAAGAGAGGCGTGCGACAAGGAGATACTCTTTCACCTAAGTTGTTTACAGCAGTCTTAGAGGACATTTTTAAATTATTAAATTGGGAGAAAAGGGGTATTAATATCAACGGAGTCTTCTTGTCGCACCTTCGTTTCGCGGACGACCTAATCCTATTTAGCGAAAATATGCAAGATCTGCAATTAATGGTGCAGGAACTACACCAGGCTTCTCTCAGTGTGGGCCTAAAGATGAACATGTCCAAGACTAAGGTTATGACTAATGTCTCCAGTGCCTCAACACAAACCATAAGTGTTGGTGGTGAGACACTGGAGATAGTGGATCATTATATCTATCTTGGACACTGTTTATCTTTAGGCACCGAACACAAAGCAAAGGAGATTGCTAGGCGCATCCAATTAGGTTGGGCTGCGTTCAGTAAGTTAGAAGATGTGTTTAAGGCCCGAAAGATGCCGCAGTGCCTGAAGACCAAGCTTTTTAACCAGTGTATCTTGCCCATCATGACCTACGGTACCGAGACATGGACGCTCACTCAGGAGACTGTGCACAGAATGCGAGTCGCACAACGGGCCATGGAGCGCTCCATGCTTGGTATCACTTTACTTGACCGGGTTCGTAATACGGAAATCCGACGTCGTACCAAACTGGTAGATGTTGGGGACCGTATTACGAACTTGAAATGGAGTTGGGCAGGACACTTGGCAAGATTTGGTGATGGCAGGTGGAGTAAGGCCTTAACTGAATGGTGGCCCCGGGGATTCACTAGACCTCTTGGCAGACCACCTGCTAGATGGATGGACGACATAGTTTCCGTACAGGGTAAGACCTGGATGCAAAAGGCCCAAAGTAGAGCTGATTGGCGGTTATGGAAGGAGGCTTATGCCCAGCAGTGGGTCACAAAAAGCTGAATATGATGATGATGATGATGATTACATTATAATGATATATACATTTATGTTAAGACTACTTGCTCCTTCGCGTATTTCAACAAATTCGGTTCTGTGGTTTAGGCGTGAAGACAGACAGAGTTATTTTCAAGTTCAAAAAAATACAAATTCTAAAATCATTTATTCAGTAGGATCCCTAGGGTCACATTGACACGTCCTAAAAGGCTACTAAACGATCAACTGCTATCTTGGTTTTAAAATTCTTTCGCAGGGGTTAGTGTCAAAATCTCCTTAAAGATTTCAAAGGGATTTTGCGACTTGAGATCAAGTCATTTCGTGACAAGATCAAACTTCGCTTGTATGATATTTTCATATTATACGCTATACTTTATTTTTAAGACCTTATGTACCAACTTGAAGCAATAAATGAATATGAATGAATGAATGAATATACTTCCTTTATAATTAAGTATGACTTGGTATGACCAATGACCACGCATAATCAGTCAAAGTCATAGGCATGATTGGATTCAATAGCCTTGGTCGCTGCAATTAGATGTATCCATGCATAAACTAAACCGATAGCTTTGAGACCTAATACCATTCAGGACATCTAAAACTGAACAAGTTAGTAACTGCGTTAGGTTAGGTCCTTTTTTTATATGCACAGTCCATGTTGTGCCCGTGTTCTTTCTGGACTAAGCCGTTCATGTGAATGCATCTATATAAAATACTAAATACGGGATTATTTACAATAATTCGTGGATTTTTCAGTTTTCCGATATCTCGGCACAGTTGCATGTGCCATGAACAAGGTAAGTTTACTTAGTGTTTACAATGTTCATAACCATGATGGTCTTAAAACGAAAAGTTGCATCTTTCTGTAAATTACTGAAAAGACGGTTGCCGCGTCAAAATAGTGTTGAAAAAAAGGTCGGATGATACGCGGTCACGGTATGGTCACAATCACCTAGCATGTAAGACGTTTTATAGTGACCCTTGAGGTCCTACAGAAATAAATTTGCTATCTTTCTATTTTTCATACATTTCTACTTTACACGGCACAGCGACCGTGACATGACCGTATGCATATGAAAAGTGCCTCAGCGTCCGCTCCCTAGCACTCCGCGAACCAGAAAGAGGCGGTTCTCAACTGCAGTAAGTTCATCTGGCGACGAAACAAAAGAGGAAATATGACCCATAAATCTTAGGAGCATAATGCGACCATGTGAGGTTAAGGGGCGTTACATGTTAGAGAGTAGTTTCCGGGTCGTAGACTTAAGGCATCGCCGTATTCTGAGTAACCGCGACACGCGCCGAGCGCCGACTGCCGCTGCCTTGAGCTAACTCGCTCTGGCTAATGGCTGCCTGATTTACAATTACTAAATAGATTGCTAACAGTGTGCTCCGTATAATGCATCTGAAAACACTTAATCAAATTTTTGGCTCTGAAGCATACGCTTAAGAAGTGAGTGATGAGATGACGAATGATAGAGGGAAATGGAAGAAGAATACCATGTTATGCCGACCCCACTTTGTGGGATAAGAGCAGGAAAAGATGCGTCATCTTCATCTTTTTACAGACATACTTAAACATGAACTATGCCTTCGTTGTATTCATTCTTTCTATAATTCTTTCTTAGAACTTGTTAGAACTCAGCAACTCAAAATGAGATAATTCTTTAATATTTTAAATCTTAAACCAATTATGAACATTATAATAACATTAAGGTAAGAGGTGAAGGTTCGGTGTAGGTCCGAGATTCTTATAATGAATCAAAACATCGTCGGTATTTTTACGAGTGTAATTTTCTGTTATTATAATCTCAAGTACCACTCACGAAAACTTCAAAGTTGGATGTTAAATTCATTTGGATTATATTTTACGTTGGTCACGTGTAATTATATTTCACTTATAATAATATCATCACGTATTTTACTACATTAAGCTATTTTATCACGTGTAAGTCGCCAGTGCTAAGTTCTAACTCCTCATATTGGAGTGCCGCGTAAGTTCGCGAGCTCTTTGTTTGGACAACTACGCCTTTGTCCGGCTTCTGCGCCGCGAACTTGCGGCGAACTAGCGTCGTTTGAAGAGATTTTGAACTGCTGGTCCCTTTTGTAGGTGTATACATAACCGATGTAAGCCATTACATAAGTGTGAATATTAAGATAGATTGATGTCTGTACAGTATAATCAATTCAATGTGATCCCAGCTGATTTTTTTTTCTAACTTTATCTTTATTAGCGATAAAGTTGACGGTACTAGTGTAGTACGTAGATAGGTGACTGGGTACATTGTGAGGACACGTCTTGCGTAAAACTTTCGGATGTATGAAGTTAACAATTGCGTAGGTATCTTATCCTTCGACGTACGAGTATGTGTAATTTTGGAAGCCCACATCTTATCCATAAATGTAGTCAATTAATAGCACGCAAAATGATTAAAAATCGTCTCGATTGTTCATACAATCGTTGCTTGAAGAGGCCCACAGTCGCCGCTGGGCCGGTACTTTGTGTCGCCTCAGCATCGATAAATAACTCCTCGCCCACTCACGTCGCTAATTGCCGTTAAACAGATTTCATACAAATTAATTTTCTGCTCATTATTAAAAGCTTAATCAAGGACGAGCTTCAACTTACATAAATTACATCGCCTTTAAGCAATTACGTGGTTATTATTTATAATGATTTAGAGTTAGATCCATCCACGCCAAAACCAACTTAAACACATCCGATTACGATTCTATTTCGGTTAACATTATAGGTATGCAATAAAGATTTACGCAGGATCATTAACATTGAAAAATGTACGTTGATTGCAAAGGGTAAGATCTGTTTTAGCGTGTATCGTGTATGCAAGACATTGTAGAGGCGAAGCGGCACTTAGGTTAATGAGATCGGCGCAGTGTGCACTCGCGCTGTATCACTTCATTGCACGAGCTAGGCCGAGCTGACTGAGCTGGCTGAGCTGGCTGAGCTGGGTAGTTACGACTCCGGATTAACCCGAGCGAGCTCACCTCCCGATTGAAGATGTATTCAACGCGAGATAAATCTCAGGATTAACCAAACGTTCAGGAAATAGGCGAGTTTGGTGGCGTGAGGCATTGGATTTACACTAGAATGGTTTATGTTTTGAACTTCTTTTCCTTATAAATTGTACACAAAAAGTTTTATTTTTCTCAAAGACGATTAATATCTAGAAGACAGACAAAGGCCATACACAAAATCGTAACCCTAAAAAATAGCCTGAAAACTCTAAAACATCAATTTTATCCAAGAAATTTCAATTACTTTCTAGTTAAAAATGTTTAAATATTGAATATTGTTGCTACCTACTACTAAGTATTGAAATTTCTTGGATAAAATTGATGTTTTAAAGTTTTCAGGCTATCTGGTACTGCGGGATCGGGTTACGATTTTGTGTATGGCCTTTGTCTGTCTTCTAGATATTAATCGTCTTTGATTTTTCTTACAAACTATTTTATGCTGAGTTTTTACAGTAAGATATTAAAAGAAAAACTAAAAAAATCTAAAACAGTTTGATTTCTTCCGTTCAACAAAGGCTTTGTTGGCACAAAGGCGAACATATTGTTGCTACCTACTACTAAGTATTGAAATTTCTTGGATAAAATTGATGTTTTAAAGTTTTCAGGCTATCTGGTACTGCGGGATCGGGTTACGATTTTGTGTATGGCCTTTGTCTGTCTTCTAGATATTAATCGTCTTTGATTTTTCTTACAAACTATTTTATGCTGAGTTTTTACAGTAAGATATTAAAAGAAAAACTAAAAAAATCTAAAACAGTTTGATTTCTTCCGTTCAACAAAGGCTTTGTTGGCACAAAGGCGAACATATTGTTGCTACCTACTACTAAGTATTGAAATTTCTTGGATAAAATTGATGTTTTAAAGTTTTCAGGCTATCTGGTACTGCGGGATCGGGTTACGATTTTGTGTATGGCCTTTGTCTGTCTTCTAGATATTAATCGTCTTTGATTTTTCTTACAAACTATTTTATGCTGAGTTTTTACAGTAAGATATTAAAAGAAAAACTAAAAAAATCTAAAACAGTTTGATTTCTTCCGTTCAACAAAGGCTTTGTTGGCACAAAGGCGAACAATGCCGCCTAACAGAGATATTGAGGATAGAGAAGGTAAACGGCACTAATTCGCGTCTCGCGTGAGCTTTTTGTACATTTTCCTTATCTTTTATATTGAAGTCTTCGGTACAGATAGAGGCAGTAAAGCTAGTTCAATTTAAACTATAATCTGCTTTTCTATTACTTACCTTAGTCCTTCTACGTTCGAGATTAATTAGAAAATGTAACCTCTTTTAGTTACTACAATAATTTATTTACAGAAACTAAACTACTACATATTTACATAACTGTACAAAATACAATTAGAACCAGTTGAGCCACCTAAGGATCGTTACAAACGATCTATAGGTAGCTCAACTGATCCAAACCACTGCCAGACGGAAGCGTGCCCAAGACTTATTAGTTACTTGAACTAATTTCGTATGTGTCTATAAAACGCTTGCGGTTCTGCCTTTTCGTTCTTGATCAACATCATCAAATATGGGATTTGTACTGTGAGGTTCAAACGAAATTTTGTAGGTACGACGCCAAATAATTAAACGATCGGTCATTTTGTTGAAAAGTCATTTGCTCTATAGTCAAATTACTTTGTATAGTAATTACAATACAAAAAAAACACAAATAAATATTTTATTTATTTGTTTATTTTTAAATTAATACATTACAGTTTATTTTAGAAAAGTATGTAATGTACCTAGATTATTGTTAATTTAATCATTATCTATTTATTGTTAGGCTAGCTTATGATGTTAAGTCCTTATTTACTTATAGCACTGCTTTGGTTTCGTACTGTTATGGTGTTGTAATTGTTTCTAATAAATAAATAAATTATTATTTAACTTGTTAAACTAGACTTGGAATCAAACTACAATATTAAGTCAAATTTCTTTACAAAATAGAGTAAGAGTAAAAGTAAACCAGCTGTGGCTTATCATTCAGCTACAGATACATACAGTTGGGTGGTGGGTGCTTGAAACCACGAAGAGCCGACTCCAGACTGCGCGGTGCCGCACCGATCCTGGCTGGAGGGCTTCCGTATCCTCCGCAACACATTGAAACCCTCCACATCACTTAAGTAGCGGTTTGCGCTCTAGAAAGCTCGTAAGTTCATTTTATTTTAAAGATTTGTGTTTTTAATTTGGTTATGAAACATGTTTTCCAATATCGTGATTCCATTATCAATAAAATAAGTTTCCACTCACGCGTGCAAAGTATGTATAACAATTAACAAAGGTACGAGTTATAATACTTTACCGACAAAGTATCTGAAGCGATCTGATTTACACAATGTTTTCATTAAAACAGTTCACAACTGTTCTGTTCTCAAATAAGAGCAACTGTGTCCAGCAACTCATTAAATAGGCCGAAGTAATTTCCCATTTCACAGTAGGTTAGGTCGACACAACGGAAGGTCAGAAGTACGAATTCTATTGTAGCCGGAACCGCTGAATCTGTATCGCTTTGAATGTTTCCTCGAGAATTACTCGGCGTTTATTCTTTCGTAATTTTATTGTGCACGTTCAGCGCGGTGACTGGAGTCACACACAATGAGCCCTTCAGTTGGAAGAGTGTCGTCGTTTGCTATTTCACAACTTCGATGTCCAAAATTCATCATCTATTTCATTATAAGGACTAAGTATGTTTGTATGAGCACGCAGCCAACTCTGTCGACGTAGCACTGAGTACGGGTTTATTAACATGAATCGTGGATTCAGTGCTTTTAATGTAAACGTACTTGCATAACTATGATAGTTTTAAAAGTTTTAATGGTATTATCAGCTAAATAAATGTAATGCAGACGTCCAAATATATCTTAACTAACTGCACAGTTACCATCTAATATAGGTACTTTTAAAGAGAAAAACAAACTTTCAGCTATTAAATGCAAGTAAGCTACATGAATATCAATATTGTCCAGCTCTTGTCTGGCTACTAAGTATCAGTAAACAGTGGATGCTACTGATGACTGTATCAGCTCAGCTTTTCTTTCTACCATCTTAAAAGATTCACAATTAAACCAATTGAGTGAATATATAAATGAAATTAATAATTTAGAAAACAGCGTGTTTTCTCGGTTTACCTCAATCAAATGTCCGTGCGGTTATAATTTCGCATCGCGCTGTGTGTGTGGTGTGGGGAGCAAGCGAAGCGCCGACACGCGGTCATTTCGCAAGCCCACCGTGTTTGCTTTGATTAGCAAACACGCCGTTAAATACAGCCATAACACAATATGAGCGCCATTCCCCGCTCGCATAGAACAGGTTAAAACAAAGCGTGCTTGTGAGCACTGGTTACACTACGCAGGCGGTGAGTATCAACAGCTTAGTGTCAAAATACCCTAGGGGATTTTGGGAATTTTAGTGTCAAATTCCTCTTTAAAGCAGAAATTTCAGATCAAAGGGATATTGACACTTAAATTACCGAAATCCCCTTTGATGTAACAACTTGAAACAATGAATAAATGAATATGAATATGTTAACAGCACACACACAATAAAAATTAGCCTATGTGTTATTCCAGGTCACAAACTATGTATATTTCAAGTTTAAGCCAAGTAGTTTTTGCGTGAAAAAAACAACAAACATCCATACATTCATATAAACTTTCGCGTTTATAATATTAGTAGGATCCACAAGCATGTCTATCATTCGAACTGGTGCTAGCAAGTACATAAATATAATAGAACGAAAATGAGCGAATTTGTTATTCTGGATCATACACGACTTGTTCGGTATATTTGTGTTGTTTTCCAATATATGACCTGTTGGCTAATTATGGGTCAATAATTGTTATATTTGCTATTCAATTATTATACGTAGAGTTACCTGAGTATTATCTTTGAGTAGATTATAATATTCAGAAAAATTTCGTTCGAGTGTGTAAAAATTAAAAGTTTGCATAATAGTATTTTCACGAAGATGATTTTGATCTACTCTATTATACGAGTATCAAGAGATTGCCATTAACAGCTGAGCGCTTCCGTGCTTCAGAAGGATGTTAAACTGACAGTACCGGCATTTAAGTCGGAGGCCTTTAGAAGGCCTAAAAACTTCGTCACCAGAGTTGGGGGCTAGCTCATACGAACTTATTTTTTTCTCTCATATTTTAGCTTTGTTTTTGCAAGTGAACATTTAGGTAGGTACGTGTATAAAATACACCTATCGCATTAATGTCGTTAAATGTCTAAATGAGCGAGTCTCGCAACCGCTAATTACTGAGAGCAGGCCGTCGCACGTGTGCTAGTGCTGCGCCAGGATGTTTTCACAGACCGCGCCTGGAAATTAATTTTACTTTAGAACTGAACAACTACTACTACGTCAAGAGCTTGTAAGCAGTGCTGTCGATGATATACTGGCAGCCCCCCCCCCCCCTCCCCCCTCCCCTCTGCAGCCCCCGCGGCCGGCTGCTGGGACCACACGCCATATTTCACGAAGCGCTGAAAGCGGATCGAGGCGCAAATTAGCGCGGTACCAACTTGCTTATTCAATGAGGAAGTTTGCACTATCGACGTTGTAAATTATGTTGTGCAGTGGTAGCGAAGCTTTTGTTAAATTATGTTTGAGGACTGGTGTGAGACAGAACACCAATATTTACTATGTAACCAGACAGCGGTCCCATATTAACCACAAATTATATGCTCTAAAATCTCTGTATTTCGTACTAATTTCTTGTGTACAGCACGCAGCGGGCGAGGGAACATCATTAAATCTTCAGGTGAATCGTAGTCAACTCACACAGCAACTGAGTAAAAAAGACAACTTGAAAATATAGAAGTATCCCAATAAATCCATAGGAAATCAGACAAGATTTAAAAAGTGAAGCAACACATTTTTAGTTGCCAAAGGTTCGTTTCCTCGTTCGTTTCCTTTGTTGCGTTTTCATAAATCTCACATCTTCATTTCACACTAATACTTTTTGATTCTGATTCACTGCTGTTCATACACAAAAATTTAATCACCCTGAAATGAGAGGTGTGCTCGTTTTGGAAAGTTTAAAAGTAGTCTCTTAAGAGTAGTTGTTTGTAACCAGTATTTGTTTAACCTAAAGTTCCAATATCTTCAGGAGAGGTAAGTGGAACTGTGGAAGAATTGACCTAAGGCTCTCAGGTGAGCGCGCGTCATGTTGCCCGAGGGCATGGGGGAAGCAAAGCGCAACTTTGTTGCCCGCCGACACAGCGGGGTCTCATGCGTAGGTACCTACGAAACTCAAACTGAACACAGTTACAAGAAATAAAAAACTCTCTAGGAGACCTTGTATCACAAACTGCGAGTGGTCCAAAGAAAAACCTTCCCAGATTGTGTTGAAATTAATCTCGTATTTAATAGGTAACACCCACACTTATCACGTGTCCACTGAGACGTGATATAGATGACGTCAAGTCTTAATAAACCGAAAACGCGGCAGACGCTCCCCGTAGTTTCCGCAGTAGTTTTGGTCGCGCAGGTGTGGGCGAAGCTTTAAACGTGAGAAATGGTATATAGGGGAGACCTTTGTCCAGCAGTGGGACACACTATAAGTCATTTAAAAATAAAAAAATGTTAAAGTTATGAGTACCTACCGATAATAGATAAGTTAACAGCACAGCACAGACCACCAGCTAGATTTTCAGATGCCCGCTGGGGACGCGGCTAGTAAGGCGGTGGGAAAACATTTGACTTGCACAGAATGAAAAAAATTACATTACACTTCGGCAGCAATATGACCTATGTTGGATAATAAGAGAGATACATTTAACACTGTTCGCAAGTAATGAATAAATAACTTGATACGTGAAGCTAGTCATATATCTTCTGTATCTCATTCTGAAGCAGGCATTATATTCTCTCAGCCGGCGTGCGGCACAGCGGCTGCCGACAGCGACCATTTGTGGCCGAGCTGTTCTTGACCCACTTCTTAATGATCTGCACTGTGGCTGGCTGCATCTTAACGACGTTAAATACAATTCAATAGCGACGGACAAAGCGAGCGGCTTTTAATTAATGGCTCGGAGACACCAGCACAGAGGGGGAGTGGGCAATGAGGAGGGGGGGGGGGGCTTTGAGCTGACGCCGACTACACACTATTATTCTTTCAACTTTGCAACTTCGAATAAATTACCTCTCAAAAGGTTTTAATAGTTTTCACAACACTTCGACTTTGCAGTCGTTAGGGGTAACTTTGCAATTATTTGTTTGTTTATAATTAAATACAAGTTTTGTTCGAGTTTATTATTTAAAGAAGCTTTGTGGCAAAGTTGTTTGAACTTTAAATCAGAGTTGCGGTTTAAAGAAAAACGCCGCGATTAGGGCAGCGATTTATGTGCGCAAACTCACCGTGAGGGGGAACAAACCCCGAATTTTCGATAAAATTGCACCGCGAACCTATAATTCGATAAGGTGTATTCACCATAAAACATATTCGGCATTAAACCGGCAATTTGAGGATTAGCATATTCAAACAACGCGCGGTCGAGTGTATCGCGATCACAGCTTATGCTAATCAGCCGAGGCTGTCGCGAACTTCGCGATTTGGCATTACTTAGCGTGGTACTGTCACACTCACTAATTAGATTGTGTTGATTAGATGTAGATCTGATTAGTTGGAGTTTAGTTGAACATTAGTCAAATACTGACTTTGAACTAAAAGCACTTATTTGAATGTACTATTGTATAATGATCGTTTAATATTATGTTCTTAAAAATGTTTTAAAATAAAAAAAGAAAACAACTAAATCGTTATACTTCGATTTGCAATTTGCAACCAATGTAAAATTATTAGGATTCTGTATCGCAAAGACGTGGTTTTTTCTGAGTGATTTCTAGCTCATATAATATGTACCTAATGTGAAATGGAGCAACTGTATAGTAATAGTCTGTGCAGGTGTTGCAAGTTAGAAAACAAGCAATTTGCGCGCTAACATTGCATCCACACGGCATTAGCCGTCGCGCTCCGTGTAATCGCAGCCTAATGGCGGCCAGCGCCGTCGGACACTCGGATCCTATAATGTTCAGTTTAAATGAATATCACCAGAAACAAATGAAGAACAAAATGACACAGAACTCTGGGAGAGCTTTTTATATTTATTCATACCAGCTGGCCCACACGAACTTCTTCCTCCCCGAGGGAAAAATACGGAATAAAACAGGATTAAGATAAATTATGTAGTTCGAAAGCGACAAATGCTTGCCTACTATTTATATATATTTTTTGCCCTACTGTTTATAGGACAATGTTCTTGTGTAAGCGTTCGATAGATACATTCAGTTGATACAACCCTAGTGAAATTTGAGAAAAACATCTTCTCGGAAACCGCGAGATCTCGGCGTGATGCGAACGGATACCGTAACCGCAATCAGATTACAGGGATATTGATTATCAATTACAGAAGCCCCAATAAGGGTGTGTGTTCTGTTAATTAAATATTTGGTAAGGGCTGCAACCTTAGCTGGTACAGAAGTTCAAGTTATCCAGTTTCATTGTTGCTATGGTTACCGCGAGAACTTCGAAGATTAGGGCATCTACTCGCCAACCTCGCAAGTGCGTTTCACAAACGAAAAAAATTGAAACGTAGGTACGTTTGGACGAAGTTAAAAGCCATAGAGATAAATGACAATTTATGTTCTACAATTGCGGACAAAAACGTCTCTTTCGCGAAATTTCAAAATTTTATTGTAATTTGACAGATGTTTATTCGAAATTTTAACTATAGTCTGTCCAATCGTTTATTTAACTTTTGACAGATCACGCACATAAAGTTTTATAATAATTTTTGATACAATGTACTACAGGGAATACTGTACTGTCATGGACGGGATCCGCCCACTTAGAGATGTGTCATTCCAAATTAATGACCACAGGTTTTGAAATAAATCGATTATCGATTGTATTAAAACATACAATAAAATTATTGTGATTATTTTTATATCAAATCACGTTTATTATTTTGTAAATGTCTCTGTTTTAATGCATAAATAATTTGCGTAATGAAAACAGTTCCATCGTACTCGTACCTAGAAATGGGATCGAATTTATTCGCTGAAAATTAATGAATCTAAAATAATCGTTTAGACTTACAGTAGTTGGTTCAAATAAAAAACATGTGAATGAACTGCGGTACCTTCTTACAATGAAAAGGTGCAAAATATTGAAATTCATAGTAACTAATAGTGGCAATTCTGAGTTTCGCAAAAGCTAAACTAAACTAACTAAAATTAATGCCATCCTTTTTATTTCCATCGCTATGAAAGGGACGGCAATATTTTTAGTTAGTTTAAGTTTAGCTATTGCGACACTCAGAATTGCCCCTAATGAGTGTGTTAAATCGATTAAAACTTCTTCATGAATAAAATCGATAAAATAAATCGAATCGGTAACGGGTTAGGGTATCACTATTTGAGTCATTATTAGATCTGTCAAAAGTTAAATAAACGGTTGGAAAGGGTATAGGTAAGAAATTAAAGTACTCAAGGTCGTTGACATCTGTCAGAATAAAACGACAGACTGGAAAAGAAACATAATAGGCACCCTTGCAAATGTATAACCAAGAAAAATTGCATTTTATGATTCGGGCTCCATACCTATGTCAATAAAAGTAACGTATAAGATCTTTCTATTTGTTTTCCATCTCACTCTTACAAATGAAATAGAGGCAAGATAGCTATCCGACATGTCTGAACTACTGTAGTAGGCTCATCATCATCATCCACGGCCTGACCTTACCCACTGCTGGGTAAAGTCCTCCCCCCTCAGCTAAGTGTAGTGGGCTCAATTTAAAACAAATGCTTTATTGAAGTGGAGTTCGCATACTACAATTAAGTTTAAGTGTAAGCCGTAGAATTCCTTGTTCAGAATTAAATTTTGGTCAAAATTAGCCTCCGCAATTGGTTTTATAAATCAACCACCCTTAATTTGACAATTTGACAGTAAGCCATAGTTCTCATAAAAATATTTCCACGAGAAACCTCCGAAGTTAATAATAACCGAACATCCTTCGATAACGATTTGTTTGCCTTCCATTACAGGCGTATCCTTGGGCGGCTTGGGCCTCGCACACAACGTCACTGCAAACAGGAATTGTTATCTTAGTGATGCTACTTTTTAACAGAATGTACACGAATTGGTATAACTATTTTTATCCTGTATCAGCTGCAAGTCAACGGCCCCTTTATTTGTCAAAATTACATTTAAAAAAAGAATTTTCAAGCACGGACTTTACTTTATGAGATAGATATTAAGATAGAGATATTGTGTGCAATTAAGTGAATTGCACACTACACATTAAAACAAATTGCAGACATACAGAACATTTAAGGTAAAGTTCTTTTATTTAAGCATGAATAACATGGTAACGAAAATAACAAAATAGAAAAAATTACAAATATTGGATGTCAAAAATCACAATACAAATGAAAAAGTTCAGTTTTATTATTTTTCTATGAAAGCAGCTTTACACCACTATCTACGGAAGGTGTTTTACGAGCTACGGATTAACCAATACAGTAGGTATAGGCACAGGTGTAGTAGCGAAGAGAGTAAGTAAGTAAGTTCGTATGAGCAAGTGGCCAACTCTGGTGACGGAGTTTTTAGGCCGCCTTAAGGCCTCCGTCATGGCTTAACGACTTTAAAAGCCGGGACCGACAATTTAACGTGCCCTCCGAAGCACGGAAGCGCTCAGATATAAATGCCACTTGCGGTCACCCATCCAAGTTGTGACCGCTCAGAACGTTGCTTAACTTCAACGATCTAGAACGCGAAGAGAGTTCAGGAGGGTTACCGGAGTTCAGGGTTACCGGAGGTTTTTGTGTAATATAGTAATCTATCCTCGCTCACGTGTCAACTATTCTAAATTCAAAATTTTTAGTTCATGCAAGTTACCGGGGGAGGCGCTGCACTGGATTTTCATACATTTGTGATACTTGAGTCGGTATCGAGGACAGTATCCAATACTACGGTAAACTAGCGTTAACCCCCTGTAGTACGTATGTACACAGTAAAGGGATAAGTTAGTTGGCATTTAAAAGGCTCTGGCGGAACCCAACGGTGCGTGAGGTTATTGAACCGAAGGCTCCCAAATCCGTCGATCATATCTACGATGGAGAAGCTGATTGCTCAGTGAGCTGTGAGCTACCCTTGTTTAGTTACGGTTATAAAGAAACATTATAAAGTATAAATCAAGTCTTGCTGTAACTGTAAGAAGATACAGATGATGTGGGATGAGAATTTGGGAATACGCGTACATGCGTGCACAGGAAGGGGGTCAATGTCCGCACGAAGATTAGATTTTAGAACCAGGAAGATTGTTTTAAATCTTCATGACCAACTGGATTTAGTTATCCTCAGAACTCAATTAACAACAGAGATTAACAATTAGCAATTGTAGTAGGCATGGTATTGCTTGGTATTGCGTAAGGAACTGTTGGAATAACTCCGATATAAAATTCGATACTGTATCGTCGAAATTTTAATGGTAATTAACCACGAGAGAGTGCTCAAGACGTAATTCTAGTTTATCACAATACCTATGTGTCGTACAAGATACTTACATAAAATAGAATTCAGGATTTAAATCATTGAATTTTATTTACTTTTACCTAGTCTTGTTCCACTCTAGACTGATTTATGTCGTGGTTGTTAATAAATAACACAATGTTATTAGATTCGCTTAGCGCGTACAAGATTGTAAACCCTTTTAAAAACTTGCCAAAGTTCGTCTCCAGTTTGCAGAACACAATTAATCCCCAGCCGGCCGGCGTAGTACGGGAGCCCACAGCTTTTGTACGTCGGTTATGTTTTGTATTTTTTGCAAATAAAACTTTATTTGATGCGGGAGTGCACTAAATAAATGTCATCGTTAGCTCCATGCCCAGCAATTTGCCGATATTACCTTCTAAAGTATGTTCCTCGCCACAAGCATTATACAAAATGATTTAAATTGGCTAATTTTGTAAAAAGTATTTACATTTTCACCACAAGTAGTTTTTACTTTTCAAAAAGCATAAAATTAACTTTAAAAAAAATGTTTTTATGCTAAATGAAAATTTTAACGTTCCTTTCAACACTCTACTAGATTTTTTCAATGGAATTAAAACGAATGTATGCAAATCGGAAAGGTCACTAGCATTTTGTCAAAAACTTATTAATGAAATATTTTAATAAAAGTTTATGGCTTCGACGGCATTCGAACCCACGAGATGCAAGCGTCAAAAACTTATGGTTTGGTTCGTTCGTTCATTCGTATGAGCAAGTGGCCAACTCTGGTTTGGTTGTTTGTCAATACAAGATAAGATTTAAAAAAAACGATTTAAATTGTAAACAAGAATAATTCTTTAGAATGCAGATGGCATGGGGCTACAGGGGGAGAGACTGAGTGCACTGAGTTAAACAAATCGCGAGATCTGCGCGAAATCCATTAACACCAACTCGAAGCACCAACCGACGCCCGCCTCCTTCTCAATAGTTTCTTTACCAATCGCTTTATTTACTTAACAACAATAAACTATTGACTTAAAAGAAGAGCGTAAAAATCTGTATTATGCAATGTCAATTTATATTTTTTGGTAAAGTCACTATGAAATCTCTTAAATCCTAGGTATGCTTTTTTTTATTTGTTTCTGGCAATATATTTATTTTTTAACTTACCAAAGGGTGTCACTGTATGACCGTATGAACCAAACAGTAAGAAAAACTGCTAAAAATTTTTAACAGACTAAAACTCATAATCATTTATTCAGTAGGGCCTCAAGGGCTACATAGAATCGTCTTAAAAGCTAAGTGCTTACTCTACTGCCTGCTCCAACGCGACACACCAAAAATAACTATCCTCATTTATTCCATATTGAAATGGAACTGCAAAGGTACACAGCATACGGCTAGCGCTATATCTTATATGTTGTATGCTTATTTAGTAAAAGGTAATTTTATCCAGCTTGCCACCAAAAATTATTGAACATTTCCTTCCAGGCTAGCGGTCACGGGCCCGGGTCGACCCGCGCCCGCGGCGTAAAACAACCAGAATTAATCACCAAAGGTAATTTAATTTTGTACACGTTTATTGGAAACGCATATTTACAGTTTACACCAAACAAACTGGCCGGAACGATAATGCGATGGTTAGCCTCGAGATTTATAATTCACATTTTAAATTAACTCCGCTACAATATATTGTGATCATTGTGTAATGGTGGCGGTCCAGCTTAATGGCTGTTTGTAATCTATTTTAGTGTGTTTAGTAAAACATTTAAATTAGGCCTGCTATCCACAAACAGGAACTTCAGGAGATGAAATTGAAATGTCGTCTAGTTGCGCATATAAAGACACGGACTCAACATTGTCTTACCTGCGTTACGATTGTTGTGGTGCTCGGACCTAATACGCTTTAAATGTCAGGTAATTTTAAACAAGAAAATAGCAGTGTGCAGCACAGTGTTATGTACGAATATAATCTTTACTTTACTTTCCTGTTGTAACAGAAGTTTTATACTCACACAACTTTTTTATCCTGTCTCCCTATCCGCTTATTTTTGCTAAGTGAATTCCCGGCCTTGTCATCCGTATACTGATTCGAATAATTAGATTGAACGTAACTGTAATAGTCCTATTCAACATTCAATACTAACCCAAACCAAAGACGATGAATATCTAGAAGACAGACAAAGGCCATACACAAAATCGTAACCCTAAAAAATAGCCTGAAAACTGTAAAACATCAATTTTATCCAAGAAATTTCAATTACTTTCTAGTTAAAAATGTTTAAATATTGAATATTGTTGCTACCTACTACTAAGTATTGAAATTTCTTGGATAAAATTGATGTTTTAAAGTTTTCAGGCTATCTGGTACTACGGGATCGGGTTACGATTTTGTGTATGGCCTTTGTCTGTCTTCTAGATATTAATCGTCTTTGCCCAAACTAACTAACTTAACGATCAAATCCGGTGCTTAATGTGTAACACTATATACCTATAGATACCGTTATTGAGCGCACGAAGCGAACAGTTATCACCCCATTCCAGGAAAATAATGGTAACCAATGGACCAATTCATTCACGTTATTAGTAAGTTTAAAGTAAGTAAACTAATCTCGACACAGAAAGTGATAGAAAAATAGTAATTTAAGTAATCTTCCTTGAAGTTATCATTTCAAAATTAAGAAAAGCTTTTTCAAGACTCCCAAAATGGAAAATCCTTTTCAAGTAATTCATAAGCAGAATGAATCCTTCTATTGGAAAGCACTTCCGACGCGAATTAAAAATGAAACACCCTCAGCCAACCGCGATCTCACCGGGCGAGCGGCGCACTAGGACAGCTGCTACAGTAACAAAAACTAATAGTGAAACCTCTTTTCATGTTTTTGTATCGGATCCTTGCTAAGTGTCAGAGGATCATCACCAAAATTGTCTTCTTGAATCGGTTCAAGTTAAATAATCATAAAAATATCAACACTTCTAAATTTAACTTTCTCTCTTCTTTACATAGAATTTCATGCATTTTATTACAAAAAAATCTCAGGCCTTTATATCTTTACTAGAGGACAATTTAGAATGGGATTCAAACCTCGGGATCGAAAGTCGAGGTACATTCCACTCGGCCAACACGGCGCTATTTTATTACAATGACATTTTATTCACTCCATCGATAAAGTTCAGAATCTTGTTGAATGAACTAGCTGTTTCTATTAGATCATTTATTTTCATGTTCTTAAAACAAGATATATCCCGCGAGACAGAGACTGGGGCCGGAGAATCGTCGTGCGGCGTTCATGCGACTGAGATTACCTACGGATGCGATGCGGATGCAGACGCGATGTGGAAGCGAGGTGAATACGATGCGGATGCGAGGTAGATGCGACGCCGCGGCGATGGGCCCGAAAGCCGGATTATGCGCGAAACGCGAGCACAAGACATTCGGGAACTCTCCAGACGCCCGTAAACGATGCAAACGACACCCGTAAACAACCCATTCTCACCTGTATTTTAAGGCAATAAAGTTTGTTTTCCAGAATTGATGGCCCGTTATCAGAAGAAAATGCAAAAATAAAGTTTAGATCTTCGTCTGGAGGGCACTTAAAAGCTGCTAGTTCTAGTGAATTATTTGCGAAGGAAGCGTTTTGTTCCGTAATACGTGGCTCTAGATAATGCGTGGCGCACCTAGCGATAGCGCCAAATCTCTGAACTACAGAAGTAACACCTACTACTGGCCTTAGCCAAGTGACAATCGCTTCTTTGTATCTATTACATACTATATTAAAATCATCGTCATGAATTTGATTTGATCCCTCGAGTTCTCGTCATGTCAATCTCCGATTGTAATTGTATTATCGTAATCGTTGTAGTTAGTTTCAATTCCAAAGCATTTGTAGATTATAAACGTAACTTGACTAGCTACTAGCTAGATAGATCACTTTTAAATTAAATTCAACTGTGTTAACTGAAACAAAAGACCTACAGAAATTTCCTGAATAAATTCGAGATACAAAAGAGATAAAAATACTTGTCAAACAAAAGCGAGGGAACAATTCCCCGAAACAGACAATCGATTTCATTAACAGATTTTTCAATAACCCGCGGTCGGCGGTGCCCCATCGCGAATCAATTAATTCTCTGATTACCCGCGTTTTCCGTCTTACCTCGCCCCCCTCCCTCCCGCCCCCTTCTCCCGTCAACTCTGTTTTACATCACAATGGACATTTTAATCGGTCCATTTAAAAAATAATGGGTTTCGCTGACTACTTGACGAGATATGCGGTAAAATGGAAGAATAAAGTCTGCATCTTAGTCATTAAATGAGGTTTTAAGTGGGAGATTGAAACTAACAGACGGTGATTTACACCATAATATTTGATGCATCTGTTTTAACTTAGATTACTGCATTTGTTCTAACGAGAGGTTGGTGTCTTGGACTTCATTAACTGCTGAGTGTACCTAGGCATTTTCTCTAATACGCCACTAAGGTCAGGGTCTCTTGTCATCCTCATCTATTCATTATAAACGAAAAATCTTACTAAAAGTTAACGGCTCCGACAGGATTCGAACCTGCGTAGATACAAGCGATAGTTCATAAGCCGAGCTGCCTGACCACTAGGCTACAATGGAACCACTTACGTCGAGAGCTGAATCTAATAGTAAGATGATTTATTTTATTTCACTCATCTTATTTACTTCCAAGCACTCGACCTCGGTGACAAATACTTGCAAGAACCAAATTTCTGTTTGAAATGTTTCAGCAAATATTTTTAATTGCCTTGACGTAGCACAAGTGGCAAACACTAGTGTAATGTGCCGTTTACATAATTAAATACAAATATTGACTATTTATACACAAGCCGCAATCACTGGCAAGTGCTCCATTACACACTACGCACTACACACAGACCACACTCAGACTAATAGTAATTGAATTGTATCGCGTAACAAGGAGGATCATATACTATACCTGGTATAAGATATCCACTCGAGTGGGTATTATACCCAAGTAAATGTGTTCATGTTGATATACTATAGGTAGGTTCTATGTTAGTAGTGCTCGCAAGTAGCTTTTGAAGGTCAAGTAATTGTGATACACTAATGATCTTGGTGTCGAGGCGAGAGATTTTTAAAGGGGATTTTGAAACTAACCCGAAACAAGAAACAACAATGAATGTGGACAATTTAGTAACGGGACTAACGATTTCATTATTTTCAGATGTGTGTCGACATTATGTAGAAGTCTTTGACGTTAAAATCTAAGTTCATGCTGAAATATTTATCGTTTCAGGAACAGAACTACTTTTAATAACATTTGATGAATAAATAATTAAGTGTTTCAACAATTCTCATCTTCCACAGCCTAGCCCCTGAAGCCCCAGTTGCCCAGTGGCTGCCAGCCCCAGCAGCCCCCGCCGCTCCCATAACCTCTGACGTGACGTACAAAGCACTTGGTTCTAATGCCTTTCAATAACACCGTCTTACAGCCAGAAACAAAACCAATCGCGTTAAAACTTTTCAATTTTCGCGTTGGCTTTGCATTGATGGATGCAAATCGCTTCCTCAATATGTAACAACATTTCTGCGGGAAATAAAATGGCAGTAATCCTCCGGGATCGGGAGGGGGGGAGGAAGTAGGGGTGGTTGAGGTCAGATAACGAGGGTCCGCGACTCGAGTCGCTGTCTAAACAGCTTCGCCGACAGTAAACACTGACCGCTCCAAATGCCTTTTAGACCGTAAATATTGTTCAATCCTAGATCCCTTCCTACAAAAAACCTACAAATCAGTCTCACGAACTTTATTGAACAATCATTTATGAACTCCAACCTCACAGTGAGTATGTAAAAGTAAACCTTCTGCGCTACGACCTGCTACGGCGTAGCGAGTTCTACGATGAGCTACGTCAATGCGAAACAATCCGGTGATGTATTTTTCTAATACTTCACCTCATCATTCTATTAATACTTCATATTTCCTTGCGCTCTTTCGCAAACAATAAAAACAGCAGCGTATAATATACGAGGTCGTCCTAGACACATAGAGGATCAACGAGATAGTTTCCGTGGCTTTACCTTTGTGCTCAGTTTGAGCAAACATTTGGGTTCACGCACAATTTAGAATCGACCCTATTTTATCATTCTCAAACAAGACATGAAAGTGTCACTTTGTCTACAAATACAGCTCTAAGCGAGTTCATTTAGGTGTGAGTTGTGACGTCACGAGTTCACGATGTGCGAGATGTTACAATCACTTGAGGAGCGTCAGACGTCGCGCTCAGACAACGTTTTGATTACTCGTGTTCATTAGAGTGTAGCATTCTGAACATTGGTTATTGTTCATTTTATTTGACTTATCTGTTTAAAATGCATCACACACTACGCAGATACGGAAGGATATCTGTATCTGCGCACGTTTCTGTCAATATCGTTGTCTACACTAAACTCAAGAAGCAATACACACTACGCAGATAACAAGCAAAAAACAAGTATAGATAGTTTGAAAGATTCCGCGTGAATGTTGTATTTCGTATATTATCGTATCTGCAAAGTGCTATCTGCGAAAGTATCTTTCAGATCTGATAAGTTTTTATACCCAGATAAAATACTACCGTATCTGTGTAGTGTGTGATACGCTTAATACTAAGCAATTCACAAAAAATGAAAGTATAGAGTTTCACTTAAATACACACCCAATGATACGTAATGTAATTTACGCAACAAAAGATTGATTCTGCCCGCATACAATCGTGGTTTTTTTTTCACTCTTTACAGGCAACTTATTTCGAAAACTTACATCGACAGGTAGACTCCAGGCTTGTTAGCATGGTTCCATCGCATCGGACTACAATAATGTTATGTGTAACTTGATTTTATTCCTCTTTCCAAAACTTCTAAAGTTCTACTAAAATGTTAACAGAGTATCAGACGTGAGGGTAGACGCTAATGAATTGTGTTAGCACAGTGTGAGCAAAACCGGGCGCCTTTTAATAGCGTTATCTTGTTTGGAAGAGTTTGAGTCATTTGCGCAGATCATTAGAAAGTTGCGAGTGATGCGTGAACACGTCACGTGGAAGACACATTCAGATTCCGTTAACAAGAGAGTAGAGGTAGAGCTAAAAAAATATAAACCAACAAAGTCTCTTACTATTGGTTTATTTGTCTTTGGGATTTATTTAATTTGACGACCAACTTAGTCATATTAATTAAATTAGTTACAGATTAATAATTAAATGATGCCTGTTAAGTTTATACTCAGGCCTAATAAAAAGGGAACCCATTTCGTCTCCGAAAATCGATTGTCCGTAAATCACAATCAATAACAAGTGTCTCCGAAACATAGGAATCCATAATATTATGGTCCCATAACTATAGTTTGTAATAAGGTATTGTTTATCCTTATGCTCCTAATCCATAAATTTATGTTACCTAATATTATAATCCCGAATTTTAATCGTTATAAACACATGTATCATAATAATAAAGAATCATAATACTTCCACTTCCGAATAATAATGTTTTCGAACGTTTATAAATTATTTATTAGATCGAAATCAGTTGGTTAGGTTAGGTTTAAACAGTGACCACTAACGTGCGAGGCGAGCGAGCGTAGCGAGCGTGCCGCGGTAGTGGCCGTCGAAGCGCCAATTAAATGTGAAATAAAAGTAATCAGCCACCCAGATCAAAATCAGTTGGTTAGGTTAGGTTTGAACAGTGACCACTAACGCGCGAGGCGAGCGAGCGTAGCGAGCGTGCCGCGGTAGCGGCCGCCGAAGCGCCAATAAAATGTGAAATAAAAGTAATCAGCCACCCAGATCGAAATCAGTTGGTTAGGTTAGGTTTGAACAGTGACCACTAACGCGCGAGGCGAGCGAGCGTAGCGAGCGTGCCGCGGTAGCGGCCGCCGAAGCGCCAATAAAATGTGAAATAAAAGTAATCAGCCACCCAGATCGAAATCAGTTGGTTAGGTTAGGTTTGAACAGTGACCACTAACGCGCGAGGCGAGCGAGCGTAGCGAGCGTGCCGCGGCAGCGGCCGCCGAAGCGCCAATAAAATGTGGAATATAAGTAATCAGCCACCCAGATCGAAATCAGTTGGTTAGGTTAGGTTTGAACAGTGACCCCTAACGCGCGAGGCGAGCGAGCGTAGCGAGCGTGCCGCGGTAGCGGCCGCCGAAGCGCCAATTAAATGTGGAATAAACGTAAACAGCCACCTAGATCGAAATCAGTTGGTTAGGTTAGGTTTGAACAGTGACCACTAACGTGCGAGCGGCCGCCGAAGCGCCAATAAAATTTGGAATAAAAGTAATCAGCCACCCAAATCGAAATCAGTTACCTACATTCCCTATGCTGCCTTGTGTTTGAGACATAATGCTCTTATGTTAAAATTATTCTCATAAACTATTATGAAAATAAAGTTATGAGTTAGTTACATTATGGATTATATTATTTATTGAGAATGATTTTATGTATTTTAAACATTAGGGATGTTGATATTAGCCGTAACTATATTAGGGATCCTTATATTATAGATCCTGATTATACGGGCAATCGATGATTATGAAAACCCAATTTATAGATTTTTATTTTAGGGAAATAAAATTTCGGAGACAAAATAGAGACCCAATAAAAAGCTATCCTCACGTATTCATCATGGTCATTATAATGTCCAGAGTATGCCAGAGGAGCAGCATAAGCCAGAAGAGCTATCGGTGCGTAGTAGTCTCCTCCATAGGTTGCAGGAGATCTATAGCCGTCATGGCGGACAATTCTTTGAGACAACACGGTGAGACCTGCAGCGGCCGGCCGGCCAAAGAAAGAAAGAAAAAAAAATTCATCAAAATATATTTATTCAGTACGATCGTTTATAGACCACTTTGACATGGCACGTTCTTAAAACTAGGTGATTCCGTGTAGGTCAATGGAATAGTGAAGTGAGTTTAGATCTGAAAGTGAGTTAGAAACATTTAAGTGCATTAGATCCGGCAGTGGATGAGGCAAGCGCGGGACCGGGAGAAATGGCAAGAATGAAGGGAAGCTTATACCCAGCAGTGGGAGAGGATGATGATGATGATGTAGTTATTTTTTTTAATTAAAAAGACTGACCAAGTGTCTATGGCGATTGGGTTTAGTATTATTTACGTTGTACAACAAATAGATATTGCTAAAACAGTAGCTTGATTCTTGAACTTTAAAAGCTAGTTCCCATGTTGTGATCAAACTGTTAAGTCCGCGGAAACTTTAAATCTTTCAAAAGTTTGATACACAAAGATGTCTTCTTCTTTTTTCTCTCCGGAAATCAAGAAAAAATTAATTGAATATAATCATATGAATTTTTCATGATTTTTAGTTGACTAGAATTGATGAGTTATGATAAAGCTATGCTCACATTACGTCGTGGCTCACTGTCGTCAGGTGACGTACGACGCAGTTGCGGATAAATCAAAAGGCTGTATATCACCTGAAAAGGTTTAATGTCCTCGTGGAATCTCCGTGCATAACAGGCGCGTGTGTGAATATCAGCGAGCGCCAGATATTAGCTAATTAACTCGGTTAATAGGTGCTAGAGCGTTACGATCCCGGTTATTGTCTCGGAAATAGGTAACGATACTCCGTGGGGTGTTTCCCACCGCGTGTACTGCCTGAGTGCTGCCCAGCTATCAACAACTATGCACTACGGGAACCAAGCGCACTACTCACAGTAAGTTCATATGAGCTAGTTGCCAACTTTGGTGACGGAGTTTTTATGCAGCCTAACGGCCATCGACTTTAACAGCCGGGACCGCACAAGCGCTCCGTGCACACACGTGCGTGAGACAAGCGCTCGGTTGTAAATACCACTTGCGGTCACCCATCGAAATTGTGACCGCTCAAAACGTAGCTTAACTTCAAGATCTATCAAGAACGTCTTAGCTAGCTTCGCCACCAGCACTTCGGCAGTGCCAATGCTCAGCAATCAGCAAGTATACAACTCTACGGAAACCCACTGCTCATAAACTTTCAAACAAATTCATCTCCCACTGTTCCACGCTTATCGTTATTCAATGAACTCCTGACACCTTACACTGCGACATCGCCATATTAAATGTACGTATAGGTCGGCTCGGAGCAAGTTATGAAAGAACATGCGGAAGTAAGTGAAATACCTCATAAATAATGTGAAGCGGCGATGGTTATATCTGCATACAAATTTTTGCTCGAACACAACGCATAGTTGCCGGCACATTGTTGACGCGATCGCCCGCGCCCTGAGTTATTGCTCAATTACTCTCTAACGTACCCCCTCCCCCTCCCTCACCCCACCCCGCAAGTACCCCCCTCGCCCCTTCCTACAGGCTCGAGCCCTGCGTAATTCATTTTACTTATACACCTCATGAAAAATTTAGAAATTGCTCGAATAACTTCTACAGAATGAGTTATGGTGTAAACGTGAAAAAATGTTTTATGAGCAAACTTCACCCGGACGAACGATAGGCTACATTTATTTATCAAACAAATGTGATGTTTTATTAAGGCTATGTATGTCGGCCGATGGAGAGAATTATTCATCATTGTGCCCCGCGACGGGCGGCGGACCCGCGTCTAATAATTCAGGTGGATCGACATAAATCCAGACAAGCACCCAGCGACGGATGTTACCCTGACTACCCTCCTGGTAGTTAAGGACATGCTGTGCATAAAGATCGAGTGTCGCTGAACCCGCGACGGACGGTTCAAGGTTGTTAAGGAAAATCCTCGCAATGAGGTTGACTTTCACCAGATTATTAGACACGATCAAATTCTATACAAAGCCTGAAAATAACGTTTATGAACTTTATTGAACGGCAAGTAAAATTATTCAATGAAATATCCTTGACCTTCAATATAGAATTTACATTGTACATTGTGCTGATGCCGCACGAAGCTGACGACGCGAGTCAAGCTCGCCCCGGGGATAAAATCACACCTAGAACAGAATTAACTTCACCTACAGCAACAACCGAACATTACCTGGAAGTTATGATTGTAATCTAGCCAATTACCGGCCATTAACACTGTAACAACACGAAAGGGACGGCCACTATCCGGCTCCCCAAACTGGAAGGTCCCGCGAGACGCCGTCGATACAAGCTCGGAACAAGGCAGCCCCTCGTTCCCGACAAGCTTCCATTTCCCGATACCTTTTAAAGGCGGGTTCGGTAATCGAATGTAGACTCGTGCCCGTCGGCTCGCTGCCGGATTTTATTCGACTCCCGTTTGTCGTACCTACAAAAGAAACAAAAGCGCTGCGAGCACAAAAACGAAAACCTAAAAGTATACATGTTAGTACTCGTATTATTTGCGAGCTTTGATGAAGTTTTCCTGTTTATATTGAATGTTAAAGTAATTCAATCTCCCATTGATGTGGTCGCGCTAGTTTTAATATAAGGCAGCTTAGCCTTCTATGAATATTTAACTAAATGCGACCCTCCGAGACCCTTCCTCTCACCGCCGCCACAGAATACGCGGCAGTCACCGCACTCGAGTGCTGGATAGATCGCTCGGCTGATGATGATGATGTGCCTATTGAACCCACCGCCGATGCTATAAATCTCATTTTACATGGAGGGCCCGTTTCAAGTGATCCTGGCCTAGTTCGAGTTTAATGAAAACACGTGGGTGATAGATATCAGGGATTAGCTATTTATATTCCGGGAGAATACCGCCACCGGTGCTTTAGGTAATTTGTAATGCTAGTTCAATTTGAAGCGAGCGAATTAGAAGCTGCGGTTTAGTTCTCTAATGTTGAACTCGTACCAACAAAAAGCGCTTACTGAGTTGACTGAAATGAAAGACAAAAAGTCGGCTCGGTAAAACTTATGCGTAGACATTGATGTTCTATGTTTTGTTTAAATTATCATGGCTGCTGTAAAGTTATTATCAAGCCAGGTGCTTTAAGTGAGCTGTTACAAATGGAGGTGGGCAGTGGAGCGCGAGGTGTCTGTGTCGCGTCGCGCTATATCCAGCCGATGCAGCTCCCGCGATCCAGTTGCTAATAATAGAGCACGTACTGTGACACACAACACACATAAGAATATAGGTACACGTATGATGGTAGAAGAATTTATATAATTTGCAATAGGTACTTAAATCATAATTTAGCTCACTCAGCAACAGCGTTAATTTAGTTAATTAAAACAAAATTTAAACCACACCGCTGTATAAAACATTACTTACCCTGTGTTACACCCTGTCTAAAAATAATGTATTTTGTAGGTGAATGAAAATAAGACCATTTATTATATTAAACATGTTTTACTACTTTAATACTTATAAACAGTACGTAAGGTGTGATTATGATAACACACACATAGGTACATTCATCAAAAATGTCAGCATCTTACTTGATTTATCACCATCGTCATTTCAAAACGATGTCGAGCGAAAGCCAGTTGTAAACAGTAGAGTGTGTCCGCTCAGCGCTCCTACGGAAGCCGATAAATCGCGCTCACCTAAAGGCATTCCACTTAGATTGCAGCCGCCGGAATGTCGCCTAATTGTTGTCCCTGCGGGGGCGAGGGGGTAGAGGTGGTGAAGGGGAGGGAAGGATTCCAGATGAAGCCCCGCCGAGCGCACGCAGTAGAGCAAGTTCAAGGTTGACCGCGCTCCCAGCGCCGGATAAAATAAATAAGACCGTCTTAAACAAAGTTCGGCCCTAAACACCATCCACTCGTACTAGAATTTCCTGGCAAATAGACCGCAGAAGGGATCGAGAAACACTATGTTAAACAATTTATTGATGTAAAAGCTTAGTCTCGTGTCTTGCGTTGAGGTCGTAAAGTCGGAACTTGTGTAGAAGATTGGAACATCAAAGATGAATTTGTGTTTAGTTTCCCTACGGGCGCCTCCACCCTGTAGCGGCTGTCACAAGAAGTGGCGAGTGCTGGCGCCCGCAGCCAATGCTGTCTAAACATCGATAGTGCATGTCCCCAATGCACTGCACCGACTTATCGATTGGAAGTGCAGCTAGTGCGGGAAAACTATCGACGGTGATAAACCTTACCTACCCTATAAGACTAGTACGAGGAAAATTATCGATAAAATTTCAGTCTTTTCCACAAGTTCCAATATAAAGTATAAATCATTGGAAACCTAACACAGGTGTTATAAATCTCGTGATTTTTCTCTTGACGTCAATTACCGAGTAAGATACCTGTGAACTTGAGCAGGTATTCAATAATCACAAAGCCAAAAGCGTTTGTGTAAAATGCTATAGTGTAAAACATGCATACATGACAAGTACTTGTACAAGTATTTAAAATTCAGGAACGTTCACAATAAAAACTAGTAAGACACTTAGCGAGCGAGTTGTGCTGATACCCAAGCGGCCGTGGCCGTGGCGCATGGCGGGGCGGAGCGGGGCAGGGCGGGGCGGGGCGGGGCGGGGGCGCGGCGGGACGTGACACGCATCACACACGACGTATTTATTCGCAGCGAGTCGGCAACTGCGCCGAGTGCCGCGGCCGCGGGTGCCTCTGAGCTTTAAATGAAGTCTGTGCGCTTCGTTCAATGAAATGTTTATTTGCTCGTCGGATTTTTGGATATTCTCTGCGAGTTTGTGAAGTTCTGCAAACATGTCTATCGGATTTTATGTATTCTGATAAGCTTTATGTGTCTGCTGGATGTTTTATTTGCAAATTGTTAGCTTTATTCTCCATTTCGTAGAATTGCAGCTTTGAAACGCGCTCTTGTGTATATTATGCATAAATTGAAGTTAACCGCGTGGTAGCAGGATGAATTTCAAAATGAAAATAGTTCAGGGAAATTCAAGAAATTAAATAACAAGGTAGTAAAGTATCGATATCGATAGTCGAGCAGCGCTGTGGGCGCACTGGCGCGGGCGGCGTCACTTGCGGTGGAACTTATGCAATAACTCTGCCGCACCGCACCGCCGCCGTGTCGGACGGGGCCGGGGCCGGCGGGCACGTGACGTCATCAGGCGCGCATTCCTGCACAACTTGCTGAATTACCTCCAACTTGTGACATGCAGAATTGGATGCAGAGTCCGTGTTGACCCGGCTAGTGCGATGAGGTACTCTTTATTTAAAGTCCGAAGGTTGCGACATTGATTAAAGCCATCAATGGATTTTCCGATACTAGCAAGACTTGTAACGGGGAATAAAAACATTGAGTTTAAGTCAGTATTCTACAAAAAATGCGCTGGTATAATTATTTGAAAAACATGCACAGCACACTTAGTCTCAATTATAATGAAAAACTGAAATCTTAGAACATTCATTTCTATAGGTTTATTCATATTATTATGATTGATGATATAATTTGCTATAAAATCATGGGTGCCGTGATTTTTTAATTTGCAATAATTCTACCACACACGCAGATGTTGTTTGTTCGTGGCATCAACCGTGCGTGCAAATAACATATTGGAATTAGTTTACAAGCTCTCGCTTCTCATTCATTGAGATAAAAATAACTAGCTTAACAATTATATGGTATATTGCGTTGCTTTTGAAAAATAACAATTTACCTACAGTACATAGTAGTACTATGTAGTAAAAATTCAATCACTTCAGGAAAGTCAAGAATAGCAAACTAAAACTTTATGGGCAATGCTACCGAAAAATACTTCAAAGCTTCACTTTATTCTGTCAGTACAAAACTTTTTGTATAAAATATATCTTGTTAAAGGTTGTGTGAGACGAGTTCACCGTCCGCGGAATAGCATCGTGTTTGTCAGACAACGGCACAACCGACCGACTTCGCAGATGGCTATCAGATCTTTCAACATTTCTACATTTTCTTTCAAATAGAAAAACTTTATCCAATTGCAAAAGAATGACGTAACAGAATTAAAATAAATACCCATTTAACAAATCCTGAGAGCGATCTGAAAGTCAATATCTTTCGAATAACGATCGTAAAGTAGAGTTCAAAAGACAATCAGAGCGATAAAAACCATTTCATTAATCGAGCGGCGAAGTTTACCGCAAGATAAATGCTACTCGGGACCGGCACACTCGCAGTCGAGCAGTAGTGCAGCTTCACTCCAGCAGGCTGGAACTAACATGCTCACTGCCACCGACATTGTGGCTTGGCGGCTTGAGCACAGACAGACATTCACCTACTTGCAACTCAATGCAAATCGGGCTTGACATACGAGTAGCTAGGCAGGGAACATTAAAACTTCCTGTGGGTACAAACGCACTGTATCATGAAAAGCAAGTGCTAGTTGTCCACGTAGCCCTAATAGTTTGAATAAATATACGATCACGGAAGTATTTATTTTAATGTTTTATACAGGAGCACGCTAAATCCACAGTTGAAGTGTTAAAAACAACTAAAATTCAATAGCCACGGCATTGTTCCGACAGATTCATTTAAAATTAACAATTGGAGCACAAAGATTTATCACAATAGAGTTCCGTGATAGTCTAGAATTGTGCCAAAACAGTGTATTGTATTCCGAAGACATTCCATTGTGATGAAAGTAGATGTTTCATAAATAACGTAGGCCTTTACAATTTTACTAGATTTAAACAGAGTCAGGAGGCAAACACATGGATCAAAATAAGTCATAAATAAGCCTAGCTTAACGCGTTGGATCCCACCAACGTCCATTACAGACTTGTTATTTAAGGACAAAAGCTTGGCAGTGAACGTGTTAAACCAAGTTAAACGTACGTTGTTGTGAGTGCAGTAATGAGGTAAGTAAGCTTCTGATAGGAGTGCAGTGAGTGCGCTAAGTAGGAGACGGAGTGCGCTCGCTGTGAGCCGGCTGATTGATGCCGCGCCGACTTCACCGCGCTAAGCACGCCCTCCGCTTAACTACGCTTAACTCAGAGAGCGAACACGATGCAAACACTCGATTAACACCAGTGCGGCTGTTTTATTTGTCTCAAGATTTTTTACACAATGCTTTTTATTTATACGACGAGTATTGAAAATGTTACTTCAGTAGCTTCTAAGCTTTAAAAAGCTTTAAAATTTAAATCATGATATATACAGTGTCTAGAAGCCAATTTATGTCTATGTCAAGGCCAGAACGTGATGATCACTTCATGATTTGGCCGATCATTAATTACATGAAATACTGGAAAATGTGAAGCGAGCAAACTTGCAATGTCGATAAATTGCGTGTTGCAGATTCTTATCACATTGTTTTCCAGTGGACAACTTGTTTGTCGCGTATAATACTCTTTCTTTTTCTTATCAAGACAATAGAGATTTAGCACGATGTAAGTGTCGCGACGCTGAAGATGTTGCGCGACCGCATATTCATGAAGTTGGTCCGCGACGCAGGCGCCGGCGCCGGCGTGAAAACTCATGCACTTGCTATTCCTCTAGCTTACCGCTTTAAAGTTTCTTTAAAACCAATGTACGAGTACATTATAAAAATAAAAGTTGGCGATTAAATAAATAAATAAATAAATAAATATCCTTGGACATTTCACACGGCGTCATCTAGTCCCAAGCTAAGCAATTTAATGCTTGTGTTATGGTAACCAGATGACTGATAAACTACATAGATACATTTTTTTTTTTGTAAATACATACATATTATACATAGAAAACACCCAGACACGAAACAAATATTTGCAGATCATGCAAACATTTGTCCCGCAGCGGGGATCGAACCCGCAACCTCTGCGTCTCAGGCGGGCTTTCGCCCACTGCGCCACAGAGGTCGTCAAATAAAATGATAAATTCCGAATTCTTGATGTGAAAATGTACAAAGTCTGTCCTAAAATAAATAGAAAACAATGTGGGCACCTCCGTATTGTGTCGAATACAACTTGTACATTATTTCTTCGTTCAATAACAAGATAATAAATATTTCATCAAATTGAACCTGTCCGTATACAAGCTGCAGTCACAAAACGGAAATATTTTGTTTTATGGACCAACATGGCCGTACGGCAATCACGTTCATTGTATTGCATGTTTTTATTAGAGAAACGACTATAAAAACTCGACATTGCCTACTAAGTGCTATTGCTGTGTTCGTCCCATTTAATATCTACACAATAAACTCACAAAAGTTTTTTTGTATGAACGTTCAGATATTATGTTTTTTGTAGTAATGTGACTTGAAATAGAGTCTCCCTCATAACTCCAGATTTCCTGGCTTCAGTAACGCGCGGTATCGCGTTGTATCGACCGCAAACGCGCGTGTTATCTCTCGATATTTCCTGTGGTTGGTGCAATCCAAACAGGCTTTATTCCGCCGTTCGCCGTAACGGAGTAGTCACGTGAAATATCACTGAAACAACGAGAATAGAGAGTATTGGAAAGTCATAAAAACATAGGCGTGTGAATTTCGGTGGCTACATTTAGAATTGAATTCCTCGAGTTAGTTGAGTAAAGAGATCCAATACTCGATAACTAGGGACACGAAATCTGTGTGTGTAAATCGAGTTGACAAAGCTAAGCCTACTGTATTATCGTATTGCGCATCCATCAATGATTGTTCCGCAGAGGACAAACTGCACCGTGCCCATAATGTTATTGGAACGGTCGGCGCTGCGGCTGACTTCCAAACGAACTCCAACTAACAATGCGACAAGTATTTTAGCCTAAATCACTGTCCCGATAATTGTTGAATCGTGGCTCTCTAAGGGGCTGTACAAACGACCAATCATCGGAAGAAGGATAATGGAACTAACGAATAATGTCATTGGTATCAAAATGTCTATTTGCGTTCAAATTGCCTTGTAAGTAAATTCTTAAGCGAGCAATCCTATATGTTCTAAAACTGCAACCATTCAACGCGAGTTTTCTCATAACTTGTCTGGACGAAGAGCCACTCTTTCAATTTGTGTCAACTTTCATCTGAAATGCAATAAAACCTTAGTTAGGACGTCCAAGATTGCAGGACTAGCTTTGTGCGCACTTTAATTTCTCGAAGCGGCAAAAAGGCTGCCGAGGCAATAACGCGCATTTAGTGCCGAATCTCTGGACTAACGATATCATAATATTTAGTAGTACACGCTTCAGATGAGGACTTCCAAACTTAGTAAGAGATACTCAAGTGGATGTAAAAGCAGCGAAATTGCTACAAAAGTAGTAACAAATAAAACATTAGTTTTTTTTATTTTATTCTTTACCATGTACCTGTTTGCATACGACGCTGCCCAGATACACAGCGTAAACTAAAGCTCATATTCAGAGCCCATGGTCAAGCGTAGATCGTTTCTCAAATGGTGAATCATCAATAAATTTCAATAAATCGATGCTTGAGCTCAAGTCTGAGTGCAGACTCTGAGTACGAGCCCATGTGTAATGTCTTTAGTTCCTCATATTTCTTATAAAGCATCCTGGATCCATCAGAAGTTGAAGCGTCTAGTATGATGTATGTATGTATGTTGTACCGAAGTTGTACAACAGATACAAACAGCGAACATTCCTCGGCGGTCGCGGCGCTCGTAAACAACTTTCTACAGAGAATAAAAAGTTTTCTTATTCGCTTTATTGCTCTATTTGTGCGTTTTGCCAAATTAAACTGAGAAATTACTCTGAGTTGCGCTGTTTTTGCAATTCGTCTAAACTGGAATTGGTCGTTATTGTTATCTGTTAATTCGCATAGATATAGCAAACCTTGTTACTTACTCCATTATGATAGTCTTTAAGTAAGAATATAAAAAAACTATTTTGAAGTTCTTCATACTTTATTTACAACTTTGGGATTGATTTATTCACAAACACGTTTATAGCATTATAAATTTACTGCAATAGCAAACGCCCCTTTCTTTGCAATATTTCCAGCTGGATATGATTCACGAGCATTGTGCAAGTCTCGACCGAGCATAGGGCCATTCATTTAGGTTAGCAGCGGCGTAGAATAGGCCGTAGTACCTAGTGACTAGCGAGCACGTGCGCGCGGCATTAAACACGTTTACATTTGGCATACATCACGGGCCGAGAGAGCGGGCGATGCAAACTGCGAAACAATTGCAGGCGGAGACGGCGGCGGCGGCGAGTCGCCAACTCCGGCATCGCGGGGACTTATCGCAGACGTGCGCGAAGAGCCTTGCCAGCTTTATAAATCAAACTATAGCCACAGTGTGGCCTAGCTGCAGATCTCTGAAGTAGATAATTTAGCCGTTAATGACTGAATAAAGAAACATAAAACTTTGTTCATGTCAGTTGGATTAAAATTTACTGAAATTATTCGTACTTACACGTTCTTTTTTTTGAAAGTTTTCTTTTTTTTTTGTTTGAAAGACGAAAGTTGAAAATCAGTATAAAGTGGCAAATGTGCAGCCCCTGGAGAGGCGCAGAAGACCAGATCAGGGTAAAGATTTGGTAATTTTCCATTACCGTCGAATCATGAGAACATTTTTCAAAGGCACAACCTGTATTCTGAGGACACAACTATTAGAAGTCAGAAGGTTAGTTAGCACACTGTCCCAGCGTGCGCTGCTTTCGGCACGCACCGCTGTTGTCGCGTTGAGGGCGCACGTCCGCAATGCTCCGCCTCAGCAGGGCTGTCAGCCGCGAGCACGCTGAATGCAAGATCAATACAAGAAACAAGAATTGCAATTGCGTTTTGTATGTCACTAAGTTGATATGACAGCATGACAGCTGTGTCGATACCATGACTTGCCAAACTACGTGCGACCTAGCGTGTAGTTGGATTATTGTATATATTATAGTACTTAATCTATCCGCTAGAGGCACTGAGACAAGTTTTGATACTATCTGTCAAATAACTATACGCTGGCGTGTATAGATTGATTGGGATGTCTTGGTAAGTACACTGAAAAAGCAATTACTCTACATCAATTACCGAAGATCATAATGTTTTCAGCATTATCTACTTGTGTATTTAAGGAGAATGTTATTTAACGAATATACCTACAAATGAGTACGTCACAAGGATAACTAATTTCCAGGGATATCAATCATCAAAACTGACTTAGATTGAGCATACTTTAATGCTAACTCTGAATAAATTACGGAAATCTAGTAATTTTTTCAACATTAAAATAAATGGAAAATGGTACCCTAATTTATTAGTAGTATATACTAACACATAGGGTTACCCTATGTCTGTGACACGGGCATATTGATTCTCTGGTAATCTAGCGCGATGTATATTTTCTCAGTTCGCGATCGTGCCGTTCCCACACTTGTCTCAGTTACTTCCACTTACCTCTCGCGTCGGTCTGCGTGTCGCAACAAACTGATATATTTGACGGGCGTGTGCTGCGGTGGATGTTCGTTTGAGAAACCTGGCGTATGAATGCCAGCTTGCTAGAAACGTCAAAATTGGAATCGAATAAACGAATAATAGATAACCAATTTACTGTATCCAACCTGGAAGAAGCAGCGAGACGTACAAGGAAGTATTGAAAGAAAGAAAGAAAGAAAGAAAGAAAAATCATTTATTCTTGTAGGACCTCAAGGATCACTTAAGTATCGTTTTACATGCTAGGTGATTCTAATGCCTGTTCCAACGCGACTCCCTACACCAGGGAAAGAATCAGGCAAGAACCTGGTGGTGTGGGCCTAGCTTTTTTTTAAAAGCGATCCCTTAACAATCTAAAATACTTAATCTAAATAGTCAAGCTTCAGTGGGAAGCCAGTCGAACAAAGTAAGGCATGTCAAAGAAAGTAAAAGTAATTGTAAAGTTAACAAGATAACACCTCAACAAAATGTTGTCTGGCATCACACGCTACACTTGGCCGACTTAAGTGGTAGGTACCTACTTATCAAGGTAGTAAAGATATTGTATACCATCAACCGTCGAGGGGCACAGCGACATCAGGCCACGCAATTTTATCATTAATAAAAGCCTCAATGGAATAATACGCTTTCTCTACAAGAATATTCTTTATGTACGTTTTAAACCTTCGAGTCGGTAGGTTAGTTACGTTGATTGGGAGTTTATTGTAAAAAAGTACAGTATTTCCCATAAAAGAACCGTTTACTTTTTCTAGTCTAAATTTAGGCACACATAATTTATTTTTATTTCTAGTGTTAATTTTGTGCACATCACTTTTTTTCTTAAAGTTGTTTATATATTTGTGAGTGTGCAATAAGTTTACATAAATAAATTGCGAAAAAACAGTAAGAATATTTATTTCTTTAAAACGCTCTCTTAAAGAGTCCCGACGTTTCATTTTGTAAATGGCGCGGACAGCTCGCTTCTGTAAAACGAAAATAGTTTGAATATCTGCTGCTTTACCCCAAAGAAAAATACCATACGACATCACACTATGGAAGTAACTGAAATATACTAACTTAGCTGTTCCTTCGTCAGTAAGTTGCCTAATCGTACGCACTGCGTAAGCCGCGGAGCTAAGCCTACCTGCAAGTGTTTCAATATGCGGACCCCACTGCACTTTGGAGTCGATTGTAAGACCTAAGAAAACAGTTGAATCTACAAGATATTCATATATTTTACCGCATTGTGTCATAAATATTAGAATCTTGATAGCAGTAAACGAAGTGTAGGGCGGTTTGCTAACAAATAGATAGATGACATTGTGACACGCTCAAATAATTTGTTCTGGAAGTATTTCAGGAGTTCTATGTGATATTAAATTTAGCTCCGCACATAAATATGATTACCGCAGTAACACAATAAGTGCAAGCTTTTTATACTTAACCATATCTTAATTTAGAACAAATGTGACAGAAATCTTTTGCTGATTCAGTAATGTAATCCTATGCAATATCAATGCGAAAACATTTTAATGCATTCAATAAATCGCATCGCAATTGAATATGCGCGGCGCGGGACCGCTTGTCCGCACCACGGGGCGAGTGCAGCTTAGTGCGCGGCGCACTCCAGCGAGAGGTTAGCGAGGACACCACTGACACTATTCCATTCAATAAAACTCTTATTTATACAGACAATATTAACAAGTGGTTCCACATTCTGTTACCCCCCCTCTACATCTCTCCACATGCTTCCTTTTGAACGAGTCAAAGCGATCTCATGTATAATATTGTAGCAAGTTTCAAACTATTCAAATCTTCAGATATGAGATCTAGACGATCTAATCGGAATGTTAGACAATGCTTTAGACGTGGCCATTGAAGACGCGCTGCATGCAGAGTACAGCTTATTGCATTCAGCAACAGAATAATGTCGCTTAGGACGTAAGTATTGAGCCATTGAGATGCATTCCCCGCCCCGCCCCCGCTCGCCGCGCGACGTGCTCGTGCCCTAACAATATTATTGTCTGAAACTGGACGCTTTGAACATGGCAGAGCTAGTATAACACTGCTATCGTTGTAGCTGCTTGATTGAGTTTGGAACTACACCGTTGTTACAACGTGTAACTAAGTTACAACAGTTCTATCAATACCAATATTATTTAGTGTTGGCATAAACAATTTGTAAAAATCTCCTCAAGTTGAAGCAGTTCTTGAACCAACTATTAGCTGTGTTTATAAATACTTATTGAAAACATTCGAAGTGAAATGTTTCCTCAAAAGTCTGAAATAAAAGTGAGTACCTAGTGCAAGAGGCAAGGTCTGCTCTGACAATAATTATTGTATCTCCGAGCTACGACCATTCCAATTGCATTTATAAGTAGTTCTCATTGAGAACAACTTACAGAAATGGAAAATAATTTAAACTTTATTTGTTACAATGAACACAATCATGTCATGAATCAATTTAATTGGCTAGGCAACGTTTTATAATTGTAACTGAAACAAGTAGCGAGATGCGTCCAAAAACCGTAGCACTAACGTGCATTATTTTAACGATGCCTGTATTCTGCAATGAACAACGAAAACGTTTTAATTAATATAATGCCAAATTTCGTTGTTCAGCTTTGGTTGTTCAAATGTTACGACATTGTACATTATTCTTGAATAAATAAAATGAAATGAAATGAAATAAGCTGATTTTAGTACGATATATTATAATTTTCTATTTTGAAAGTATGGGCCCTGTTTCCCATGCCCGGCGGCGAGAGCACGCGCTGGCAACCATACATCACACGATGTCTACAACACTAGACTAAACCACGTTTCAGATCCAACCACCACCTCTATTACTAAAACTGTATTCTTTTGTTGTTCTGAATAAAGGAAAAGTTGTCTTATCTCGAAACATCTTCAAGGTATATTGTGTAAACACTGATTCACATCGCAGCATCGCAGAGAATAACAACATTAGAGCAACAAAACATGTGAATTGTGGCCATCCAATATGTGAGGGAATGTGGAGGAGGTTTATGAGGACTCGCGGCGAACACGTTTTATGACGTAGACACATCGCGCTGCATTGTGTCCACCGCGGTGTTTGTTAACACTAGTTCTGAACAGATGATTTATTTTAGTTACTACTTACTCGCCCGCGGCTTCGCTCGCGTAGTACAATTCACATATTTTGTTGCTGTAATGTTGTAATTCTCTGCGATGCCGCAATGTGAATCAGTGTTTACACAATATACCTAATGTATGCGATAAAAAAATGTATAAAAATGTATATGCAATTAATCTTCAGAACACGTTAAATATTCGAAAAGCAGGTGTGAGTTTACCGCAAATAAGCACATTAGAAACGAAAATCCGGGACATTATCAAAGTTGAGGCTCTAAGAGATGATGGCACGATTAAAATTCAGGCCACAGTTGGTTTTAACGCACCTCGGCCGCGCCGCCGCCGCCGCCGCCGCCGCCGCCGCCGCCCCGCGCTGGGCTCACTTTAAAACCGTTTGTGTTATGACAAAGTTTACAAATTTATTTTTAAACGCGTCATGAATAATACATGTTAGGGTTTGTCCCCATTATCCTAACAGTGAGCGACTGACTCTGAGCGGCGCGGCGTAGTCAGTAAACTGAGCCGCGCCGAGCGCGAGCATGGATCGGTGCGACTCAGCCGATCTGTGGATGAATCGGCAAGCGAAAAGCCGCAAATTGTCTACAGTACGCTCTGTAGCGACACTGTGAAAAAAGTTTTATTGTGTATTAAGTTTGTGTTCCTTTTCTTTTGAAATTTAATAAAAACATTTGCGAATCAGTCTACACGCACTAGCGAGTAGTTATTGACAGATAATATGAAAATTGAACACAGTGCAGTGCCTCTAGCGGATAGATGAAGTACCAAACTTGTACATAAGCACATTATTCATCTTCATCTACACGCTGTGTACAATGACAAGTTGACTAAATCTCCACAAACAAAGCAAAACATGATATCACAAAATACGCGACATTTTTGTCACTATCTAACAAAACATCGTGGAAATTGGATCCGAAGATTACCTATAAGAAAAACATCGCTCGGATAATCTGCTGCGAGGATAATATCAAGACTATTTCAATGTTTTCGAGATTTCTAATGGATCATAACTCACGTCACTGAATCGTTTTAGTGGAGGGCGGGAAACGGGAAATACACAACGTTAATAATATATTGTGCTTCTGCATCGAAGCGGTACTATTCATGTATATCTACCGACGACCACGTACAAGTCACGTATCCGATAAGCTATTTTTTAAGTAAGAATATAATAATCATATCAATGTGTGTAAATCTCGATAGGGTTTACATATTTCAACCTTTTTGGGTTGAGATCTTGGTAGTCTGTAAAATACCGGGGCCCATCGCGTTTTCAAAATTATTTCAGGGTGTCCGGTCGAAGCTTCGCGTGATCCGAGGTATCTGGCATCTATTTGACTCAAAGAATAAGTACTGCCATTCAGGGCGACAATGCTGACAGTGTTTTGGGCACGCTTCCGTCCGGCAGTGGCTTAGTTAGATTAGTTGAGCTACCTATAGATCGTTTGTAACGATCCTTATGTGACTCATCTGGTTCTAATTATATTTTGTATAGTTATGTACTCGTAGACAACCAATTGATAAATTTTTCACCAGAACAGACACTATACAATACAGCATCAAGACTTTCAATAAAACTTTTTGAAACCGCATTATTATCGGAGTAATCGAGGCAAAAGGTAAGACAAATTAACAATGATCTAACAAGATAGAGACGTGGGTTGAGTATGATCACAGATAAAATAATACTATACGACATACGTATGATACCTACACGTTGATCAGTTAACTTGAGACCGATGTATCGTGAAGTGAATTGAATCGGTAATTGAACACTGTCAAAGGAATTATAACTAACATGTCGTTGCTATGCGACGTTGTCTTCCAGCCGGACAGAGAGTATATGTATGAGTATTGTATACTATGTATTGTATATAGCCTATACTATATAGGTATAGCCTTTTTATATAGTTAATTAATTCAGGCATGACTTTTCGAAATTCCGTTTTCAGATATTGAAAATTTCAGAATATCTAGTACTCCTCTGTCGATGTCGTCATCAGGAAAACAAAGAATGTGTCTATCTAGGTCGACGGAGGGATTTTTTTTGTAACGATGTGTCTCGTCTCTGAAAACTTTAGTTCCTTTCATCTAGAAGGGCAAATCTTAGAAAACTTATTTAATCGTTTGTTTTTACTGCTAAATGGCCAACTCAACATGAAAAATATGTACTTATTGGTTTCCAAACAACTCACCAAGCTTCAAATTGTTAAACAGCTTGCAGACTGCACGTTAGTTACGGGAAGGTAACACAATATTGCTGCTAACCCCAACACCAGTCATCAGGTCAACTAGGATATCTAGATAGATATAAACTAACAATAGATATTGTTCTACAATAATACTGCCGCTCTAGCCAATGTAAACTAAACCTTAATTTGTAGTAGAGAAGGTATACATTCGTGAAACTATTCATGTTTGTAACAGAATTAATATGAACCTATATTGAGACAATTCAATTTATTTACCTGTGTCTAATAAAAGACAGACTTGTAATATTTTACAAACTACAGAGCTAGCCTTATAGCCAGCTCTGTATTTTGTGCGGTTTTTTTCTCAGCCTCATTTCCCCAGCTAATGCTTACGTTATAAAATAAACCTAGTCATATTACATTTCTCAATCACTTGATAGATAAATGAATGGATTAAAAACTGGTCGTCTTGTGCAGGCAGTGGGGATGTAACTTATCTATCTATACGTCTCCGTAACAGCAATATACGAGTAATTAACGAACAGGTAAAGTGTAATTTCAATTGTTTCCATCGTGAGTTCACGTCGTGTGGCTCCGGGCGACGTCGTGTGGCGACCGGCGGAACTATGCGAGGTGACTCCGACTCACTGACCACGAGATGCCAGGGACGGACCTACTTCAGGACAAACGTTAGTACTATTAAGCTTACGTAGAAGCAAGCTGAAGCGCTCGTGGCATAACTTGCGTTCGTTCTTGATAAGTAGATCGTTGAAAATAATCGACGCTCTGAGCGGTCACAAATTGGAAGGACATTAACATTAACAAAAAATATTGGAATGTAATTAATTAATTTAGATTTATGAAATTAAATTCAATAAATCAAGACTATACTCAAGATACTCATTACAGACATTATACTCTCAAGGTGAGGTAAACTACAGTTGGTTGATTTATGTGGCAGGTAGTCTTTGTTTGTTCACGTCCATGGCTGGATGTTCCTCGGCACACACGGCAGTGGGTTGCGGCTATCGACAGCGCAGGACACAGGAATTTCTTTAATTACTTATTTCAACTGATTCCAGCAAATCGCCAGTTCGCCGCTCCCAGTTCAATAGCTTCGGATAACTTTAACTTTAAACTGTAGGTAGCTGTTTTAATCAACGTTCGTTTTAGTAAAAAATACGAGATAGCAAATAGTTATCAGTATCTCAGCTCTCTCCTATTCCCTAGTTTATGGATAAACGTCGACACGCTCTACTAAATATAACGATTATGTTAATGAGATGACTATCACTACATCGAGTGGAATTAATAATTTGGAACATAAAACATTTACAACTTTACGAAACTGAACAGGACACTTTTATCTGAAGGATGAGATGGCGGGACGAGCTGAAGGAGTCCTGCTCGTTGTTACCGCTAAAAAACTAGTTTTTGGGGGTTTTTCATATTTTTTTTTAATTTAACTATTAAAGATGAATAATTTCGGAATGCTTTTACTATTGCGTTCATACATAGTTGTCTTCGGAAATGATAATGTTGTGAAAGTTACTTCCGTATACAGTAAAGTGGTCGGCGCGGTAGAGGGCGCGGCGGTGCCTGCCGCGGGGACGGCTCGGAGCCTACACAACACAATGCATTTGGAAAATTGAATCTAGACGAGCGACTATCGCTCTCAGACACTTTTAAACGTTTTATTCACTTTGTAGAATTACTTTTAGTGGCTGTGCAAGAACTCCTTGGAGGCGCGCTCTAGTTCTCTTCGCTGGTTCTTTTAAAGTGCTTCTAAGCAGCTATCTAGCATCTACACAATTATGATACTAATTCTTTAATCCTTGTTATATTACGAGTATAAACGCGAAAGTTTATATAAATAAATAAATAAATATAAATATCCTTGGACATTTTACACGGCGTCATCTAGTCCCACACTAAGCAACTTAATGCTTGTGTTATGGTAACCAGATGACTGTACTACTTAGATACATTTTTTTTGTAAATACATAGTACATAATATTATAGATAGAAAAATATCCAGACCCGGAACAAATATCTGTAAAACATACAAACATTTGTCGCGCGGCGGGAATCAAACCTCCGCGTCTCCGCGTGCCCACTGCGCCACAGAGGTCGTCAATATAGATGACATGCATGACTGATGTTTGTTGGCTCTTTGACGCGAAAACTATTGAATTTATTTGACTGAAACTTTGAATATACATCGTTTGTGACTTGGAATAAAACATAGGCTACTTTTACATAACGTTACAAATGATGTAAAGGTAGCTCAACTTAGCGTTAGTATATAATATAATATATTATATACTAACGCTATATTATTTATATCTTATTATACATCACTCGGAATAACAATACAAACTGATCAGGTGGTATTAACATTTGTCTGGTTCTGATGTCTAAATATTTATTTGTTTGGCTAGGACGAGCTCGGAGGCAAGGGGAGGGTGTTTAATGAACCTTTTTAAACACACATTGGATAATGTTAATTAGCGGTGGCAGATCATAGCCAACTGCTCGGATACAATATATGATATATGATTGACCCGGTTCTACCTGTTATTATATTGATGCTGAAAAAGAACATTTTATGAATCAAATCAAATCAAATTGTTTATTTGTTTCTCTCACAAACATAAATAAAAATATATAATAATTTTAAAAATAATAAAATAAATACAGTTAAAATATTGAAAGAAAGAAAGAAAGAAAAATTATTTATTCTTGTAGGACCTCAAGGATCACTTAAGTATCGTTTTACATGCTAGGTGATTCTAATGCCTGTTCCAACGCGACTCCCTACACCAGGGAAAGAATCAGGCAAGAACCTGGTGGTGTGGGCCTAGCTTTTTTTTAAAAGCGATCCCTTAACAATCTAAAATAATCTAAATAGTCAAGCTTCAGTGGGAAGCCAGTCGAACAAAGTAAGGCATGTCAAAAAAAGTAAAAGTAATTGTAAAGTTAACAAGATAACACCTCAACAAAATGTTGTCTGGCATCACACGCTACACTTGGCCGACTTAAGTGGTAGGTACCTACTTATCAAGGTAGTAAAGATATTGTATACCATCAACCGTCGAGGGGCAGAGCGACATCAGGCCACGTAATTTTATCATTAATAAAAGCCTCAATGGAATAATACGCTTTCTCTACAAGAATATTCTTTATGTACGTTTTAAACCTTCGAGTCGGTAGGTTAGTTACGTTGATTGGGAGTTTATTGTAAAAACGTACAGTATTTCCCATAAAAGAACCGTTTACTTTTTCTAGTCTAAATTTAGGCACACATAGTTTATTTTTATTTCTAGTGTTAATTTTGTGCACATCATTTTTTTTCTTAAAGTTGTTTATATATTTGTGAGTGTGCAATAAGTTTACATAAATATATTGCGAAAAAACAGTAAGAATATTTATTTCTTTAAATCGCTCTCTTAAAGAGTCCCGACGTTTCATTTTGTAAATGGCACGGACAGCTCGCTTTTGTAAAACGAAAATAGTTTGAATATCTGCTGCTTTACCCCAAAGAAAAATACCATACGACATCACACTATGGAAATAACTGAAATATACTAACTTAGCTGTTCCTTCGTCAGTAAGTTGCCTAATCGTACGCACTGCATAAGCCGCGGAGCTAAGCCTACCTGCAAGTGTTTCAATATGCGGTCCCCACTGCACTTTGGAGTCAATTGTAAGACCTAAGAAAACAGTTGAATCAACAAGATTAAGTGCTTCCCCATTTAATTTAATTTTTGTAGGTTTTTGAACCACGTTAGGCAAAGTGAATTTAATACATTTAGTTTTTTTGGCATTAAGTAAGAGGTTATTAGCAGTGAACCAGTTTGAGACTTGGGATAAAGAGGCATTAACATCATCATAATTATCTTTAGACCTATCAACTTTAAAAAGTAAAGATGTATCATCAGCAAAAAGAACAATGTCACACATGTCTTTTACAAAAGAAGGAAGGTCGTTTATGTACACTAGAAACAGAAAAGGGCCTAGTATCGAGCCCTGTGGCACACCCATATCAATAACTGACCCTGAGGACTTTTCACCTCCTACTTCAACTTTAAGGAGTCTCTCAGAAAGATAAGATCGAATCAGGTTAATAGCTTGGTTTACGACACCATAGTACTTTAATTTGGAGATTAAAGTCGCATGACACACGCAGTCGAACGCTTTCGACAGATCGCAGAAAACTCCGACTACGTCTTTATGATTGTAACGGAACGTTACAGCTTGCATTATTTAAGATTTAGTTTTTTTTTTAATTAATAGGTATAAGAAGGTAAATTAAGAATATATTTAACGTAGCATAAAATTATAAATTGATTAGTTCCTGGACAGCGCCACCTGCAGTGACTGCCCGAACTAAGTAGGTCTTATCTAACATATACATATTAGGTTCTTTCTCTAATAGGTCGATAGGAAATCAAATAATGAGATAGTTGACACAGAGATGGCGTTGTGTCCAACTAATTCCTTTACGGCGTGACGTAGAATGAACATGCAAATTTGAACGCGAGGCGATTAGCCGGCCTGCGAGTTTTTGCATCGGCCATTTCGCCGAGGTCACTGTTCGAGGAATAACGTTCGATTGTTCTCGCGCTCTAGCAGACAATCGGGCCCGATTGTTCTCGCGTCCTAGCAGACAATCGGGCCCAAATCTTACGGACAGCGATCTTAGCTGATTTAATTAATAAATATGTAAAATAAATTAAAGTAAAGTGATTTCCCGCTTTAGGGGTAAGTTTTGAATGGCATATAAAACACACACAATCATTCTTGTTTAAATTACTGTGTTTAGGTAATTGTGTTTTTTCTTACAGCCTAGCCCACATCTTATTTTGCTTAACTAAATAATTTAACTTCATTTTAATGTAATTAGTCCCATCCTTGCTGTTTAAACCATTCCGAATAAAGATTGCAATAGCACATAAAATAACTCCACCCTAGCCAATAAACTACATAACGCCAAGTAACTGCATAGGTACAATTATTAGATCTAAATTAATAAAAACTAAAATTATTTGTAAAACAAACATGATATAAGGCAAAATGTAAAATTGTTCAAAAAATTTGAATAAAATAAGCACAAAAATTATAAGTCCATAAATAATATCTTATTTATGTAAATAATTTTAAAAGTGTATCAAAATTTTATAAAAGAAAGAATTATAAATAAGTAACATACAAATATGTAACATCATAACGCATCAAAAATTATTAGAAGTAGTAAAAAATTATATAAATGTCAAAATTGTTAAATTAGTAAAATCGTAAAACTGTAAATCTGTAAAAAGCAAAAAAAAAGTAACAAATCCATCTCTTCCACACTTAAACCTAAACCCAATTAAATCAAAGTAAATAAATAAATACAGTAAATACAGGCTCTGATTACGTCAGAGGATAAAACAAGGAAAAAAAAAAAAAAAAAAAAAAAAAAAAAAAAAAAGATTGCATCATCTTTACTCTTGGGCAAACTACCTTCCATTTTCATTTAATTGGCTAAACTGTGTTTCACATTTATTTAACTTTCATTTATTTGCCTTTAGCTTCTCTTTAATTATAAGTACTCCTATTATAACTCCGTTCTGATTGCACCTCCCGGCAGAAGCATCTACGTAAGTACTCTCTTAATTTCTTCGTGTTGCCGTAGGAGGGCTCTCAGAACGGAAGGTAGATGAACAGCGTTTTACCATGGGGGTTTATACGTTCCAGGATCACCTTACCATTGGATCACCTTACCATTGGATCACCTTACCATTGGATCACCTTACCATTGGATCACCTTACCATTGGATCACCTTACCATTGGATCACCTTACCATTGGATCACCTTACTACTGGATCACCAAATTTAAGGACAACGGAAGACATACTTCCGTTCAACTTCCGCTCTTCGCTGCGCGTCCTAGAGCCGAGGATACGGTGTTCCTTAAACCCCGTGGTGCTATCCTACTTCCGTTACCTGAGGTCAAACTCCATCTACGGTCGGATCTACACGACAGGGGAGTACGGAACTACGAAGCGGAAACATAAAAATCTTAAGGTCGCCACGGCCCTGAAATAAATTTGTATGTGCCCCTGAGCTAGATTTAATTATTTTTAGTAACTTAACTTCATTTTCTTTTAACATTACAAACTTTCAAATTCATTTGTTTTTTTTTATTATAATCATTCTCAATCATCTTCATACCGGCACATGATAAATTCAAACAATTGTAGGTTAGAGGTAGGAACCTGTTTTGTGAGAGACTGCTGTCTGAAATAGGTATAAAAACCTGTGCTACAGGTCACCAGTGCCCTATACTCAACTGATTTAACATCTAAACTAATACATTTTGAATAAATATTTATAAATACCTAATAAACTAACATACATACACAAAAAATATATATATAATTAAAATTAGTTAGGGGACTTTTTCGTAGGCGGTGCTTCCCTATACCGTCTGTAGACTACTCCCGCGGTCCAGAAATGAAAAAGAATAGAATGGCTATTACTAATATATATTTTTAATTGAAACGAAGATAAAAATTCTTATTAATATTTTCGATTCCGTTTGAATCTCATTTAACCACATTGATCAAACCGAACCTTCGAAGACGGAGGACTTTAATCAACTTCGCCTCGGAATCTTAGGATAGACAACGGCTCGATTTTTACAAGAACAATTCGTTTAAAAGTATCAAAATTTCTGTTACTAATGAGACTAAATTAATATGATAGCATTAATCATATAAAATCAATTGATAATTGTAGGAAAATTTTAATTTTGATTTTAATTTTAATTTAATTGAATACAAAAATAAACATAAAAATGTCTCAAAATTAATAATTAACAAAATATCCTTGGACATTTCAAACAGCGTATATAATAACAACACCTGTTGTGCCACAAGTCAATGGGATGAAACGGGTTAGGTGGGTGAAATAAAATCTATTCCATCTAAATTTTTAGTCAAGTTAAAATAAAGCACTTAGACAGCAATCCGTATTGACAGACACACTATCTGATAAACACGGAGTACGGACCCAAAGTCCAAATTATTAATTATTCATTATGTAACCTGCCGCTTTCATAATTAATTGGATTGTCGGCATTGAGAGAGATCATTATAAACATTGTGCCCAATTTGAGTCTCGCAGCCTCCGCCGCACACTCGCCGACACGACTCGACAGAGACCCACTCGTACGATGCATTACTTATTTATGGTCTAATTGTTCTAATTTAATAGATAATTTACGTCACAATATGGATGTCATGGGATACTTGGATGAAGCGAAGTGGAAGTAGAATGTAGAGGCTGACCGTACACGCCGCCCACGCCACGGTGTGCTATAAATAGCCGGAAATAGAGAGATGTACGTCAAGTTATGAGGTTACAGCTATTCATAGTTTGAGATAATAGATCGTAGTTATTCACAGAAATCTAATAAAGATAATGTTAAAATAGTCGTATCAAAATCATTATATAATGATTGTTTACTTAATTTTTTTTAATTTAGGTAAATACGAGTATTTAATAGAATATTCAAATAGTAGTGTAGTAATAGAATATAGATGAAACAGTGGTGCTGGGTGCCGTCGAGCAAGGTAGATCATTCCTTCGTTGTTCTTAGTGCGTTCGCAAAGATTCTATGGAATATTCTAAGAATGCTCGCTCGCTAGATTTAAACGGCGCTAGAGCGCGCGAACAGTTGCTTAGAGCGTTCTTGCGTGTTCGAACGCGCTCGCGCCCATGAGCGGTCTCTTCAAAGCGTTCTAGTGTTCTAGCAGTTGTATACAATTATCTTTATCGATTACAGATGATCTAGATTTCGTATACACTAAAAGATCACGAAAGAATGCTCTTGTTCTAGCTCTAGCTCTATGTTCGTTTGATGTAAATCGACCTTAAAAGGTTGAGTGTCGCTTGTGGGAGTGCTGCGTCGCTGCGGGCGCTATCGGCGGGTCTCGTTAATTATCCGGCGAACTCGGCAACGTCTCGCTTTATGCCTATTTTAATTGCTCTCCTCTGAATGACGCTACTGAGAAACGAGTTTGGTTTACCATTTTTGGAATGAATTGTCTGTTTTTAAGTCCTGAATTGCATCAAGCACAGCGTTGTAAATGAGGCTGGCAGGCGAAACCTGCGAGGCGGTTAAAAAGTGTGTGTACGAACGTAGCACTCGTAGCTCGTAGCATCCTCGCTACGAGCTACACGAGATAAGTATGTAATGATAAGATCGCGTCGAAACATGCGGGAGACAGTTTCTTTGAAATAAAGTTAATATTCCCGCGAACAAACAGCAGAGCAAAGTGAAAATACGGAGTTTGGATTATGATTGAGTTTTATAAAGGTTTAACATTCTAACAAGTATTACTTATGTCTCCGAGAACTTGAAAGGCTTAATAAGGAGAAAGTACCATTGGGTTTTACCATAGATGCATATTAGGTAAAATAGCGTTCATGTAGAGGCGTGTTGGTTGAGTGGAATAGTACCCCGACCTTCAATCCGAAGGTTGAACCTGCCCTCCATCAATGGGTCTTTGAACGGTGAAGGAAAACACAGTGTCGCTTTCTAATAGCGATGATGGATACCTGTCTGTTTTGACATAAGTACCTCAAACTAATCCTGTAGACACCTTTAACTAATCTAATATTATTATGTCGAAATATCTGATGTCTACTTTCTTATTCCCGCTCGTTCCCACTCGTCATTCCCATGGGGACGACCGAGAGATTCTTCCTGCTCGTCCCTGAAGAGACCAGCTAGTAGGGTAGCGTTCGTCCCCACGAGACCTCAAAATACAAGGATTACATTCAAATTTTAGGTTTTAGGTGTCGGTTGCTTCGTGTCCATTACAAGTAGGCGCAGTATTTCACTCAGGGTCCTCTGAAGTGTAAGGATTAGTGCGCGTGTGTTGGTTCTAAATCAGTTGTACAGAGGTTCCTGTATGGAAAGACATGATGGGGCTCGTGCGGAACGAACCTCCCGCCCTCTATAGTGCCCACTATTCGCGCAAATTCAGTACAATAGGCTGACTTGTGATGAATTATTGCTTTGTCATAAGAATTTATTGACTTGTAGCATTGAGTTACTATGCTAAAGAGCATCATCAGCATATCACAATCGAATAGCTGACAACACTCAAAATATGTCCGAGCAAATTCAATGTTCTACATTTGACATTTGAATGTAGACGTTACGACGTTTGTTTTAATATTCAATGTCGCTTGTACGCAAAAAAGTAAAACTCGGCGCACTACGTAGCGTGCGCCGAGTTTTGGCGCGGACATTTTATTTGTCTGATTGTGGCTCTATAGATTGTACCTACCTCGATGACTTTGTAGCTTAATTTGCAAACTCGAGACATGTTTTACTACGGAACGCTGTCTTGACCCATACTGTATGGTATCAAGACAGCATCAGAAACTGTATACGGGTCGGAGTTATTGATGCAGCCTCTTTCTCAAAATGCGTCATAACTATGACAACTTATAAGAATAATGTGTTACATTGCAATTATCAAATATCTTTGCTTATTGAGGGTGCAAAAAGATCTAAGCTTGATAGCTAAAACATTAATCGTTGTGTTTTTTTGTACTTTAAATTTAACTCAAATATCAAACGTCATAGAGCCTGTAGCATTTACCTAAACATAATGAAGTCGAACATTATAATAACAATGGCCGAAAACAAGCAGCGGACAATAATTCTAAACGAAGGAAACCTAAATTGGTGCGAGCCTCATTACAGCGGGCGAGCGGCGGCGGCGGCGGCGGCGGTGGCGGCGGCGGCGGCGGTCGGCTGCCGCGGATTTTGGGGATTTTCGCACTCCATCCATCGGAGAGCAAATCTCCAGACGCGGTTTAAGCAAAATAAACCGCTTAGGAAATGAAATGCCGCATTCATAAAATAAACATAATTTAAAATTGAAAATTATTTTATTTCCATTTGCGCAGAAAGGCTTAGGCATCCAGCAGACGGATGTGCGGCCGCATTTAAAATTCATTAAAGAGCCGAAACTCATATAAATCTGGTTCAGCTCGCGACGCTGCGCCTGAAAGAAGCGCGGAGCACGGACGTAATTCCTGCCGCGATGGAAATACTAAAAATGATATTATTGTCGGAGTGACGGAACAAGGCAGCCTCTCCGCTGGAGGGACCAGGGGGGGCGAGGGGGGAGCGAAGCTATATCGCATTAAGAGCTCTAAACGGATTTAAGTGCGGACGAGTCCGATTTTAATTTCATCTCCCAGACAGCTCACATCCCGTAATGTTATAGCAAAGCTTCAATTTGAGTAAATCTAGTACTTCAGGAGTTTTTCAGAATTCAAATGCAACGTCGGAGGCAAGCGATCTCTTTCAAAGATGAAAAGTACATAGTACATGCTTGTTAACGCTAAGGACCTTGTGGTACGATGCTCATTGTCCAGCAACTGAGATCATAGCAGACCTCTATTTTATTGAAATAACACTCAGTAGCCTGGTCCTCGCTCTTTTATGGCCTATTATTAAGTTTTGATGTCTTTTAAGGAGAAGGGTTACGTTAAAGAGTCAGCATTTCTAAAATTTACACAGAGGTACTAATTTGAATTATCTGAACTCTCTTTAAATTATAAATTCCTTAACCTGTTCAACACAATTTTGTAATGTCTTTGTTGATTGTAAGTTTCGTAATGAATATCGATATCAATTAGTTTAGAATAGATAGAGACGTATTATCGTTCATCTGTCGGATCCGGCAGCGGCGCGGCAACAGAGCGCGGCGCCGCGTCGCACGATTTATGACGTCTCAAGCTTCATTAGGGTTAAGCCGAGTTTCCAAGTTGTGCGACCTGCCTTACTTGCAAATCACTTTCTGCACGCAAGCTAGCCGCAGAGACGGCACAACCAGCGTTGAAGATAATAAAAACAAGGTAATGAATGCAAACATTATCAGTAGTGGTTAGATGGAATGTTAGTTGACGAAGTGAGGTTGCGTGTCGCGCACGGCAGAACTGGCTTTACCTTCAGTATCGTGTTCGTTAATTAATGGCTGAAAGCTGAAACATTGATCGCGCAGCGTTAAGTTCGACTGGTTCGACGCGTCAACCGGTTGCTGCTCCAACAGAGACTCTGTTAGATTACTTCTTATGATTTGCCAATAGCATGCTAGATTCTAAACTGTTACAAGAATGCGTGCATTGTGTGCCTAATATTGTATTTATTTTTCATTAGTAACCACGTCTAAATTCTATACCTCTTGTTTTATAAAAGTCAAGGTTTGCTACGATAATCATTTTTATTAACAGGTAATATGCGATTCAGGACAAAAGTCGCACCGCTGCAGTCGACGTCTGCTAGAAAAAGGGTTGAACCCCTGAAAGTTAGTGATAGTTATCATCAATAGCGGCACTAAATCACTCTGTCAATCGCTTTCTCAAGACAGGTGTGCTGCTGGGGAGGGTATGGGAGGGGGAAGGGAGAGGGAGGAGTGAGAAAAATGGCGCATTTGATCCTGAGCGATGGGCGCATCCGTCACCGCGACGCAGCCCGCGCCCGGCGGCCCGGCCTCGCTCGGCGCGGTCGCGGGTCGCGGCCTGACTCTCAGTCAGGCGGACACTGTCGTACAGTTGAACAAACCTATTCGATGATCATGATGATATCAGATCAGTCACTCCATTGTAATGAATATGAAAAAAAAATACTTGTTTTTTTTCTTGAAAGGTGAATCTGATCGAGAAATTGTTTTTAGCTATGACTCATGTAAATCTGTTTAGACGTTTGATGATCTGCTTTGTTTTGGTTGACGAAGGGATATGAACAGAAGAGCTTTCTAAAACTGTCGTTTTAAGCGCTATTTGCTCAGATTTTTTATAATCTGAACGCACAGTGACTTTGTGGAAGAAATTATGGTTTATGTGAACATTATAATATTTTTGTACGCTCATAATTCGTAGGCTTAGTGCACACATTGTCTCGAATGGATGTCGGGCGCCGCCAGGAGCCGGAACAGGTAAATCAATGCGACAAATTGCCGACACGGCCGGAGTGTTTGCTTTTTTGGGGTCGCGTTTTACGATTTGAATTAATTCAGATGAGTTGAGGGATGAATATGGCTGCAGGTAATGCCAGCGCGACTTTTACGAACGTGTGTTATCTTCACCAGCATTGATTCCCTGTTTTTGTAATAGCCATATTTAACTTCTAAATTAGTACAGTTTGTTGCTTAATTTCTGATGTAGGTGTATGTCGTCCTAGGGCGGGCCGATCTCAGGTTAGCGCAGAGGTCGACGTCTGCTGCATCGAAGCAATTCACATTTTAACCCTTAATAGAGCAAAGGACAGGAAAATAACGAAACAAGTTTCATCTAAAATGATACTGTACGTGTTAATTCAGCACATACCAACGTACAGCTAGTAAATGAGTGAGTGAGTGAGTGAGTGAGTGAGTGAGTGCCCGACGTCGTGGAAATCAACAACTACTCTCATAAAATGGGTTTTGTTATTACAATTTTAATTATTGTTATGAGAGGCTTTCAATTTTATTTCAAAATGGAAGGTTGGACCGGTTTATGAGCGTAATAAAACCGTCGGCTACAAATTCAAACGAACTGGAATGAATTTTTAAAAGGAAGTTACAGAATGTGTAATTGTTGAAGCAAGGGTGAACGACTTCAAAGATGACCTACAATAAATGTTCATACTGGTGTAAGTACTCGTAAATGCCTTACTCACAAGAGCATGAACGTCTCAGTGATGGGACAATGAGCGCTCGGCTGCAGTGCCTTGTCACAATTATTGTGAAATACACCAAAAAAAAATTTGTAAATTGTGCACCGTTTTCTAGTTTCATTTACAAAGTTTGAAACCTTATGCATCAGACAGACACAGCTTGAAATAGTCTTCTTGTTGTAAATTATTTTCATCTCGTTTCTTGATAGCACAGCAGGTGCGTAGGCTTGATTATATTAAAGCACCAAATCAACTTAATTCAATTTTCCTTACATACCCCTTAATTGCGATTTAGATCATTTAAAGGGTAATTTGTGCGCACTTAGATTTAAGATTATTGTATTAATTTTAACGAAAATCATAACTTATTGTGAAATACTAAAACCTTAATTACTTACAATAGAATTCGAGTCGTACGCAAATGCCCTTAAAGATTTACAACACAAAGGCTTTAATAAAGTTCGGCTTAGAGCGGCCTAATGAAGCCGACGAGTGACTTGCGAGCCGGCGGGTCGGCGGGTCGGCAGGTCGGCGGGTCGGTGAGTTGCTCATACATAATTGAACGCTTCGGATCGTTATTAAAAGCTTTGCTAAAAAACAGATTAATTTATTCGGCCGCCGATAGCGCTCCCCCCCCCCCGGCCCCCCCCTCGCCCGCCCGACGCGTCTCGCTGGACATGGATGCGCCAGAAACAACCGCTTTCAGACAACCAAGGTCAAGTACCAACTATTGTTTAAGCGTACTATTGTTTACAAAATACCAACCTTCATAAGCTAATACTACGGACAATCTACATTTGAATAACATTCTTAAGTCATGCTAATGTCTTTTGGCAATAAAATTACAATTGAACTGTTTCTGATGGCTTGCATTATTACGAAGAATTCTACACAGATAAACACGTATAACGAAACAAGCTTCAAAATCATCACAAAGACGAGGTATAAAGTTTGAATAACTCTGTACTGTATAATATTTTACAGAACATTATTGCCGCAATGGTTCTGAAGCACATCGGAGTCACGCTCTACTTTAAGAACTATATATTGTACACAGATGCATCTTCAATTATCAAACGTAAAGCAGTCGTGGCGTAGTTTGTTTCTCTACTACGAAAATGTAACAAATATTTCAGTCAAATAATAATTGTAATCCTCAGCTTAATGCAAATTGGCGCAGTGTTTCAGTGAAGTGCAGAACGAGAGCGGGAGGCGAGGCTTGTGACCGAAAAAGGCAAAACTAGCTCAATTCAATATGTATGCAAATTAGCCGAAAGACAAACAGATTGCAAGAAATATAAATGCACAACTTTGCAGTTTTACCTTTTTACAAAAACCAACCTTATTTTCTTAGGGATTTTCGAGGTGCATATCTGTTTATAACTATAAAAATCCTCGTCAGATCCTCACCTATCTATCTATCTATCTCTCATGTGGTGTACAATAAAGTGTTAATCTATCTATCTCTCTCACCACCGGGATCACCTCAGGAGTAGGTAAACTCTTTCAAACAAAATATAATATTCAAAATCGGTCTAAAAATGACGGAGAATTCTGTGAAAAATACTTTAAAAAAATACATGCAGTGAAACTTCTCCTTTTTCGAAGGCGGGTAAACATAGTATGAACATTTTGACGAAGACGCGAGGCTGCGGGTTCGATCCCCGCTATGGTACAATGTTTGTATGATCTGCAAATATTTCAAGTATATGTTTTCTATGCTATGTATGTTACGTATTTACAAAAAAAAATGTACGTTCATCAGTCATCTGGTTACCGTAACCTAAGCATTTAAGTAATTGCTTAGCTTGGGACTAGATGACACTGTGTGGAATGTCCAAGGATATTTATATTTCAGTAATTAGCTAATTAGCTCGTTTTTGTCCGAGTACCGTGTTTAAACTAGGCAAGGCAGTGCGTATCAGAACAATTGCTCATCATTATTGAATACACTTGCATTTGCAGTTTGATTCACTGCAGCTATCGTTAGATACATTGTGGGAGCCCGGCGGGGAGGCAACGAGAGGGGGGGTGGGGGGGGGGGTGAGATAGTGGACCGAGGTGTTAATTGCGTAGAATTGAATGTGAACAAGAGTTGAGAGCACTAATACTCGTATAATAGATAAATCTGCGGCGCGCAGACATCCCATGACTATGATGAATTTGACAGAAAAATAAAAAAAAAATAGTTTTTTATTACTCCTACACGGAAAGTACGCTTGAAGTTACCTGAACATAGGGTGGAAAACAGTACTTTTCGACCCTAGGGCAGTAAAGAGAAGTTACTTTACAGTTCTAGGGGCTAAAAGTGCTGTAAAGTAACTAAAAATGTCACCTTCAAGTTTGACATTTCTTTTGCGGCATGTCGAGGCATTCTACAGCCACAGCTTTATTTTAAGGTCACTTTCAACATTTGCATAAAAATCTACTATTAAAACCCTGTTTTCTTAAATTGACAGGTATCGTGAGACAGCCGGTACGTGCTGAATGAACGCGCTGCGAGACGCCACGCTCTGTGGACAATTGCACGGAGTTTCATTAAATTATTCGCATCCCGCGCTGTCCTCATTATAGCGGGAAAACGTCGTCTTTTGTGTTTCTTTCTATTTATTTCTGTTTCTCCAAATGCGCCCAACAATAGCGCATTGTGAATTTGTGACGCGCCGGACGTAATCACCCGCGCGACTCTTTGTCCCTGCCGCGTGCACATTGCGGATCCCGTGCGTATAGCTGCCATCGCTGCCCTACTGATGCAGCGATGGATCGCACAGACGAAAGCTTTATCGTCATTAAAGCAAAATAAACTAGAAAAAAAACCCTGCTGAGCTCGAGCTGAGTCCTAGTGATATCTTATCTGTTATCACTCATAATTATCAGTATTGTTGCCGATTTAGGTAGGACTGTTTCTTAGGAGCCTGTTGATATCTTAGGTACAATATGTATGCCTGTTTTTTTATTGATTCATATAAAAACAGGAAATATGTCATATCAATTAAGCACAGATACAGTAGAGCGCAAGAATACAATAGGCGCTCTATTGTAGAGAGCATTGCAGAGTTAGAGCAAGGCCTATTTATCTGTATCTTCAGTCAGAGAAGTCTGCCCTTTGGTAACCCCTAAACTAGTAAAAAAATACCAAGGATTTATGCTGTTGCGATCACGCTTAGTTTTGAAAGGTGACAGACTCAATAGCAAGGTTACGATCGGAATTAAACGAGAAATATGTACTTAAGTATAATTATTATTATTCATGTTTGTGTCTTTCATTACTCACCAATTTTTATCCTAGGGGAGGGTCCGTGAATATCTCCTCGATAGATGGCTCGATCGGGTCGGGGCACGGGCACATGCCTGGTGGACGGCTGGTGGGAGGGGCAGGGGCCGGCTCTGGTGAACGGGGCTTAGGCGGGGCGAAGGCTTCGGGGGGCGACCACGGAGCAGGCGGTGCGGGGGCTGGTAGTAATGGTGGTCCGGGTGGTGCGGGTGGTGCGGGGGGTCCAGGTGGTGCGGGGGGTGGAGTAAGCAATGCGGTGCGTACGCGCAGCAGCGCTACTAGATGGTCGATGTCCCGCTGCTGCGCGCGCAGCTCGGCCTGCAGCTCCTCCACCTGCAGCTGCACGGCGAGCCACGCCGACTGCTCCGCCAGGACCTGTGGGGAATGCCGAGCGAACACTACACTACTGTCTTACTGCTGTGTCATTAACTTTTATTTATGACTAGCTTACTCGCCCGCGGCTTCGCTCGCGATACCACGCGAGCACTTTATTACATTGATAAAATATAGCCTAATGTTCATTTGGAAAGTCCATGCTACGCATCGATCTAGACGCTACCTTAGCCTCCTGCTTCTTCGCTTGTCGGTTGAACTCGTACGTGATGATCGCGGCGCCCAGCCCGAACAGGATCATCTCACCTGAAAGGATGACGTTCGTCAGAGTGGTTAGAAGGCGGCGTGGGGAGACGTGGTGGAGGTGGCTAGCCGCCTAGTCAAGTTACATTCACAACTTACATCGTAAAAATGTTTCTTACAATCGATGATGAAAACTCGAGCGATTAGCCAAACCAAAGAAATAACGAAGCTAGCAATAAGCGTTTGACACTTGGCTGCAGGTTATAGGTAAACGAACCGAGCAGATCAGCACCGGCCTCTAGGGCGCGCTCGTCGGAGAGCGCGGTGCGCGCGGCGTGCGGCCCGCGCCGCACCTGCAGCGACCACAGCTTGAAGCGCAGCTCGGCCGCCGCGGCCGCGCGCCCGCCACGCATGCACACCGCGCGACCGAACACAGGGTGACCCTTCGCGTACTCCTGCAACCGTGGGAGTACCTGCAGTACTAGCAAGCGTGGGACCAAAAAACGCAGTGAATTTACAGATTTGTAGTAAAAAATTCAGCGGCCAAAGAAAAAGGCGGCACGTGAAAAAGGGACCACAAATATTACGCTCGATCTATTTTTACAAAAGAGGCTTATCTTCGTATATTTATCTTCTTCTTTGCTTTGGGTGGGTGTCTGAAAAGGAATATTCAGCACTAATATCGTTTCTGTATGCCTGTAACACACGTGCGGCGTGAGGTCGGGGGAGGGGGTGCACCTTGATGCGAGTGGCGATGGGTGAGCTGAGCTGACGCGCCAGCAGAGTCGCGAGCCGGAAGATAGGAAACTGTTCTGACATCACCACGGCGCCGTGGCTCCGCGCGCCACCACACCGCGGCCGCGCCCACGGCAGCGCGCTGCGCCTGTCCGCGACATGCTAATGCCCTGCAAACGGAGGAGAGATATTACGGTGCAAACTTGATTTGGAATCCTTTAAATTAAAGTAATTTAGCACAATAAGTGTTATAGGTACTTATACCTACAGGGAAGACGATTGCATTATATAATTATTTTAAAGACAGTCACCATCCTACCACACCACCTTTTCGTAACTTTAATTTATTGCTTTGATCTGGATCTATGCATGGATCTCAGAATACAGAAAAAACTGTATTCTGACTGTTTTTTTTGTATTCTGAGTTTCTGAGGCATGGATATAATTTACAAAATGAAAATTGACAAAAGTTGACGATGTCACATAGTGTTACATTCTCTTTGATGTCACATTTCATGAAAAAGAGGGTTATCCATTGGCGAGTAAAACCGCTGAAGCTCACGCGACATGCGCCATGTTACCTTAATTCAACGGCATTGTTTTTATATCTTATAATACAGGGTGTAAAAAGACTACTACCGAAAACTTTAGGGGGTGAAAGTACCCATCAATATGAACAACTTTTTCTAAGAAACCAACACTGTGAACGCGAAAAAAAAAACAGCTGTTCCATACATAAGTTCAATACCTACTTGGCTAAAGTGTATGAAACAGCTGTTTTTTTTTTCGCGTTCACAGTGTTGGTTTCTTAGAAAAAGTTGTTCATATTGATGGGTACTTTCACCCCCTAAAGTTTTCGGTAGTAGTCTTTTTACACCCTGTATACAAATTTATATCGTTCTCTGTTTCTTCAACATCGATTATAACACTATTACTTACTCACTTATTCCTGTATTCAAGTCTTAGGTCAGTACAAGTGAATGTTTAAAGTCGTCAAGCCATGTCGGAGGCCTTTAGGCGGCCTAAAAACTTCATTACCAGAGTTGCCCACTTGCTCATAAGAACGAAAGAACGAACGAGTGAATGTTTTTTAAGCTTCTTCTTTGTTACAGTAAACCTGGTAAAACCTAGGATCCCTGGAGTAAAACCTAAACGTAGTGATTTTATTCTCTTTGACAACAGCTGTTTTTGACAATCATTCACTCCTGTGTAAACTTCTTTGACTTTTCTACATGAATTTTTAGCAAAGTTTTTAGAATATTCTGATAATTTATAGTTTTTATCGATTTATAACACCTTTCAATGGATATCACTTACCAGTACACGAAGAGGCGGAGCGAGTTCGGTCGGCAGCCGATGTTCTGCGAGCAAGGCCCAGAGCTCTGCGACTCCTTCCCGCCGGCCCCCGTCGAGCACAAGAACTACATCCTGCGCAACCCCGTGCACCAGCCCACCCAGCACACGCCGCGCTACTCCGAGCACCAGCTCAACACCATCCGGTGAGCCCCTTCCCTTCCCTCCTGTCACCCCCCGCCCCCCTTGTGCCCTTGTGCCGCTACCGCTAGCACGTGACGTGTGTTGCAGGGCCGAGTACTCGACGACGGGCGCCAACCACGCGGAGGGAGGATGGCCGAAGGACGTCGTCGTGACCGATCCGGAGGCCACGCAGCGCTACCGTCGCAAGGTCGAGAAGGATGACAACTATATCCACTGCGTCACGGCGACGGCACCGGTGATTATTCCAATCGAAGCGTGAACCTTTTCAGATCGATCAGAGCCGATATTTTTTATTTACTTATAATCTTTCGTTATCGGTCGGCAGGGTATGGACCACTTCGCTCATCAGAACAACGCGATCGACATGTACAGGATCTACTACGCGGAGATGACGCCGACGCCGGCGCTGGAGCGCATCAGCTGCCGCACGGTGAACGTGTACCGCGACCCGCCGCCGGCGCGCCCCGTCAGCTCCATCTGCTGGCAGCCGGACGGCGGCGGCGCGCGCTTCGCCGTCACGTACAATGACATCGACTTCGGGCGAAACTCGCGCGCGCCGCTGCCTGCATACATCTGGAACGTGGAGAACGCGAACTACCCCGAGAGCCAGATAGTGCCGCCGTGCGCGCTGCTGGACCTGCAGTACAACCCGCGCGAGCCCACCGTGCTGGCGGGCGCGCTGCTCAGCGGACAGGTGGGCGTGTGGGACCGACGGCTCGGCGGCGCGCCGCAGCTGCTGTGTCCGCCGCACGTGGCGCACCGCGACCTCGTGCGGAACGTGCTCTTCATCAACGCCAAGTCCGGCATGGAGTTCTTCTCGGGCGGACCCGACGGCGTGTGCAAGTGGTGGGACATCCGCAACATGGACGAGCCCACGGAGGAGATGATCTTGGACGTGGCGAAGTCGTCGTTCGACGTGCCGTCGATGGCCACCTCGAACGGTGTCAGCGCGCTCGAATTCGAGCCGACCATCCCGACGCGGTTCATGGCGGGTACCGAGAACGGCCTGGTCCTCGGAGGTAATCGTAAGGGAAAGACGCCCATGGAGAAGATCCCAGCCAAGGTAAGATCGACCGGTGAGAGGTATCGGTAAAGTTTTAAACTTTCTGTCTGTAAAATCTGCATCGTTGTCAGTTTGATGCGCACGTGGGACCGGTGTGGTCGTTGGAGCGCAACCCCGGCTTCCTGAAGAACTTCCTGACGGTGGGCGACTGGACGGCGCGAGTGTGGAGCGAGGACTGCCGCGACTCCGCCGTCATCTGGTCGCCGCCGCTCCGACACAAGATCACCGCTGGGACCTGGAGCCCTACCAGGTATGCTTCCGGAATATTAATAATGATAATTAAGTGCGATGCGAAACACTCTCGTCCGTTTTCAATGTTTTATGTCGACAGACTATCGCTGATGGTGCTGGCGCAGGGGAGCGGGCTGCTGGCGCTGTGGGACCTGCTGCGGCGCCAGCACGAGCCGACGCTCACCATGCAGGTGTGCGAGGAGCCGCTGCTGCGACTGCGCATGCATGAAGGAGTAAATACCTTTCATAACGTTTCACATCAGTGAGAGCTCTTGCTTCGCCTTTATATTTTTAACATTATATCGTATTTTAAATGTTTCCAGGGTTCTCTCGTCGCCTGCGGCAGCCAAAAGGGAAACATCTACATGATCGAGCTATCTCAGAGTCTATCTCAGTCCGACAAACCTGACAAGGGACTTCTGACTTTAGTAAGAGTTATTTTGAAAACATTTGATTTCTTGATGTGTGTGACCACATTATGGCTACATATATAACCCAATGACATGATCAACATTGGTGATCTCGTCCGGTTTGCTGCAGATGTTCGAGCGCGAGGCGAAGCGCGAGCGCATCCTGGAGGCGCGCATGCGCGAGATCCGGCTGAAGCTGCGCCAGGCGGAGGAGGGCAGCCCGGCCGCCTCGCTGAGCGAGCTGGACCCCTCGCTCGGGGACAAGGACCTGGCCGAGGCGGCGCTCGACTACCTCGCCGCTGTCAAGAAGGAACAGGGCAATCTAGTCTGAAGCAGAAACTTAATTTAATTTTCTTTATTTTTATAGTGTCTCTTCCGTGATGTCCGCGTTACCTTACCCATTACCTTCCAAGTCTTGCGATCGCTGTCTTGTCTCACCAGTCACCAGTCGTGCCGGAGTATATTTTTCGAGTTATATTTTAGGAACTACACATTTTTTTTTCTTACCGGTGCAATGCTGCTACATCCTTTTGTAATCTGACTCCTGTTATTATTATTGTTCTTCTAAATCTCTTTACATTTATTTTTATTTTTAATAATTTTATGTTTAGTTTAGACCTAGGCTATTTTTAGATTTTTAAATTGTATGCCTTTAAGAATTTTGTTATACTTTAGGACATTATCTTATATTCGTAATGCAAACAATATTTTATGTTTAATAATATATTTTTAAATTAAATAAAACATTTTTCAATTGAACAAAAAGTAACAAGAAAAAAACACTCTTATCTATTGACATTGTGATTGCGATAAATAGTATACTACTCACCTACTTGATAGATATTCCAAACTTTTCAATTACGTTTTATCGAAACTGTCAAATGATGATGACAGTGAAACTTTAAATCCGGTCCTACCTATACGAATCGCTCCCCGCCCACAAAAATCAACCGTTCTTGCTTTTTTACTATTCATTCTAACATTACACTTTGATTACACAAAGTCCTTATTTATCGCTTGTTTTAAGATTTATTAAAAACGCAAGCAAGTCTGGTTAGCTCATAATGGATATTTCATATCAATATACAAAACTACGCTGCAATTTCGGTCGGCAACCGCTGTTCTGCGAGCAAGGGCCGCTGCTATGCGACTCCATCCCCACAGCCGCGTCCGAGCACAAGCAGTACATCCTGCGCAACCCCGTGCACCAGCCCACCCAGCACACGCCGCGCTACTCCGAGCACGTCATCAACACCATCCGGTGAGCCCCTTCCCTCCCCTCCCCCCTCTTCCCTCTCATCGCCTGCCTCGCTCACACTTCGCTACGCATAGGGCCGAGTACTCGACGACGGGCGCCAACCATGCGGAGGGAGGCTGGCCGAAGGACGTGATGGTGATCGATCCGGAGGCCACGCAGCGTTACCGCCGCAAGATCGAGAAGGATGACAACTACGTGCACTGCGTCATGTCCATCGCGCCGGTGAGTCACTCTCCAGTCTCCCACTGCTACCTACCGCCTTCGCTCTTCCTCCCTCCCCCGGCTCTGAGCTCGGCGTCCGTTCCGCAGGGAGTGGACCACTACGTGTTGCAGAACAACGCCATCGACATGTACCGCACGTACTACGCAGAGATGGGTGCGGTGCCGGCACCCGAGCGCATCAGCTGCCGCACGGTGAACGTGTATCGCGACCCGCTGCCCGCACGCCCCGTCAGCTCCATCTGCTGGCAACCGGACGGCGGCTCGCGTTTCGCCGTCACGTACCTAGACGTGGACTTCAACCGCAACCCGCGCGCGCCCATCGTATCCTACATCTGGGACGCGGAGAACGCCAACTTTCCGGAGACAACCATCGCGCCGCCGTGCGCGCTTTTAGACCTGCAGTACAACCCGCGTGAGCCCGCACTTTTGGCGGGTGCGTTGGTCAACGGTCAGGTGGGCGTGTGGGATCGACGCGCGCGCGCCCGCCCCGAGCTCACGTGTCCGCCGCACGTGGCGCACCGCGAGTACGTGCGGAACGTGATCTTCATAAACGCCAAGTCCGGCATGGAGTTCTTCTCGAGCGGGCCCGACGGCGCCTGCAAGTGGTGGGACATCCGAAACATGAGCGAGCCCACCGACGAGATGATCATCGACGTTGTCAAATCGTCATTCGACGTACAGAGCATGGCGCACGCGAGCGGCGTCAGCGCGCTGGAGTTCGAGCCGACCATCCCCACGCGTTTCATGTGCGGCACCGAAAACGGCTGCATCGTTAGCGGCAACCGCAAGGGCAAGACGCCCATGGAGAAGCTGCCCGCGAAGGTGAACGTTCTTTTGCATGTGTCATTTTTGTGTTTGTAATTTTAGTGCTAAGTTTTGTGGTGACCTTTGACAGTTCGATGCACATCTGGGACCGGTGTGGTCAGTGGAGCGCAACCCCGGCTTCCTGAAGAACTTCCTGACGGTGGGCGACTGGACGGCGCGAGTGTGGAGCGAGGACTGCCGCGACTCCGCCGTCGTTTGGTCGCCGCCGCACCGACACAAGATCACCGCTGGGACCTGGAGCCCAACTAGGTAAGTAAGAATGCCTTTTTTTTATTAAGCTAATAATGTTGTCATGGTAGTAACCCGGATAAAAAGTAGCCTACGTGTTATTCCAGGTTTCAGAGTTTCAGCCAAATCAGTTTCGTAGTTATTGAAAGAATATTTGTCTCATTTCTGAAAAAAAGAAATATGTTGACAGACTGTCGCTGATGGTGCTGGCGCAGTGGAACGGGCTGCTGGCGCTGTGGGACCTGATGCGGCGCCAGCACGCGCCCGTGCTCACCATGCAGGTGTGCGCCGAGCCGCTGCTGCGTCTGCGCATTCACGAGCAGGTCTCATCTCACACCATTTGCCTTGTCGATCCTCGGCACCGACCGCAGGGTTGTCACTAAATCTGTCACTCGCAGGGGACGATGGTTGCGTGCGGCAGCAAGAAGGGGAACATCTACATGGTGGAGCTGTCGCAGAGTCTCGCTCAGTCCGATAAGAACGACAAGGTTCTCCTGACACTGGTGAGTCGCGCCCCCTCCCCCCTCAGCTCAGCCCCCCGGGCTCGGTACTTGCAACGTGCACTCGGTTGCAGATGTTCGAGCGCGAGGCGAAGCGCGAGCGCATCCTGGAGGCGCGCTTGCGCGAGATCCGACTGAAGCAGCGCCAGGCGGAGGAGGGCAGTGGGGGCGGCGGCTCCACCACGGACCTAGACTACGCGCTGGGAGACAAGGACCTGGCCGAGGCGACGGCCGCCTACACGCAGCAAGTCAAGCGCGAGCTCACCCTCATGTAGGCCGAGGCGGTGTAACAGCTTTCGATACCGCGAATGGGAGTCACTTGGTGTAACACTAACACAGACAAACACCATGTACGGTTCATGGTATTTGTAAGTGTCTTTTGAATATTTTTTTAGTAGTTATGCTCATGTGCTTATGCTTTATTATGAGCAGTTAATATGATAATTCTAGGTTAAGGCATGGTCTTACATTATGTGTTATTTTTGCATCTTATTTTTAAGCATTATTTGAAAATAAATTAAAATATGTTACAGATTTGAGTGTTTTCAAAAGAACTGGCATTAGAATCACCTAGCTTTTAAGACTTACTAAGCATGTAAGATGAAGTTGAAGTGATCATTGAGGTCCTCCAAAATAAATGGTTTTTTCTTTTATTCTCTCGAAGAAAATATTTCGGTTTCTTGACTCTAACTTAGCACTAGAGCTAAATATTTCAGAGACGGTTATTATAATTGAGGCTAATTCCACTAATCCCCGTTGACAATCCCCGTTAACGGGGATTAGTGAACTTTTGAAAAATGGTCTTACTAACCCCTTAACATTAAAAAAAACTACTTTTCCAACGACACCGCTATGGAGTAAACAAGAAAAAAATCACCCTCGTTTCACATGAAGAGAAGGTCATCATCATCATCATGTGCAGCCCGTCTCATCCCACTGCTGGGCATAGGCCTCTCTTCGCTTGTGCCAACCTCCCCTATGGAGAGAAGGTACCCTGGAAATTTATGTTTTTCACGATTTTATTCTACCACTTTGTCGGCGTCGTCAATATGTATCTCCATGTCAAAATAGTCTCTGAGCAAAGCCGCGGACGGAGGGATATGGCGAAACTATAAGTGCTCGTCCACACTGCATGCGCGGGGACTTAGGCCTTTGCGGGCGCGGCGGCGGGCGCGAGCAGGTGGCCACAGTGACGCGCGAGCTGTTGTCGTCATTTTAATACAAAAAAAAAATAAGACGCGCAAACGCCGAGCGACAAGACCAAACTGGTTTGATATCCCCGCCACCCGCGCATTGAGACGCTTGCCTACTAGGCCCGTAGTGTGTCCATAACGCGCGGATAGGAACGTTTGAAAAGTACGCGCGCTATCTCGCTTATGCCCGCCGCGCTAGGCGCCCGCCTTAGCCACTACCTACACTATGGACGCAAACGGCGGTTTCATATATGTTTAATATTTCGCGCCCGTCGTCGCACCGCGCTAGGCTTGCACTGTGGACGAGCACTAAGGGTTCCTTGTTGACTTCGGGTCCTAAAAAATTTGGGTCTTATGAATAATCAGGAGCTAAAACAGCTTTACTGATGAGTTTAATAACTAATACGCATCTAAAATCTATTTTAGGCTTTCAGAACGTTTTAGATACATTTTTATTCTTAATTAGATTTTAAACCTCTCTAAAGTTGATTTATAACAACAGACAGAATGTTACCATTATAATAACTTATTTACCTATTTCAGGCACCAGTCTCTCACAACATTTCGTTGTAATAAGTTAGAACCGACACTTATTTTTGGATTATTTTTAACTGCATTTATTTATTTTTTAAATTTATTTTGTTTTCCAGTATTTAAATTTATTTATCTGTATGTATTGTTTGTGAGAGAAAATAAATAAATGATTGATTGAGTTGAGTTTTATTAATATTCTGCATGATCAGGCTTTTTTTAATTCGTCGCCAATACACTCGTTAGCATAAATATGGCGTGACAATAAAGAACCATGGGCAGCGTACCTAATTAGAAGCCTGGCCCCTATGCTATCACAGATAAAATTGAACAATATCGGACGAGGATACCAAGGGGATGGCGAGTAATTAAAACGCATACAATATTGAAGGTTTATATATTACTCAAAAATGAATTATAAATAAATTACCGGCTCGTCAAGTGGTTGGCGAGGCAGAACGCAACGATAGCGCGTTCTATTATTGCTAGTGGTGCCATCTAGTTCTTTTCATGGACACTAATCTTAAAACTACTTATTGGTGTTAATATCATCCAACATACTGCCCACCAAGAACAATATGAGCCATTTGCATATTGTTCTTCACTCTAAGATTAAAACAACAAAATAAACTTAATGTATTATAACAACTTGCATAAAAACAACAACAAAAACATTACCATTATCATAAACAAACTTATAAAACCAACGAAACAAGATACAAACACATTACATAAAACAACCTCATAACTATAACAGGATGCATAACTAATAACCTATAGAAACACCTAATCTAAACACAAATAAATCAACAATCTTCAGCAATAACAATCATAATAAATCCTAATTTCCAAAAAAATATGTTACATTAAACGTTTCTAAAATTATTGGAATATCCTGCCTGGCTATGTTATTTCTCAGTCACAGACTGGAAACACTACGAACTTTGAAGTTGGACGTTTAATGAGTTTTTGTGTAAGTATAGAGTAACTGCTCGTTACGTTGTGGGCATCTACAACAAAAATCTACTCATACTCCTTAAAACCAATATCACAACCTTGTTTTTATATCTCCACTTGTATCGTCTTGTAACTGGTGAACGTAGTCTCGATGCCAATTACACCAAAAGTCCAGTAGCAATATCTGTGTGAGTTGCCAACGTACCAGAAGGATCTTGGTGCATTTGTAGCAAGGCTTACAGATATTTCTCTGCCCACCGTGGACTTGGTCGACTTTACGAGCGTGTCGCTGCCAGTGTATATAACAAGGAATGTTCACTCGTTCTAATTTCTTCCGGCTTTTGCGGTAAGTTATTCGTTCTTTTAATGAATTATCTGGAACTACCTCATCCCATGACCCTCCTGCTGGCCATAGCTTTTGAATTCTTAAGTTTGCTTCAACAGTAAGATGTGCTATCCAAACAAGTGGTTCTAAAAATCTCGCAATATCTAATAAAATATATCCTCTATTTACAGTTCCATCTAGCTTACGCGGAATCACCCTGTAGTGGTAAAAGTCATCACTTCGGCTCCAGTTAAGTCTAGGAATGGTAATTATTGAATCCATTTTAACTTCTAGTTTTATGTACAATATAATATTGTAATTATGTTGATTCTTCAACAATTCATCATTATCATCAATGTCTTCATTTGTTTGCTTGTAAACTTCGATGCTCTTCTCCAAATTACGACAGCCAGTGTGCAACTCTTCTATACAGGAATCTGTTGTCACACATTTTTGGTCTGTTAGAGTTTTCTTTTCTTCATAAACCGTTTCAGCTTCTAGTGCCCAAAATTCTTTCAGATCGTTGGTTTCATCTGTAAAAGTGTGGTGCATTATAATCATAGACTCATCAGATACGTTTTTGTTTCCTACAATTCCAGACACTATCCAACCAAATGACGTTGCTTGAGCTACTAACAGTCTGCTTGGATCTCTACGAATTCCTTCTTTTATGATCTGACAATATATGTCAGCGCCTAATAAAATATCTACTTCATTAGGGGTATAAAATTCGGGATCCGCTAAACAAAAGTCAGCTGATTTGAGCCACGGTACATCTTGGTCTTGTTTTCCTGGATGGACGGATGTGATGATAGACAACACATGAGCTTTAACATGTATTATTTCATAAGGCTCCACTTTAGATGTTAGGTTTATGTCCACGACATATTTAGATTGGACCGTCTTTCCCCCACCTACTCCAGATATTGTGCCTCGAGCTGGCGTCTTTTTAAGCTGTAAAAGCTGAACTACCGCTTCAGTCACGAATGAGGCTTGCGATCCCTGGTCGAGTAGGGCCCTTACCGTTTGGTATGATCCATTTGTTGCTTCAGCATTTACCAACGCTGTTGCCAGTAATACAGGTTTGTTTTGCACACAAGCTGTATTTACTTGTATTTCTTCAGTGGGTTCTTCCACTGGCTCCTCCGCTTGTTCTTCCTCCTCGTCTTCGGGTATCATAGCGGCCATTAACTTTTCTTTGCTTTGAGTCCTCGGATGCAGCAAGGTATTATGACGACGTCTACAAATCCTACATTTAATTGCAAGTTTACAAGCCTTTGCAGAGTGATTTGTTCCCAAGCAGTTGAAACAAATTCCGTTCTCCTGCACAAATTGTCGACGATTGTCACTGTCCTGAGCTTGAAATAGTTTGCACATAAATATCTTATGATTTTCAGAACAGTAGGCACAATGGTAGCTGGTTGCAGGCAGTGAAGCATGCACTGATCTAGTTTTATCAACGACTTTTGTACTAGATTTTTGTCCTACAAATTCTAGAGCCCGAAATCTATTTGTTATAAAACTGCTAAATTGCTCGAAAGTCGGTAAAGTATTTGATGCAATACTTCCAGTAACATGCAACTCCCATTGCTTTCGAGTCTCATCGTCCAACTTGAAAGTCAGTATGTGTATCACAATAATGTCCCAAGTTGAAACATCAACTCCTACATTGACCAACGCACTTAGGCACTCAGATGCAGTGTCTATCAAAACCTTTAGACCTTGTGCCGACTCAAAGAATAAACTTTTTAGACTGAACAACATTTTCAGTATACAATTTGATAAATATTGTTTGTTATCGTATCGGTCTATTAACAATTTCCAGCACTTATTGTAATTATCTGCTGCTATTGGAATCTGTCTAAGAAGCTGCTCAGCTTCTCCTGTTAAATATGCTTTTAGGTAGTGCATTTTCTGAACATTATCTAAGTTATCATTGTTTTGAACTAGTGACGAAAACAAATCTCTAAATGTAACCCATTCTTCATATTTTCCGGAAAACTTTGGTATTTTGATTTTTGGCAGCACAAACTTTGACACTGAAGGTGCGTATCCACCCCCGACTGAAGTTTCCGCTCGAGATGATTTGTCAAAATTATTTAAAATAGTTTTCAACTCGGTTTTGTACTCTATGTAAATCTCTTCAGCCTGGTCATAAATATCGCGTTTGATATAATCATGTGCCATAATCTTCACACCATAGGTTTCCAGCAAATGTTGATGAGTCTTTAAGAAAGACAGCCAAAGCTGTTCTAGCGATTCTAAGCGCACTTCAACATAAGCTTCTGTTATTCTTTCTTTGTGAGACTTTTTGAAATTTCGTCTAGCCTTACCCAAATTATTATAATTGTCAGTTTGCACTACAAGTTTATCCTCCATCTTTATTCTTTACAATAAAAAGGTCTTTCTATAAATTTAAAATATTATAGGAAATTATTACAAGTCTTTTAAAAACAAACAAGAAAAATTCAAAAATTGGGCATAGGTTCCCCGTCTCAACCAATTTCTTAAAATTATTCTAAGTCTAAAATTTACTTCTAACAAACTACTAAAGTTCCACAATTCTTCAATAGTTTCCAAAGTACTCACAGTTTGTCCAGACTCACTTCACTTTTAAATATACGAGCTGACTCCTTTGGTCAGCAATCGGTTATTTCCTGCGCACACTTGGCGCTCTCCTCCTCCGCAGCACTCCGTCCAGGATTCTTCCACCAGGGTAAGCTTCTCCGATTGTGCTACCACAGACGTCAACGCATCATCAGCGTTGATCCGGCAGACAATCCGGTATAGGCACCCAGTAGCGATCCACTACTTTTTCCGGGCGCGCGCGGGGCTGTGGTCTGTTTGTTTTCTCAACAAACCACACAAAAAAAAGGTTCCTGCCACTCCTTGTATCCTTTCAAATCCGGCTCTCGAAGGACCATGAACAATATCGGACGAGGATACCAAGGGGATGGCGAGTAATTAAAACGCATACAATATTGAAGGTTTATAATATTACTCAAAAATGAATTATAAATAAATTACCGGCTCGTCAAGTGGTTGGCGAGGCAGAACGCAACGATAGCGCGTTCTATTATTGCTAGTGGTGCCATCTAGTTCTTTTCATGGACACTAATCTTAAAACTACTTATTGGTGTTAATATCATCCAACAAAAATATATTCATTTTTTTCTAGTGATGAAATATAAATCATCGACGTCGCGGTCGCGAAGTCTCAGTAAACGGGTGCCTATTACATTTTTAGAATTTTTTCCGTATCCGAACCGACCACAAGGTCAGGTACGTAAGATCACGAGACGCGCGCGCATTCGACAGACACACGGCGGCGGGCGATACGAATCTTAAGTCTAGCGGCAATGCATCTAAATATAGTGCGCGCGTCAACCCACCGGAGCGGAGCACGAGGCATTCCGTCATGACGCGCCTCGCCGACTGCGCCGGCGCCGGGCGCTGGCAGGACCCCGGCGGGCTCTGCGCCGCCGTGCTGCACGAGGTGAGCCTCCATCCCCCTCCATCCCTCCCCCCCTCCCCCCTGACCCCCTCTCCCTCACTGCCCAGGCTAGTGAGTATGTCGGTCGGTTGCAGGTGTTCTCGTGGCTTGACGCGCGCGCGCTGGCGGCGGCGGGCGGCGCGTGCGGCGCGTGGCGGCGCGCGGCGTCTGCGCCTGCTCTGTGGCGCCACCTGCTGGCGCGCGACGCACGACTCTCGCCGGCGCGCATGCGCGCACTCGCCTCCCTGCACGGTGCGTAAAACTCGAGATTAATGAACTCCCACAAGAATTCAGGTTAAATTTTGAATTAAAAAAAACCCGCAGTATCGTGGCGCGACGAGTACGTGCGTTCGTTCGCCGGCTGGGAGCGTTGCGAGGAGGAGGGGGCGGAGACGCCGGCGTTGGGCGGCGCCCAGCACGCGGTGCTGTCGGGCGACGGCCGCCTCCTCGCCATCGTGTCTGAGGATGCCGAGCTGGCGGTCCGTAACAAATGACAGAGTTCACAAAACTAGCATCGATACTCATCGTCATAGTAACCTGTGTTTGATGTAGGATCTCCTTTTAATTTTGAACTTATTCTATACCTACTTAACAAAATAATAGCATGCGCGGATCTTGGTGTGTACCTACTGTGTAGATCTCGTTGATTCGTTGTGTAGCTCCGAAAGCATTGTTCTGCATTAGATACTTAAAACTTGAAAATCATTGTTCTACAGATATAACGCAATTAAATATTGTATTATGAGCTATCTTGATCTCGTACACATCTTGGATTTATGGAATTTATGGTAGGTATAATCTATACAGGTGCTATAACATTTTGAGTCTTGAAGGGTAAGCTACTTCTTTTTGTAGTTAGGAAATTGTGATGTTGGATAATCGTTGTCTTATTTGAAGAAAATAATAGTTTATTGCACTTTAAATGAACTAGTTGATCTTACAACTAGTTTTTTTAAAGTGCAATAGACTCTAGTTTCCATCCGATCGTGTCCAGCCAGTGCCTCTCGGTAACAGTCTCATATTTAAATATTCCAAGTGGAAGACTTTTATTTCGTTTTCAATCCACCAACTAAATTAAAAAAATTACCCGCACGTTCCGTGTGCTCACTCATCATGTTCAGATCTGGCAGCCGGGTCGTGAGGACGCGTGGCGGCGCAGCTGGGGCTGCAGCCTGCGCGCTATGGGCTGGAGCGGCGCCGTGCGCGCGCAGTGGGCGCACCGCGCGCCTCACCCGCGCCTGCTGCTCGCCGGCGCGCTCGCGCTCGCGCTCGCCGACAGCTGGGAGCTGCTCGCGCTGCAGCTGGACGGTACGCGCCGCTTCTCCACGCTAGACGCAGCCGAAGCGTTCTCTCCGACCTCTCCTCGTTGCAGAGTCGGGCGCAGGGCGAGTGACGGCGCGCGCTCGCTGCGGCGCGGGAGCGGCCGGCTGCTGGAGCAGCGCGGCGGGGGACGCCTTCCTGTCGCTGGAGCTGCGGCTGCTGGCGCCGCGCCTCGCCGCCACCACCGTGTGGCTGAACGCGGCCACGCAGGTCAGTGAGCCACCCTCCCTCCCCTCCTCACCCTGCAAGGGGGGGGCGGGGTCGCTCAACGTGCTGTCGTTCCGCAGGAGACGGAGTCGGAGTACGCCGGCGTGAGGAGTCCGCTGCTACGCTGCTTCAACGAGGACGGCGCGCATTTCACGTGAGGATCCCCCCCTTTATCCTCCCCGCTCCCCCCCCCCTCCCTGGTGACTTATGTGTGTCCGGCAGGTTGGCCGCGGTGGTGGAGGCGCCGGCCGCCGCACCCGCGCCCAGCGCCCTGGACTTCGCGAGCGACGTCGATGACGACAGTGATGAAGAGGAGTACTTCAAGTCGACCCTGCGTCTGCCGTTTCCGAAAGAGGTCCGTTAGAACATTACATCAAATATTATCAAATAAAATCCAATCATTTATTTTGCGAAACAAGGGTTTGCGAACATAAGTTTTCGAAGTTCTAACCTATGCTGAGAACATCTTCGAGAAGTGAGATTCATAATGTTTATTCGGAAACATTTCACATTTTGTTTACGAAGATCTGCCGAATCACCATAGTCGAAACCTTGCAGGCGGTGGCGCCGCTGCTGGTGTGCGGGAGCGGCGTGCGCGGGGCGGGCGCGCTGCTGGCGTGGCGGCTGCGCGCGCACCGGCCCGCGCCGCTGCACGCGCTGGAGGGAGGCGACCTGGCCGCGCGTCGCGCCCGCGCCGCCGCGCGCCCCCCTCCCCCCGCGCCCGACCCGCCGCCCCCCAGCGAGGCCGAGGTGCGCGCCATGTGCTCGGCGCCGGCCGCGCGCCTCCGCCTGCCCGCGCCGCCCGCCGCGCTGCTGCCGCACGACAGGTGACGCGTCGACGACCGCATCTCCTCTCTCGCTCCGATCCGCTTCGTCGCTCCTCCCGTTCCCGTCGGTCGGCGAGACGTCGCCCTTTCAAGAGCGATCCGAATGTGTGTTGCAGCGGGCGCTGCGTCTGGGTCTCGCTGAGCGGCGGCGGCGCGTGGTGCGCCTCGCTGCCGGCGCTGCGGCCGCTGCGGCGCCTGCTCGCGCCCGAGGCGGCGCCGGGGGCGGGGGCGAGTGCGGTGTCGCTGCACGGGGTGCAGCCCTCGCTGTGCTCGCTGTACATCGCGAGGTGAGCGCGTGGAGCGTGCGGCGCGGCTCGGCTCCGCGGGATGCGAGCTGAGCGTGCGACGCGTGCGTGTGTTGCAGCCCGCGCGGCGCGCTGGCGGCGGACGTGCAGGTGTGGAGCGCGCTGAGCGGAGCGGGCAGTGCGCCGCGACTCCGCGCGCCGGTGCTGGCGGCGCTGCTCGCGACGGCGCCGGACGACCGGCCGCTGCTGCTCGTGTTGGCCGAGGATCGCGTTCACGTAAGTAGCTCTACGTCCGCGGATGGCTCGACGCGTGGACGCGTGGACACGCGCGTATTCCCCCCGGCTCCGCATGACGGAGATGGGAACCGGATATGGGATCGTGCTGTATTAAGTAGGTACATTATGCGCCCCGCGGTGAATAGCTCCCGTTCCCGTGGGTATACTGGGATCAAAAGTAGACTATTTTTAATCCACCCTGGAGGGATTTGAATGAAATTTGGTACCGGAATTGCTTGTAAAAATAAATACTAAAATAACTACTATTTCCTCAAACATTGTGGTGTCCCAACGGGGCTCTTGTTGCGGCCGAACCTAATTTTTAGGACCTTATGTACCAACTTGAAGCAATAAATGAATATGAATATGAATAATAAAATAAACAATAATGAATCTCTACCCATGCTTTGAATACGCCCGTCATTTTGTACTTATTATTAACATTTTATTAACATTTATTTTGATTAACTCTTATTTTCAACGTTATCAAATAATCGCTTGATCTCAGATATACGCATCATCCGTGTCTTCAGGTGTGGCGGAGCCGCGCCACGCCCCAGCTCGCCGTGACCGACGCGAGCGACGCGCGACCGTAGCGGCGCACCGCCCGCGCCCCGCGCCCCGCGCCCCGCGCCCCGCGCCCCGCGCCCCGCGCCCCGCGCCCCGCGCCCCGCGCCCCGCGCCCCGCGGCCATCCGCGGCCCGCTCGATCGCGAGAACTCGCGTGGGCCGCGCTCGCCGCCTCGCGTGCCATTCGCCCGCACACGCTCGCCACACCATGTCCTCGCGAGCGACGCTGCGTCGCCTGCTGGCCGCCGCGCCGCGCGCCTCGCGTCCCGCCAGCATCTCCTGCGTCGGCGAGATCCCCCCGCCGCCCCCCGCGCCCTGCGAGCCGCGCCCGCGCCCGCCGTGCCGCCCGCCGCCCTCCGCCTGCGGTCGCGGCGCCGTGCGCGTTGTCTGCTGCGGCCCACCGCGCTCGCACCGCCCGCCCTGCGCGCCCGGGGGGGCCACGCCGCCCGCGCTCACCTGCATCGACCTGCGGCGCCGGGTGCGCCCGCCGCCCCCCGCGCGGGTCGAGGTTTGCGTCGAGATCTGCGGCCGGGACGACGTCGCGCGACGTCTCGCCGAGGCGAAGGAGGTGCGCCGGCGCCGGTTCGAGGAGGATGCGGCGGAGCGTGCGCGCCGTCGCCCCCCCGCGCCGGTGGTGCCACCGTATGCGCCGGTGTGCGTGTGCGCGCCCGCGGCGACCCCCGCGGCCCCCTGCGGGCCGGGCCGCACGCCGCCGCCGCCGCAGCCGCTGCCGCCGGGGTGCGACCGCGACCCCGCTCCGTGCCTGACCCCCCCCGGCCCCGCGCTGGACCCGTGCGCGCACCGCCCGCGCATCGTGCTCGAGGTAGACCGCCGCACGTCGCAGCCTCCGCTCCCGCCGCCCGCCCCCACCCCGCTCCCGCCTGCGGCGGTGCCCGGCGCCTGCGTGCGGGTCGCGCCGCGCGGTCTCGCCGAGCGCATCGTCGCCGGCCTGCGCGGCCCGCCGCGACGCTGCCTGCACACGGCCGGGCGGTGCGGGGGAGGCGGGGGTGGCGGGGCGGGAGGGGAGGTGCTGCGCGAGGCGGGGCGCGGCCGCGAGACGGTGTGCGGCGCCGGGAGCGCAGCGCGTCAGCCGGCGGGCCTGCTCGAGCTGGCGGTGCCGGAGGGCGCGACGCGGCTGTGCGTGCAGGTGTCGCTGGGCGGGGGCGGGGGCGGGGGCGGGGGCGCGGAGGGGGCGAACGGTGCGGCTGCACTAGCGGATGCGTGTGTGGTGGGGCGGGGCGCGGCGCGGGACTCGTGGTTGTCGCTGCGATCGCTGCAGAGGAAGTTGTCATCGAGCTGCGAGCGCGCGCCGCCCCCGCGGTGCCACGGCGCGGGAGAGTCTTCTCCTCGACCGCCGAACCCCCCACCGCCCCGGTGCCCTTCCGGGCCGCCGCCGTCTCCCCTCAGTCGGTGGCCTTTTAAACCTTCACCGTCACCGCCGCAGAGCCCGTGTCCTTGTGAGCCCCCACCGCCACCCCCTCAGGCCCCGAAGCCCCCACAGACTCGGTCCCCTTGCGAGCCGCCACCGCCGCACCCACAAACCCGGAAGCCGCCATCGCCGCCACCTCAAACCCGGAAGCCCTCACCGCCGCCCCAGCAGCCCCAGTGCCCCCGCAAGCCCCCGCCGTGCCCGCCATGCGGCGGGTCGAGCCCCGGGAGCGCGGGCTCGCTGTAGATGCTCGGCGCCATGAAGAGGACGGTGGACGCGTGCGTGTGCTCAAATTTTTAAGGAACATTTTATGAAATTATAAAGTTTCATTATTAGCTTTTTGTTTGCATTCTACGGTACACTCAAAGGCATTATACTATAACATAATATCTTTGGGTACACTATAGCAATAGGGGTAATTTTTTTTTTATTAAATTGGCTAAAAAAACCGCATTTTTAATTGCCTGCTAACTTCATCATTTTTGAAAATATTATGTAGGTACTTAACATTCATAATCTCGTGTGTTAAATCACTACTTTTTCGTTTTTTAGTTTTCGTGTTTCAAATCGAAAAATCGGCCTAGTTCAAAATCTTCTATAAAAATCCCTTTTAAGGTGATTTTGGGAATTTTAGTGTCAAAGGGAGATTTTGACACTAAAATTCCCAAAATCACCTTATAGTAGGGGAGCCCACGATGCTAAATGGGGATTTACTCGAGCGTCATAGAGACCTATTAGGTTGCAAAGCTTAGATGATAAAAAGAAAAAAAATTTATATAAATATACCTTTTCATCGGTGGGGGAAGCGGCTATAGATTTATAAATATGTAAAAAAAAACTGTTGCAAGGACATACTCGAGCGCGTCAAATATTGATAGCATCAATGTCCTACGTATTTTTAAAGTAGTACGTATGTTAATCTGATCATTTGCATGATGCGGGTGGTTGTACGCAAGGGTTAAAAATGAAAAAAAAAAAAAAAAATCATCGAGCGCGTCAGGTTTTCTAAGGGGGTGTTAAGTGCACCAAAAAAAAGCTCTCATTCAATAATCTGACGATTTCGAGCTGACGCAAACTCGCGGCCATTATTATAATTTGCAAAAAAATTCGCCATTTTGAAATACTCAAGCGCGTCAGATTAAGATATATGTTGTTCATCTTTATGTTCTAGACGTGCTGTCTCATAATCTGACGATTATCTAAAGGGATTCGCCTAATCTGATAAAAAATATTTTTTTTTTTCAATTTTTTAAATAATTGAACTTAATTAATTGAGAAGCTCAGGAAATAGCATGCAAATAAATAAGTGTATGTTTTTTGAGTAGAATACTTGTATTTATAAGAAAAAAATTAAAAAAAAATGTCCAACAAAATTATTTTTTTTATAATAAACTGGCTAATTAATCATCATCTTCATCTTCATCAGTAGAATTATCTTCCTCTTCTGGGTTGAAATAAATAAATAAATAAACGTAAATGACGTAGAGTTGGCAACGCTGATCCAGAGTGGGGACGGAGTGAGAGAGTAAGAGATAGAGAAAAAGTGAGAGAGGAGTAGAAACGCGGAGAGGAGAGGGAAATATAGACCAGGTATCACCCAGCTGCACGCATTAAACTTTATCGACGATTTTTTATTATTTCGGCTTGCGGAAATCGTCAGATTATATATTTTTCGTTATCCTTGAATTATTTCCTTCAAAATAAAAAAAAATTTGGCTTCGCTCGAGAATGTCGAGATGACGTTTTTTTTTACAACTTTGCTGCCCTTCCTTTTCTTTACGTCACTCTCAAATCGTCAGATTAGTGGAATATACACTTTTTAGCATGTAATTAACTCACCCTACCTTAATCTGACGCGCTTGAGAATTTCTAATGATCAATTTTTTTTTACTAATCTGATCCTTTATCCTTCACGGGCGGCCTTATATATGGGGCTCATATTTGGTGGAGGTACTCAACCGGATACAAGGTATCGCCCTGTATATTAATCTGCCGCGCTTTAGTAAATCCCGAAATCCCCGCTTGGGCTCCTCTACTATTAAAAGGATTTTTAAAGCAGAAATTTCAGATCAAGGGGATTTTGACACATAAATTACCAAAATCTACTTAACCCCCCAGTAGGTAGGTAAGTTCTTGAAGTATAAACGAAGGTACCTAATTTTTATACTGCTAAAAATAATTGCAATCTAATACAAGTAAAACGGTACTATGAAATCAAAAATAAAAATCATAAAAAAATGTCATGTCATTTTTAGGACGACGGTACTTTTTCGACGATTCGCCAGTGACGAGTGAGCGGCTCGAGCGCGTAATGGCTGCCGTGTTTTGTTTCTGTTTGTAAACAAGTTTGCTGTGTAACTATTGTGTTAGAAAGTGATCTAAATACAGGTAATTATTCCTAAATACTCGTACATAAGCTATTGAGTAGAAGTGTTAGTTTCGGTGAATCTATTGTGAAGTGGAAAAATAGTGCAAATTGTGTTACGATTTTGACTCGAAATCATGAACTTGGAAAGAAATTTAATAATATCTGTATCATGTAAGTTTTTTTAAGAAATTCAGAGAGCATTAGCTATTAGGAAATTTCACAACGAAAACAATGATGTATATAATTTACAACATTAATTATAATCTTAATCCCGCTCTAAGCACGGGACGGGTTAAAAGGGGATTTTGACACCAACCTGATAAATCGATTGATGCACGATCAGATTCGAACCCACAACGACCTTCTGATCGAAAGTCGAGGTGCCAATCGACTTGACCAACACACTCGAGTTTTGTCTAATTGAGGGTAGCTTGCTAATTAATTATTTACCGATCTCATCCAGCAGCGCAGCTAGTAGAAGACATTTTGACTTGTGTGTTTGGAAAGTTTTAAAATTATAATTTTATCTATTTATTATGACTGTGTTGTGTGTGTGTTTAACACGAGCTTTAAACGGTGAAGGAAAACATCGTGAGGAAACCCGCGGCTAGTTAGCCCACACCGTATTGACCATTGTCCTTCCTGTGGATATGGCCGGCTAAGCTAAGAGGATAATATTATAGGTGCTGGGCAAGCCTATTCCATCTCAACAATGTCTCAGGCACTACAGTGTCCGTGTAGGCAAATGTTGCCTCCTGACAGTGTGTAAATCATCTAGTAAAGACAGAGGCCGGAGTTGTGTTGTGACTTGTGAGTTTTTGACTAATAATAATAAACTTTTCTTCGTAATTAAACGATGGTTGGTTCTATGGTTGGTTCTATTATGTTTAATCGGAAATCGGTCATAAATCGTGTTCATGTTCTCATTTACTATGTGTGTGCAAAGGAAAAATTAAAACTCAACCAAAGTAATTTTGTAAAAAGAGAGCAATTTACTTCAATGTGGAGATCCACGAAACTTGTTTACTGGGACCACCCTCGGAATATCTTTTTTTCAAGAAAAACGAATCATAAACGACAAGGTTAAACACGGTAGTATTAAATAAAGAAGAGAAAGAAGAGAATTTTAGTTGGAGACCAAACCCGCGAGAGTTAAACCAAAACCGAAGGAAAAACCCAAACCCAATCCCAATCCCAATCCCAAACCCAAACCCAAACCCAAACCCAAACCC